>CM048648.1:2624004-2731261 GCA_026413185.1 Pueraria montana var. lobata
CACCATGGGCGCCATAAATGGACCACGGGTACCACGGACCTGAAAACCGTAAAGCGCTCCGAGCATTATGGTTTTTAATGCATAAGGGATGTACCAAGGATCACGGGGCACCAAGACCCAAAAGTCATATTTCGGCACGAAAATTGCACAACGGGCCGAAAATGCACCAAGGGCACAAAAAACTGGACCACGGGTACCACGGAAGTCAAAACTGAAAAGCGCATTATGGTTTTTTTTTTTTTATGCACAAGGATGCACCAAGGATCACGGGGCACCAAAACCCAAATGTCTTATTTTGGCATGAAAATTGCACCTAGGCCGAAAGTGCACCACGGGGCACCAAAATGGACCCACAAGGCACCACGGACCTGGAAACTAGAAAGTGCTGCGAGCATGATGGTTTTTTATGCATGAGGATGCACCAAGGATGACTGGGCACGAAAACCCAAAGTCCTATTTTTGCGCGAAAATTGCACCACGGGCCGAAAATGCAAAACGGGCAGCAAAAAATGGACCACAGGGCACCGCATACCTCAAAATTGAAAAGTGCTTTGAGCATTATGGTTTTTAATGCATAATTCTTCACAAAGTTGAAAATTTTGAGTTTCTTAGTTTTGTGTTGCTCTTATTCTTGTGTCTTCTAGTCTTGTCTTTGCTTGGCATTCCATTTTGGGTTGTCCCCTTTCCTTTCTTTTAGCTTTTATTGCTTGTCTTCAAATCTCCTTGGTTTTGTCTTTGGGTTGTCTGTTTCTTTGGACTCTTAAGTTGAGCCAAGACTTGTTACATCTTTCACTTTGGATACAAATTCTTGATTTGTGATTGAGAGTGCTTCTTAAGGACTAAAGAGGAGTTTTGAGTGGAAAAAGGCAAGTGTGCGCATTATAGAAAAAGCCTCGAAAGGGAGAAACACGAGTGACTTTGAGTGTAAACACGTGAGAAGTGTGGTGAGGTCTTATTTTGGCACGAAAATTGCACCTTGGGCCGAAAATGCACCATGGGCGCCATAAATGGACCACGGGTACCACGGACCTGAAAACCGTAAAGCGCTCCGAGCATTATGGTTTTTAATGCATAAGGATGTACCAAGGATCACGGGGGCACCAAGACCCAAAAGTCATATTTCGGCACGAAAATTGCACAACGGGCCGAAAATGCACCAAGGGCACAAAAACTGGACCACGGGTACCACGGAAGTCAAAACTGAAAAGCGCATTATGGTTTTTTTTTTTTTTATGCACAAGGATGCACCAAGGATCACGGGGCACCAAAACCCAAATGTCTTATTTTGGCATGAAAATTGCACCTAGGCCGAAAGTGCACCACGGGCACCAAAAATGGACCACAAGGCACCACGGACCTGGAAACTAGAAAGTGCTGCGAGCATGATGGTTTTTTATGCATGAGGATGCACCAAGGATGACTGGGCACGAAAACCCAAAAGTCCTATTTTTGCGCGAAAATTGCACCACGGGCCGAAAATGCAAAACGGGCAGCAAAAATGGACCACAGGGCACCGCATACCTCAAAATTGAAAAGTGCTTTGAGCATTATGGTTTTTAATGCATAATTCTTCACAAAGTTGAAAATTTTGAGTTTCTTAGTTTTGTGTTGCTCTTATTCTTGTGTCTTCTAGTCTTGTCTTTGCTTGGCATTCCATTTTGGGTTGTCCCCTTTCCTTTCTTTTAGCTTTTATTGCTTGTCTTCAAATCTCCTTGGTTTTGTCTTTGGGTTGTCTGTTTCTTTGGACTCTTAAGTTGAGCCAAGACTTGTTACATCTTTCACTTTGGATACAAATTCTTGATTTGTGATTGAGAGTGCTTCTTAAGGACTAAAGAGGAGTTTTGAGTGGAAAAAGGCAAGTGTGCGCATTATAGAAAAAGCCTCGAAAGGGGAGAAACACGAGTGACTTTGAGTGTAAACACGTGAGAAGTGTGGTGAGGTCTTATTTTGGCACGAAAATTGCACCTTGGGCCGAAAATGCACCATGGGGCGCCATAAATGGACCCACGGGTACCACGGACCTGAAAACCGTAAAGCGCTCCGAGCATTATGGTTTTTAATGCATAAGGATGTACCAAGGATCACGGGGCACCAAGACCCAAAAGTCATATTTCGGCACGAAAATTGCACAACGGGCCGAAAATGCACCAAGGGCACAAAAACTGGACCACGGGGTACCACGGAAGTCAAAACTGAAAAGCGCATTATGGTTTTTTTTTTTTTATGCACAAGGATGCACCAAGGATCACGGGGGCACCAAAACCCAAATGTCTTATTTTGGCATGAAAATTGCACCCTAGGCCGAAAAGTGCACCACGGGCACCAAAAATGGACCACAAGGCACCACGGACCTGGAAACTAGAAAGTGCTGCGAGCATGATGGTTTTTTATGCATGAGGATGCACCAAGGATGACTGGGCACGAAAACCCAAAAGTCCTATTTTTTGCGCGAAAATTGCACCACGGGCCGAAAATGCAAAACGGGCAGCAAAAATGGACCACAGGGCACCGCATACCTCAAAATTGAAAAGTGCTTTGAGCATTATGGTTTTTAATGCATAATTCTTCACAAAGTTGAAAATTTTGAGTTTCTTAGTTTTGTGTTGCTCTTATTCTTGTGTCTTCTAGTCTTGTCTTTGCTTGGCATTCCATTTTGGGTTGTCCCTTTCCTTTCTTTTAGCTTTTATTGCTTGTCTTCAAATCTCCTTGGTTTTGTCTTTGGGTTGTCTGTTTCTTTGGACTCTTAGTTGAGCCAAGACTTGTTACATCTTTCACTTTGGATACAAATTCTTGATTTGTGATTGAGAGTGCTTCTTAACGGACTAAAGAGGAGTTTTGAGTGGGAAAAAGGCAAGTGTGCGCATTATAGAAAAAGCCTCGAAAGGGAGAAACACGAGTGACTTTGAGTGTAAACACGTGAGAAGTGTGGTGAGGTCTTATTTTTGGCACGAAAATTGCACCTTGGGCCGAAAATGCACCATGGGCGCCATAAATGGACACGGGTACCACGGACCTGAAAACCGTAAAGCGCTCCGAGCATTATGGTTTTTAATGCATAAGGATGTACCAAGGATCACGGGGCACCAAGACCCAAAAGTCATATTTCGGCACGAAAAATTGCACAACGGGCCGAAAATGCACCAAGGGCACAAAAACTGGACCACGGGTACCACGGAAGTCAAAACTGAAAAGCGCATTATGGTTTTTTTTTTTTTATGCACAAGGATGCACCAAGGATCACGGGGCACCAAAACCAAATGTCTTATTTTGGCATGAAAATTGCACCTAGGCCGAAAGTGCACCACGGGCACCAAAAATGGACCACAAGGCACCACGGACCTGGAAACTAGAAAGTGCTGCGAGCATGATGGTTTTTTATGCATGAGGATGCACCAAGGATGACTGGGCACGAAAACCCAAAAGTCCTATTTTTGCGCGAAAATTGCACCACGGGCCGAAAATGCAAAACGGGCAGCAAAAATGGACCACAGGGCACCGCATACCTCAAAATTGAAAAGTGCTTTGAGCATTATGGTTTTTAATGCATAATTCTTCACAAAGTTGAAAATTTTGAGTTTCTTAGTTTTGTGTTGCTCTTATTCTTGTGTCTTCTAGTCTTGTCTTTGCTTGGCATTCCATTTTGGGGTTGTCCCTTTCCTTTCTTTTAGCTTTTATTGCTTGTCTTCAAATCTCCCTTGGTTTTGTCTTTGGGTTGTCTGTTTCTTTGGACTCTTAAGTTGAGCCAAGACTTGTTACATCTTTCACTTTGGATACAAATTCTTGATTTGTGATTGAGAGTGCTTCTTAAGGACTAAAGAGGAGTTTTGAGTGGAAAAAGGCAAGTGTGCGCATTATAGAAAAAGCCTCGAAAGGGAGAAACACGAGTGACTTTGAGTGTAAACACGTGAGAAGTGTGGTGAGGTCTTATTTTGGCACGAAAATTGCACCTTGGGCCGAAAAATGCACCATGGGCGCCATAAATGGACCACGGGTACCACGGACCTGAAAACCGTAAAGCGCTCCGAGCATTATGGTTTTTAATGCATAAGGATGTACCAAGGATCACGGGGCACCAAGACCCAAAAGTCATATTTCGGCACGAAAATTGCACAACGGGCCGAAAATGCACCAAGGGCACAAAAACTGGACCACGGGTACCACGGAAGTCAAAACTGAAAAGCGCATTATGGTTTTTTTTTTTTTTATGCACAAGGATGCACCAAGGATCACGGGGCACCAAAACCCAAATGTCTTATTTTGGCATGAAAATTGCACCTAGGCCGAAAGTGCACCACGGGCACCAAAAATGGACCACAAGGCACCACGGACCTGGAAACTAGAAAGTGCTGCGAGCATGATGGTTTTTTATGCATGAGGATGCACCAAGGATGACTGGGCACGAAAACCCAAAAGTCCTATTTTGCGCGAAAATTGCACCACGGGCCGAAAATGCAAAACGGGCAGCAAAAATGGACCACAGGGCACCGCATACCTCAAAATTGAAAAGTGCTTTGAGCATTATGGTTTTTAATGCATAATTCTTCACAAAGTTGAAAATTTTGAGTTTCTTAGTTTTGTGTTGCTCTTATTCTTGTGTCTTCTAGTCTTGTCTTTGCTTGGCATTCCATTTTGGGTTGTCCCTTTCCTTTCTTTTAGCTTTTATTGCTTGTCTTCAAATCTCCTTGGTTTTGTCTTTGGGTTGTCTGTTTCTTTGGACTCTTAAGTTGAGCCAAGACTTGTTACATCTTTCACTTTGGATACAAATTCTTGATTTGTGATTGAGAGTGCTTCTTAAGGACTAAAGAGGAGTTTTGAGTGGAAAAAGGCAAGTGTGCGCATTATAGAAAAAGCCTCGAAAGGGAGAAACACGAGTGACTTTGAGTGTAAACACGTGAGAAGTGTGGTGAGGTCTTATTTTGGCACGAAAATTGCACCTTGGGCCGAAAATGCACCATGGGCGCCATAAATGGACCACGGGTACCACGGACCTGAAAACCGTAAAGCGCTCCGAGCATTATGGTTTTTAATGCATAAGGATGTACCAAGGATCACGGGGCACCAAGACCCAAAAGTCATATTTCGGCACGAAAATTGCACAACGGGCCGAAAATGCACCAAGGGCACAAAAACTGGACCACGGGTACCACGGAAGTCAAAACTGAAAAGCGCATTATGGTTTTTTTTTTTTTATGCACAAGGATGCACCAAGGATCACGGGGCACCAAAACCCAAATGTCTTATTTTGGCATGAAAATTGCACCTAGGCCGAAAGTGCACCACGGGCACCAAAAATGGACCACAAGGCACCACGGACCTGGAAACTAGAAAGTGCTGCGAGCATGATGGTTTTTTATGCATGAGGATGCACCAAGGATGACTGGGCACGAAAACCCAAAAGTCCTATTTTTGCGCGAAAATTGCACCACGGGCCGAAAATGCAAAACGGGCAGCAAAAATGGACCACAGGGCACCGCATACCTCAAATTGAAAAGTGCTTGAGCATTATGGTTTTTAATGCATAATTCTTCACAAAGTTGAAAATTTTGAGTTTCTTAGTTTTGTGTTGCTCTTATTCTTGTGTCTTCTAGTCTTGTCTTTGCTTGGCATTCCATTTTGGGTTGTCCCTTTCCTTTCTTTTAGCTTTTATTGCTTGTCTTCAAATCTCCTTGGTTTTGTCTTTGGGTTGTCTGTTTCTTTGGACTCTTAAGTTGAGCCAAGACTTGTTACATCTTTCACTTTGGATACAAATTCTTGATTTGTGATTGAGAGTGCTTCTTAAGGACTAAAGAGGAGTTTTGAGTGGAAAAAGGCAAGTGTGCGCATTATAGAAAAAGCCTCGAAAGGGAGAAACACGAGTGACTTTGAGTGTAAACACGTGAGAAGTGTGGTGAGGTCTTATTTTGGCACGAAAATTGCACCTTGGGCCGAAAATGCACCATGGGCGCCATAAATGGACCACGGGTACCACGGACCTGAAAACCGTAAAGCGCTCCGAGCATTATGGTTTTTAATGCATAAGGATGTACCAAGGATCACGGGGCACCAAGACCCAAAAGTCATATTTCGGCACGAAAATTGCACAACGGGCCGAAATGCACCAAGGGCACAAAAACTGGACCACGGGTACCACGGAAGTCAAAACTGAAAAGCGCATTATGGTTTTTTTTTTTTTATGCACAAGGATGCACCAAGGATCACGGGGCACCAAAACCCAAATGTCTTATTTTGGCATGAAAATTGCACCTAGGCCGAAAGTGCACCACGGGCACCAAAAATGGACCACAAGGCACCACGGACCTGGAAACTAGAAAGTGCCTGCGAGCATGATGGTTTTTTATGCATGAGGATGCACCAAGGATGACTGGGCACGAAAACCCAAAAGTCCTATTTTTGCGCGAAAATTGCACCACGGGCCGAAAATGCAAAACGGGCAGCAAAAATGGACCACAGGGCACCGCATACCTCAAAATTGAAAAGTGCTTTGAGCATTATGGTTTTTAATGCATAATTCTTCACAAAGTTGAAAATTTTGAGTTTCTTAGTTTTGTGTTGCTCTTATTCTTGTGTCTTCTAGTCTTGTCTTTGCTTGGCATTCCATTTTGGGTTGTCCCTTTCCTTTCTTTTAGCTTTTATTGCTTGTCTTCAAATCTCCTTGGTTTTGTCTTTGGGTTGTCTGTTTCTTTGGACTCTTAAGTTGAGCCAAGACTTGTTACATCTTTCACTTTGGATACAAATTCTTGATTTGTGATTGAGAGTGCTTCTTAAGGACTAAAGAGGAGTTTTGAGTGGAAAAAGGCAAGTGTGCGCATTATAGAAAAAGCCTCGAAAGGGAGAAACACGAGTGACTTTGAGTGTAAACACGTGAGAAGTGTGGTGAGGTCTTATTTTGCACGAAAATTGCACCTTGGGCCGAAAATGCACCATGGGCGCCATAAATGGACCACGGGTACCACGGACCTGAAAACCGTAAAGCGCTCCGAGCATTATGGTTTTTAATGCATAAGGATGTACCAAGGATCACGGGGCACCAAGACCCAAAAGTCATATTTCGGCACGAAAATTGCACAACGGGCCGAAAATGCACCAAGGGGCACAAAAACTGGACCACGGGTACCACGGAAGTCAAAACTGAAAAGCGCATTATGGTTTTTTTTTTTTTATGCACAAGGATGCACCAAGGATCACGGGGCACCAAAACCCAAATGTCTTATTTTGGCATGAAAATTGCACCTAGGCCGAAAGTGCACCACGGGCACCAAAAATGGACCACAAGGCACCACGGACCTGGAAACTAGAAAGTGCTGCGAGCATGATGGTTTTTTATGCATGAGGATGCACCAAGGATGACTGGGCACGAAAACCAAAAGTCCTATTTTTGCGCGAAAATTGCACCACGGGCCGAAAATGCAAAACGGGCAGCAAAAATGGACCACAGGGCACCGCATACCTCAAAATTGAAAAGTGCTTTGAGCATTATGGTTTTTAATGCATAATTCTTCACAAAGTTGAAAATTTTGAGTTTCTTAGTTTTGTGTTGCTCTTATTCTTGTGTCTTCTAGTCTTGTCTTTGCTTGGCATTCCATTTTGGGTTGTCCCTTTCCTTTCTTTTAGCTTTTATTGCTTGTCTTCAAATCTCCTTGGTTTTGTCTTTGGGTTGTCTGTTTCTTTGGACTCTTAAGTTGAGCCAAGACTTGTTACATCTTTCACTTTGGATACAAATTCTTGATTTGTGATTGAGAGTGCTTCTTAAGGACTAAAGAGGAGTTTTGAGTGGAAAAAGGCAAGTGTGCGCATTATAGAAAAAGCCTCGAAAGGGAGAAACACGAGTGACTTTGAGTGTAAACACGTGAGAAGTGTGGTGAGGTCTTATTTTGCACGAAAATTGCACCTTGGGCCGAAAATGCACCATGGGCGCCATAAATGGACCACGGGTACCACGGACCTGAAAACCGTAAAGCGCTCCGAGCATTATGGTTTTTAATGCATAAGGATGTACCAAGGATCACGGGGCACCAAGACCCAAAAGTCATATTTCGGCACGAAAATTGCACAACGGGCCGAAAATGCACCAAGGGCACAAAAACTGGACCACGGGTACCACGGAAGTCAAAACTGAAAAGCGCATTATGGTTTTTTTTTTTTTATGCACAAGGATGCACCAAGGATCACGGGGCACCAAAACCCAAATGTCTTATTTTGGCATGAAAATTGCACCTAGGCCGAAAGTGCACCACGGGCACCAAAAATGGACCACAAGGCACCACGGACCTGGAAACTAGAAAGTGCTGCGAGCATGATGGTTTTTTATGCATGAGGATGCACCAAGGATGACTGGGCACGAAAACCCAAAAGTCCTATTTTTGCGCGAAAATTGCACCACGGGCCGAAAATGCAAAACGGGCAGCAAAAATGGACCACAGGGCACCGCATACCTCAAAATTGAAAAGTGCTTTGAGCATTATGGTTTTTAATGCATAATTCTTCACAAAGTTGAAAATTTTGAGTTTCTTAGTTTTGTGTTGCTCTTATTCTTGTGTCTTCTAGTCTTGTCTTTGCTTGGCATTCCATTTTGGGTTGTCCCTTTCCTTTCTTTTAGCTTTTATTGCTTGTCTTCAAATCTCCTTGGTTTTGTCTTTGGGTTGTCTGTTTCTTTGGACTCTTAAGTTGAGCCAAGACTTGTTACATCTTTCACTTTGGATACAAATTCTTGATTTGTGATTGAGAGTGCTTCTTAAGGACTAAAGAGGAGTTTTGAGTGGAAAAAGGCAAGTGTGCGCATTATAGAAAAAGCCTCGAAAGGGAGAAACACGAGTGACTTTGAGTGTAAACACGTGAGAAGTGTGGTGAGGTCTTATTTTGGCACGAAAATTGCACCTTGGGCCGAAAATGCACCATGGGCGCCATAAATGGACCACGGGTACCACGGACCTGAAAACCGTAAAGCGCTCCGAGCATTATGGTTTTTAATGCATAAGGATGTACCAAGGATCACGGGGCACCAAGACCCAAAAGTCATATTTCGGCACGAAAATTGCACAACGGGCCGAAAATGCACCAAGGGCACAAAAACTGGACCACGGGTACCACGGAAGTCAAAACTGAAAAGCGCATTATGGTTTTTTTTTTTTTATGCACAAGGATGCACCAAGGATCACGGGGCACCAAAACCCAAATGTCTTATTTTGGCATGAAAATTGCACCTAGGCCGAAAGTGCACCACGGGCACCAAAAATGGACCACAAGGCACCACGGACCTGGAAACTAGAAAGTGCTGCGAGCATGATGGTTTTTTATGCATGAGGATGCACCAAGGATGACTGGGCACGAAAACCCAAAAGTCCTATTTTTGCGCGAAAATTGCACCACGGGCCGAAAATGCAAAACGGGCAGCAAAAATGGACCACAGGGCACCGCATACCTCAAAATTGAAAAGTGCTTTGAGCATTATGGTTTTTAATGCATAATTCTTCACAAAGTTGAAAATTTTGAGTTTCTTAGTTTTGTGTTGCTCTTATTCTTGTGTCTTCTAGTCTTGTCTTTGCTTGGCATTCCATTTTGGGTTGTCCCTTTCCTTTCTTTTAGCTTTTATTGCTTGTCTTCAAATCTCCTTGGTTTTGTCTTTGGGTTGTCTGTTTCTTTGGACTCTTAAGTTGAGCCAAGACTTGTTACATCTTTCACTTTGGATACAAATTCTTGATTTGTGATTGAGAGTGCTTCTTAAGGACTAAAGAGGAGTTTTGAGTGGAAAAAGGCAAGTGTGCGCATTATAGAAAAAGCCTCGAAAGGGAGAAACACGAGTGACTTTGAGTGTAAACACGTGAGAAGTGTGGTGAGGTCTTATTTTGGCACGAAAATTGCACCTTGGGCCGAAAATGCACCATGGGCGCCATAAATGGACCACGGGTACCACGGACCTGAAAACCGTAAAGCGCTCCGAGCATTATGGTTTTTAATGCATAAGGATGTACCAAGGATCACGGGGCACCAAGACCCAAAAGTCATATTTCGGCACGAAAATTGCACAACGGGCCGAAAATGCACCAAGGGCACAAAAACTGGACCACGGGTACCACGGAAGTCAAAACTGAAAAGCGCATTATGGTTTTTTTTTTTTTTATGCACAAGGATGCACCAAGGATCACGGGGCACCAAAACCCAAATGTCTTATTTTGGCATGAAAATTGCACCTAGGCCGAAAGTGCACCACGGGCACCAAAAATGGACCACAAGGCACCACGGACCTGGAAACTAGAAAGTGCTGCGAGCATGATGGTTTTTTATGCATGAGGATGCACCAAGGATGACTGGGCACGAAAACCCAAAAGTCCTATTTTTGCGCGAAAATTGCACCACGGGCCGAAAATGCAAAACGGGCAGCAAAAATGGACCACAGGGCACCACATACCTCAAAATTGAAAAGTGCTTTGAGCATTATGGTTTTTAATGCATAATTCTTCACAAAGTTGAAAATTTTGAGTTTCTTAGTTTTGTGTTGCTCTTATTCTTGTGTCTTCTAGTCTTGTCTTTGCTTGGCATTCCATTTTGGGTTGTCCCTTTCCTTTCTTTTAGCTTTTATTGCTTGTCTTCAAATCTCCTTGGTTTTGTCTTTGGGTTGTCTGTTTCTTTGGACTCTTAAGTTGAGCCAAGACTTGTTACATCTTTCACTTTGGATACAAATTCTTGATTTGTGATTGAGAGTGCTTCTTAAGGACTAAAGAGGAGTTTTGAGTGGAAAAAGGCAAGTGTGCGCATTATAGAAAAAGCCTCGAAAGGGAGAAACACGAGTGACTTTGAGTGTAAACACGTGAGAAGTGTGGTGAGGTCTTATTTTGGCACGAAAATTGCACCTTGGGCCGAAAATGCACCATGGGCGCCATAAATGGACCACGGGTACCACGGACCTGAAAACCGTAAAGCGCTCCGAGCATTATGGTTTTTAATGCATAAGGATGTACCAAGGATCACGGGGCACCAAGACCCAAAAGTCATATTTCGGCACGAAAATTGCACAACGGGCCGAAAATGCACCAAGGGCACAAAAACTGGACCACGGGTACCACGGAAGTCAAAACTGAAAAGCGCATTATGGTTTTTTTTTTTTTATGCACAAGGATGCACCAAGGATCACGGGGCACCAAAACCCAAATGTCTTATTTTGGCATGAAAATTGCACCTAGGCCGAAAGTGCACCACGGGCACCAAAAATGGACCACAAGGCACCACGGACCTGGAAACTAGAAAGTGCTGCGAGCATGATGGTTTTTTATGCATGAGGATGCACCAAGGATGACTGGGCACGAAAACCCAAAAGTCCTATTTTTGCGCGAAAATTGCACCACGGGCCGAAAATGCAAAACGGGCAGCAAAAATGGACCACAGGGCACCACATACCTCAAAATTGAAAAGTGCTTTGAGCATTATGGTTTTTAATGCATAATTCTTCACAAAGTTGAAAATTTTGAGTTTCTTAGTTTTGTGTTGCTCTTATTCTTGTGTCTTCTAGTCTTGTCTTTGCTTGGCATTCCATTTTGGGTTGTCCCTTTCCTTTCTTTTAGCTTTTATTGCTTGTCTTCAAATCTCCTTGGTTTTGTCTTTGGGTTGTCTGTTTCTTTGGACTCTTAAGTTGAGCCAAGACTTGTTACATCTTTCACTTTGGATACAAATTCTTGATTTGTGATTGAGAGTGCTTCTTAAGGACTAAAGAGGAGTTTTGAGTGGAAAAAGGCAAGTGTGCGCATTATAGAAAAAGCCTCGAAAGGGAGAAACACGAGTGACTTTGAGTGTAAACACGTGAGAAGTGTGGTGAGGTGTTATTTTGGCACGAAAATTGCACCTTGGGCCGAAAATGCACCATGGGCGCCATAAATGGACCACGGGTACCACGGACCTGAAAACCGTAAAGCGCTCCGAGCATTATGGTTTTTAATGCATAAGGATGTACCAAGGATCACGGGGCACCAAGACCCAAAAGTCATATTTCGGCACGAAAATTGCACAACGGGCCGAAAATGCACCAAGGGCACAAAAACTGGACCACGGGTACCACGGAAGTCAAAACTGAAAAGCGCATTATGGTTTTTTTTTTTTTATGCACAAGGATGCACCAAGGATCACGGGGCACCAAAACCCAAATGTCTTATTTTGGCATGAAAATTGCACCTAGGCCGAAAGTGCACCACGGGCACCAAAAATGGACCACAAGGCACCACGGACCTGGAAACTAGAAAGTGCTGCGAGCATGATGGTTTTTTATGCATGAGGATGCACCAAGGATGACTGGGCACGAAAACCCAAAAGTCCTATTTTTGCGCGAAAATTGCACCACGGGCCGAAAATGCAAAACGGGCAGCAAAAATGGACCACAGGGCACCACATACCTCAAAATTGAAAAGTGCTTTGAGCATTATGGTTTTTAATGCATAATTCTTCACAAAGTTGAAAATTTTGAGTTTCTTAGTTTTGTGTTGCTCTTATTCTTGTGTCTTCTAGTCTTGTCTTTGCTTGGCATTCCATTTTGGGTTGTCCCTTTCCTTTCTTTTAGCTTTTATTGCTTGTCTTCAAATCTCCTTGGTTTTGTCTTTGGGTTGTCTGTTTCTTTGGACTCTTAAGTTGAGCCAAGACTTGTTACATCTTTCACTTTGGATACAAATTCTTGATTTGTGATTGAGAGTGCTTCTTAAGGACTAAAGAGGAGTTTTGAGTGGAAAAAGGCAAGTGTGCGCATTATAGAAAAAGCCTCGAAAGGGAGAAACACGAGTGACTTTGAGTGTAAACACGTGAGAAGTGTGGTGAGGTCTTATTTTGGCACGAAAATTGCACCTTGGGCCGAAAATGCACCATGGGCGCCATAAATGGACCACGGGTACCACGGACCTGAAAACCGTAAAGCGCTCCGAGCATTATGGTTTTTAATGCATAAGGATGTACCAAGGATCACGGGGCACCAAGACCCAAAAGTCATATTTCGGCACGAAAATTGCACAACGGGCCGAAAATGCACCAAGGGCACAAAAACTGGACCACGGGTACCACGGAAGTCAAAACTGAAAAGCGCATTATGGTTTTTTTTTTTTTATGCACAAGGATGCACCAAGGATCACGGGGCACCAAAACCCAAATGTCTTATTTTGGCATGAAAATTGCACCTAGGCCGAAAGTGCACCACGGGCACCAAAAATGGACCACAAGGCACCACGGACCTGGAAACTAGAAAGTGCTGCGAGCATGATGGTTTTTTATGCATGAGGATGCACCAAGGATGACTGGGCACGAAAACCCAAAAGTCCTATTTTTGCGCGAAAATTGCACCACGGGCCGAAAATGCAAAACGGGCAGCAAAAATGGACCACAGGGCACCGCATACCTCAAAATTGAAAAGTGCTTTGAGCATTATGGTTTTTAATGCATAATTCTTCACAAAGTTGAAAATTTTGAGTTTCTTAGTTTTGTGTTGCTCTTATTCTTGTGTCTTCTAGTCTTGTCTTTGCTTGGCATTCCATTTTGGGTTGTCCCTTTCCTTTCTTTTAGCTTTTATTGCTTGTCTTCAAATCTCCTTGGTTTTGTCTTTGGGTTGTCTGTTTCTTTGGACTCTTAAGTTGAGCCAAGACTTGTTACATCTTTCACTTTGGATACAAATTCTTGATTTGTGATTGAGAGTGCTTCTTAAGGACTAAAGAGGAGTTTTGAGTGGAAAAAGGCAAGTGTGCGCATTATAGAAAAAGCCTCGAAAGGGAGAAACACGAGTGACTTTGAGTGTAAACACGTGAGAAGTGTGGTGAGGTCTTATTTTGGCACGAAAATTGCACCTTGGGCCGAAAATGCACCATGGGCGCCATAAATGGACCACGGGTACCACGGACCTGAAAACCGTAAAGCGCTCCGAGCATTATGGTTTTTAATGCATAAGGATGTACCAAGGATCACGGGGCACCAAGACCCAAAAGTCATATTTCGGCACGAAAATTGCACAACGGGCCGAAAATGCACCAAGGGCACAAAAACTGGACCACGGGTACCACGGAAGTCAAAACTGAAAAGCGCATTATGGTTTTTTTTTTTTTATGCACAAGGATGCACCAAGGATCACGGGGCACCAAAACCCAAATGTCTTATTTTGGCATGAAAATTGCACCTAGGCCGAAAGTGCACCACGGGCACCAAAAATGGACCACAAGGCACCACGGACCTGGAAACTAGAAAGTGCTGCGAGCATGATGGTTTTTTATGCATGAGGATGCACCAAGGATGACTGGGCACGAAAACCCAAAAGTCCTATTTTTGCGCGAAAATTGCACCACGGGCCGAAAATGCAAAACGGGCAGGAAAAATGGACCACAGGGCACCACATACCTCAAAATTGAAAAGTGCTTTGAGCATTATGGTTTTTAATGCATAATTCTTCACAAAGTTGAAAATTTTGAGTTTCTTAGTTTTGTGTTGCTCTTATTCTTGTGTCTTCTAGTCTTGTCTTTGCTTGGCATTCCATTTTGGGTTGTCCCTTTCCTTTCTTTTAGCTTTTATTGCTTGTCTTCAAATCTCCTTGGTTTTGTCTTTGGGTTGTCTGTTTCTTTGGACTCTTAAGTTGAGCCAAGACTTGTTACATCTTTCACTTTGGATACAAATTCTTGATTTGTGATTGAGAGTGCTTCTTAAGGACTAAAGAGGAGTTTTGAGTGGAAAAAGGCAAGTGTGCGCATTATAGAAAAAGCCTCGAAAGGGAGAAACACGAGTGACTTTGAGTGTAAACACGTGAGAAGTGTGGTGAGGTCTTATTTTGGCACGAAAATTGCACCTTGGGCCGAAAATGCACCATGGGCGCCATAAATGGACCACGGGTACCACGGACCTGAAAACCGTAAAGCGCTCCGAGCATTATGGTTTTTAATGCATAAGGATGTACCAAGGATCACGGGGCACCAAGACCCAAAAGTCATATTTCGGCACGAAAATTGCACAACGGGCCGAAAATGCACCAAGGGCACAAAAACTGGACCACGGGTACCACGGAAGTCAAAACTGAAAAGCGCATTATGGTTTTTTTTTTTTTATGCACAAGGATGCACCAAGGATCACGGGGCACCAAAACCCAAATGTCTTATTTTGGCATGAAAATTGCACCTAGGCCGAAAGTGCACCACGGGCACCAAAAATGGACCACAAGGCACCACGGACCTGGAAACTAGAAAGTGCTGCGAGCATGATGGTTTTTTATGCATGAGGATGCACCAAGGATGACTGGGCACGAAAACCCAAAAGTCCTATTTTTGCGCGAAAATTGCACCACGGGCCGAAAATGCAAAACGGGCAGCAAAAATGGACCACAGGGCACCACAGACCTCAAAATTGAAAAGTGCTTTGAGCATTATGGTTTTTAATGCATAATTCTTCACAAAGTTGAAAATTTTGAGTTTCTTAGTTTTGTGTTGCTCTTATTCTTGTGTCTTCTAGTCTTGTCTTTGCTTGGCATTCCATTTTGGGTTGTCCCTTTCCTTTCTTTTAGCTTTTATTGCTTGTCTTCAAATCTCCTTGGTTTTGTCTTTGGGTTGTCTGTTTCTTTGGACTCTTAAGTTGAGCCAAGACTTGTTACATCTTTCACTTTGGATACAAATTCTTGATTTGTGATTGAGAGTGCTTCTTAAGGACTAAAGAGGAGTTTTGAGTGGAAAAAGGCAAGTGTGCGCATTATAGAAAAAGCCTCGAAAGGGAGAAACACGAGTGACTTTGAGTGTAAACACGTGAGAAGTGTGGTGAGGTCTTATTTTGGCACGAAAATTGCACCTTGGGCCGAAAATGCACCATGGGCGCCATAAATGGACCACGGGTACCACGGACCTGAAAACCGTAAAGCGCTCCGAGCATTATGGTTTTTAATGCATAAGGATGTACCAAGGATCACGGGGCACCAAGACCCAAAAGTCATATTTCGGCACGAAAATTGCACAACGGGCCGAAAATGCACCAAGGGCACAAAAACTGGACCACGGGTACCACGGAAGTCAAAACTGAAAAGCGCATTATGGTTTTTTTTTTTTTATGCACAAGGATGCACCAAGGATCACGGGGCACCAAAACCCAAATGTCTTATTTTGGCATGAAAATTGCACCTAGGCCGAAAGTGCACCACGGGCACCAAAAATGGACCACAAGGCACCACGGACCTGGAAACTAGAAAGTGCTGCGAGCATGATGGTTTTTTATGCATGAGGATGCACCAAGGATGACTGGGCACGAAAACCCAAAAGTCCTATTTTTGCGCGAAAATTGCACCACGGGCCGAAAATGCAAAACGGGCAGCAAAAATGGACCACAGGGCACCACAGACCTCAAAATTGAAAAGTGCTTTGAGCATTATGGTTTTTAATGCATAATTCTTCACAAAGTTGAAAATTTTGAGTTTCTTAGTTTTGTGTTGCTCTTATTCTTGTGTCTTCTAGTCTTGTCTTTGCTTGGCATTCCATTTTGGGTTGTCCCTTTCCTTTCTTTTAGCTTTTATTGCTTGTCTTCAAATCTCCTTGGTTTTGTCTTTGGGTTGTCTGTTTCTTTGGACTCTTAAGTTGAGCCAAGACTTGTTACATCTTTCACTTTGGATACAAATTCTTGATTTGTGATTGAGAGTGCTTCTTAAGGACTAAAGAGGAGTTTTGAGTGGAAAAAGGCAAGTGTGCGCATTATAGAAAAAGCCTCGAAAGGGAGAAACACGAGTGACTTTGAGTGTAAACACGTGAGAAGTGTGGTGAGGTCTTATTTTGGCACGAAAATTGCACCTTGGGCCGAAAATGCACCATGGGCGCCATAAATGGACCACGGGTACCACGGACCTGAAAACCGTAAAGCGCTCCGAGCATTATGGTTTTTAATGCATAAGGATGTACCAAGGATCACGGGGCACCAAGACCCAAAAGTCATATTTCGGCACGAAAATTGCACAACGGGCCGAAAATGCACCAAGGGCACAAAAACTGGACCACGGGTACCACGGAAGTCAAAACTGAAAAGCGCATTATGGTTTTTTTTTTTTTTATGCACAAGGATGCACCAAGGATCACGGGGCACCAAAACCCAAATGTCTTATTTTGGCATGAAAATTGCACCTAGGCCGAAAGTGCACCACGGGCACCAAAAATGGACCACAAGGCACCACGGACCTGGAAACTAGAAAGTGCTGCGAGCATGATGGTTTTTTATGCATGAGGATGCACCAAGGATGACTGGGCACGAAAACCCAAAAGTCCTATTTTTGCGCGAAAATTGCACCACGGGCCGAAAATGCAAAACGGGCAGCAAAAATGGACCACAGGGCACCACATACCTCAAAATTGAAAAGTGCTTTGAGCATTATGGTTTTTAATGCATAATTCTTCACAAAGTTGAAAATTTTGAGTTTCTTAGTTTTGTGTTGCTCTTATTCTTGTGTCTTCTAGTCTTGTCTTTGCTTGGCATTCCATTTTGGGTTGTCCCTTTCCTTTCTTTTAGCTTTTATTGCTTGTCTTCAAATCTCCTTGGTTTTGTCTTTGGGTTGTCTGTTTCTTTGGACTCTTAAGTTGAGCCAAGACTTGTTACATCTTTCACTTTGGATACAAATTCTTGATTTGTGATTGAGAGTGCTTCTTAAGGACTAAAGAGGAGTTTTGAGTGGAAAAAGGCAAGTGTGCGCATTATAGAAAAAGCCTCGAAAGGGAGAAACACGAGTGACTTTGAGTGTAAACACGTGAGAAGTGTGGTGAGGTCTTATTTTGGCACGAAAATTGCACCTTGGGCCGAAAATGCACCATGGGCGCCATAAATGGACCACGGGTACCACGGACCTGAAAACCGTAAAGCGCTCCGAGCATTATGGTTTTTAATGCATAAGGATGTACCAAGGATCACGGGGCACCAAGACCCAAAAGTCATATTTCGGCACGAAAATTGCACAACGGGCCGAAAATGCACCAAGGGCACAAAAACTGGACCACGGGTACCACGGAAGTCAAAACTGAAAAGCGCATTATGGTTTTTTTTTTTTTATGCACAAGGATGCACCAAGGATCACGGGGCACCAAAACCCAAATGTCTTATTTTGGCATGAAAATTGCACCTAGGCCGAAAGTGCACCACGGGCACCAAAAATGGACCACAAGGCACCACGGACCTGGAAACTAGAAAGTGCTGCGAGCATGATGGTTTTTTATGCATGAGGATGCACCAAGGATGACTGGGCACGAAAACCCAAAAGTCCTATTTTTGCGCGAAAATTGCACCACGGGCCGAAAATGCAAAACGGGCAGCAAAAATGGACCACAGGGCACCACATACCTCAAAATTGAAAAGTGCTTTGAGCATTATGGTTTTTAATGCATAATTCTTCACAAAGTTGAAAATTTTGAGTTTCTTAGTTTTGTGTTGCTCTTATTCTTGTGTCTTCTAGTCTTGTCTTTGCTTGGCATTCCATTTTGGGTTGTCCCTTTCCTTTCTTTTAGCTTTTATTGCTTGTCTTCAAATCTCCTTGGTTTTGTCTTTGGGTTGTCTGTTTCTTTGGACTCTTAAGTTGAGCCAAGACTTGTTACATCTTTCACTTTGGATACAAATTCTTGATTTGTGATTGAGAGTGCTTCTTAAGGACTAAAGAGGAGTTTTGAGTGGAAAAAGGCAAGTGTGCGCATTATAGAAAAAGCCTCGAAAGGGAGAAACACGAGTGACTTTGAGTGTAAACACGTGAGAAGTGTGGTGAGGTCTTATTTTGGCACGAAAATTGCACCTTGGGCCGAAAATGCACCATGGGCGCCATAAATGGACCACGGGTACCACGGACCTGAAAACCGTAAAGCGCTCCGAGCATTATGGTTTTTAATGCATAAGGATGTACCAAGGATCACGGGGCACCAAGACCCAAAAGTCATATTTCGGCACGAAAATTGCACAACGGGCCGAAAATGCACCAAGGGCACAAAAACTGGACCACGGGTACCACGGAAGTCAAAACTGAAAAGCGCATTATGGTTTTTTTTTTTTTATGCACAAGGATGCACCAAGGATCACGGGGCACCAAAACCCAAATGTCTTATTTTGGCATGAAAATTGCACCTAGGCCGAAAGTGCACCACGGGCACCAAAAATGGACCACAAGGCACCACGGACCTGGAAACTAGAAAGTGCTGCGAGCATGATGGTTTTTTATGCATGAGGATGCACCAAGGATGACTGGGCACGAAAACCCAAAAGTCCTATTTTTGCGCGAAAATTGCACCACGGGCCGAAAATGCAAAACGGGCAGCAAAAATGGACCACAGGGCACCACATACCTCAAAATTGAAAAGTGCTTTGAGCATTATGGTTTTTAATGCATAATTCTTCACAAAGTTGAAAATTTTGAGTTTCTTAGTTTTGTGTTGCTCTTATTCTTGTGTCTTCTAGTCTTGTCTTTGCTTGGCATTCCATTTTGGGTTGTCCCTTTCCTTTCTTTTAGCTTTTATTGCTTGTCTTCAAATCTCCTTGGTTTTGTCTTTGGGTTGTCTGTTTCTTTGGACTCTTAAGTTGAGCCAAGACTTGTTACATCTTTCACTTTGGATACAAATTCTTGATTTGTGATTGAGAGTGCTTCTTAAGGACTAAAGAGGAGTTTTGAGTGGAAAAAGGCAAGTGTGCGCATTATAGAAAAAGCCTCGAAAGGGAGAAACACGAGTGACTTTGAGTGTAAACACGTGAGAAGTGTGGTGAGGTCTTATTTTGGCACGAAAATTGCACCTTGGGCCGAAAATGCACCATGGGCGCCATAAATGGACCACGGGTACCACGGACCTGAAAACCGTAAAGCGCTCCGAGCATTATGGTTTTTAATGCATAAGGATGTACCAAGGATCACGGGGCACCAAGACCCAAAAGTCATATTTCGGCACGAAAATTGCACAACGGGCCGAAAATGCACCAAGGGCACAAAAACTGGACCACGGGTACCACGGAAGTCAAAACTGAAAAGCGCATTATGGTTTTTTTTTTTTTATGCACAAGGATGCACCAAGGATCACGGGGCACCAAAACCCAAATGTCTTATTTTGGCATGAAAATTGCACCTAGGCCGAAAGTGCACCACGGGCACCAAAAATGGACCACAAGGCACCACGGACCTGGAAACTAGAAAGTGCTGCGAGCATGATGGTTTTTTATGCATGAGGATGCACCAAGGATGACTGGGCACGAAAACCCAAAAGTCCTATTTTTGCGCGAAAATTGCACCACGGGCCGAAAATGCAAAACGGGCAGCAAAAATGGACCACAGGGCACCACAGACCTCAAAATTGAAAAGTGCTTTGAGCATTATGGTTTTTAATGCATAATTCTTCACAAAGTTGAAAATTTTGAGTTTCTTAGTTTTGTGTTGCTCTTATTCTTGTGTCTTCTAGTCTTGTCTTTGCTTGGCATTCCATTTTGGGTTGTCCCTTTCCTTTCTTTTAGCTTTTATTGCTTGTCTTCAAATCTCCTTGGTTTTGTCTTTGGGTTGTCTGTTTCTTTGGACTCTTAAGTTGAGCCAAGACTTGTTACATCTTTCACTTTGGATACAAATTCTTGATTTGTGATTGAGAGTGCTTCTTAAGGACTAAAGAGGAGTTTTGAGTGGAAAAAGGCAAGTGTGCGCATTATAGAAAAAGCCTCGAAAGGGAGAAACACGAGTGACTTTGAGTGTAAACACGTGAGAAGTGTGGTGAGGTCTTATTTTGGCACGAAAATTGCACCTTGGGCCGAAAATGCACCATGGGCGCCATAAATGGACCACGGGTACCACGGACCTGAAAACCGTAAAGCGCTCCGAGCATTATGGTTTTTAATGCATAAGGATGTACCAAGGATCACGGGGCACCAAGACCCAAAAGTCATATTTCGGCACGAAAATTGCACAACGGGCCGAAAATGCACCAAGGGCACAAAAACTGGACCACGGGTACCACGGAAGTCAAAACTGAAAAGCGCATTATGGTTTTTTTTTTTTTATGCACAAGGATGCACCAAGGATCACGGGGCACCAAAACCCAAATGTCTTATTTTGGCATGAAAATTGCACCTAGGCCGAAAGTGCACCACGGGCACCAAAAATGGACCACAAGGCACCACGGACCTGGAAACTAGAAAGTGCTGCGAGCATGATGGTTTTTTATGCATGAGGATGCACCAAGGATGACTGGGCACGAAAACCCAAAAGTCCTATTTTTGCGCGAAAATTGCACCACGGGCCGAAAATGCAAAACGGGCAGCAAAAATGGACCACAGGGCACCACATACCTCAAAATTGAAAAGTGCTTTGAGCATTATGGTTTTTAATGCATAATTCTTCACAAAGTTGAAAATTTTGAGTTTCTTAGTTTTGTGTTGCTCTTATTCTTGTGTCTTCTAGTCTTGTCTTTGCTTGGCATTCCATTTTGGGTTGTCCCTTTCCTTTCTTTTAGCTTTTATTGCTTGTCTTCAAATCTCCTTGGTTTTGTCTTTGGGTTGTCTGTTTCTTTGGACTCTTAAGTTGAGCCAAGACTTGTTACATCTTTCACTTTGGATACAAATTCTTGATTTGTGATTGAGAGTGCTTCTTAAGGACTAAAGAGGAGTTTTGAGTGGAAAAAGGCAAGTGTGCGCATTATAGAAAAAGCCTCGAAAGGGAGAAACACGAGTGACTTTGAGTGTAAACACGTGAGAAGTGTGGTGAGGTCTTATTTTGGCACGAAAATTGCACCTTGGGCCGAAAATGCACCATGGGCGCCATAAATGGACCACGGGTACCACGGACCTGAAAACCGTAAAGCGCTCCGAGCATTATGGTTTTTAATGCATAAGGATGTACCAAGGATCACGGGGCACCAAGACCCAAAAGTCATATTTCGGCACGAAAATTGCACAACGGGCCGAAAATGCACCAAGGGCACAAAAACTGGACCACGGGTACCACGGAAGTCAAAACTGAAAAGCGCATTATGGTTTTTTTTTTTTTATGCACAAGGATGCACCAAGGATCACGGGGCACCAAAACCCAAATGTCTTATTTTGGCATGAAAATTGCACCTAGGCCGAAAGTGCACCACGGGCACCAAAAATGGACCACAAGGCACCACGGACCTGGAAACTAGAAAGTGCTGCGAGCATGATGGTTTTTTATGCATGAGGATGCACCAAGGATGACTGGGCACGAAAACCCAAAAGTCCTATTTTTGCGCGAAAATTGCACCACGGGCCGAAAATGCAAAACGGGCAGCAAAAATGGACCACAGGGCACCACAGACCTCAAAATTGAAAAGTGCTTTGAGCATTATGGTTTTTAATGCATAATTCTTCACAAAGTTGAAAATTTTGAGTTTCTTAGTTTTGTGTTGCTCTTATTCTTGTGTCTTCTAGTCTTGTCTTTGCTTGGCATTCCATTTTGGGTTGTCCCTTTCCTTTCTTTTAGCTTTTATTGCTTGTCTTCAAATCTCCTTGGTTTTGTCTTTGGGTTGTCTGTTTCTTTGGACTCTTAAGTTGAGCCAAGACTTGTTACATCTTTCACTTTGGATACAAATTCTTGATTTGTGATTGAGAGTGCTTCTTAAGGACTAAAGAGGAGTTTTGAGTGGAAAAAGGCAAGTGTGCGCATTATAGAAAAAGCCTCGAAAGGGAGAAACACGAGTGACTTTGAGTGTAAACACGTGAGAAGTGTGGTGAGGTCTTATTTTGGCACGAAAATTGCACCTTGGGCCGAAAATGCACCATGGGCGCCATAAATGGACCACGGGTACCACGGACCTGAAAACCGTAAAGCGCTCCGAGCATTATGGTTTTTAATGCATAAGGATGTACCAAGGATCACGGGGCACCAAGACCCAAAAGTCATATTTCGGCACGAAAATTGCACAACGGGCCGAAAATGCACCAAGGGCACAAAAACTGGACCACGGGTACCACGGAAGTCAAAACTGAAAAGCGCATTATGGTTTTTTTTTTTTTATGCACAAGGATGCACCAAGGATCACGGGGCACCAAAACCCAAATGTCTTATTTTGGCATGAAAATTGCACCTAGGCCGAAAGTGCACCACGGGCACCAAAAATGGACCACAAGGCACCACGGACCTGGAAACTAGAAAGTGCTGCGAGCATGATGGTTTTTTATGCATGAGGATGCACCAAGGATGACTGGGCACGAAAACCCAAAAGTCCTATTTTTGCGCGAAAATTGCACCACGGGCCGAAAATGCAAAACGGGCAGCAAAAATGGACCACAGGGCACCACAGACCTCAAAATTGAAAAGTGCTTTGAGCATTATGGTTTTTAATGCATAATTCTTCACAAAGTTGAAAATTTTGAGTTTCTTAGTTTTGTGTTGCTCTTATTCTTGTGTCTTCTAGTCTTGTCTTTGCTTGGCATTCCATTTTGGGTTGTCCCTTTCCTTTCTTTTAGCTTTTATTGCTTGTCTTCAAATCTCCTTGGTTTTGTCTTTGGGTTGTCTGTTTCTTTGGACTCTTAAGTTGAGCCAAGACTTGTTACATCTTTCACTTTGGATACAAATTCTTGATTTGTGATTGAGAGTGCTTCTTAAGGACTAAAGAGGAGTTTTGAGTGGAAAAAGGCAAGTGTGCGCATTATAGAAAAAGCCTCGAAAGGGAGAAACACGAGTGACTTTGAGTGTAAACACGTGAGAAGTGTGGTGAGGTCTTATTTTGGCACGAAAATTGCACCTTGGGCCGAAAATGCACCATGGGCGCCATAAATGGACCACGGGTACCACGGACCTGAAAACCGTAAAGCGCTCCGAGCATTATGGTTTTTAATGCATAAGGATGTACCAAGGATCACGGGGCACCAAGACCCAAAAGTCATATTTCGGCACGAAAATTGCACAACGGGCCGAAAATGCACCAAGGGCACAAAAACTGGACCACGGGTACCACGGAAGTCAAAACTGAAAAGCGCATTATGGTTTTTTTTTTTTTATGCACAAGGATGCACCAAGGATCACGGGGCACCAAAACCCAAATGTCTTATTTTGGCATGAAAATTGCACCTAGGCCGAAAGTGCACCACGGGCACCAAAAATGGACCACAAGGCACCACGGACCTGGAAACTAGAAAGTGCTGCGAGCATGATGGTTTTTTATGCATGAGGATGCACCAAGGATGACTGGGCACGAAAACCCAAAAGTCCTATTTTTGCGCGAAAATTGCACCACGGGCCGAAAATGCAAAACGGGCAGCAAAAATGGACCACAGGGCACCACAGACCTCAAAATTGAAAAGTGCTTTGAGCATTATGGTTTTTAATGCATAATTCTTCACAAAGTTGAAAATTTTGAGTTTCTTAGTTTTGTGTTGCTCTTATTCTTGTGTCTTCTAGTCTTGTCTTTGCTTGGCATTCCATTTTGGGTTGTCCCTTTCCTTTCTTTTAGCTTTTATTGCTTGTCTTCAAATCTCCTTGGTTTTGTCTTTGGGTTGTCTGTTTCTTTGGACTCTTAAGTTGAGCCAAGACTTGTTACATCTTTCACTTTGGATACAAATTCTTGATTTGTGATTGAGAGTGCTTCTTAAGGACTAAAGAGGAGTTTTGAGTGGAAAAAGGCAAGTGTGCGCATTATAGAAAAAGCCTCGAAAGGGAGAAACACGAGTGACTTTGAGTGTAAACACGTGAGAAGTGTGGTGAGGTCTTATTTTGGCACGAAAATTGCACCTTGGGCCGAAAATGCACCATGGGCGCCATAAATGGACCACGGGTACCACGGACCTGAAAACCGTAAAGCGCTCCGAGCATTATGGTTTTTAATGCATAAGGATGTACCAAGGATCACGGGGCACCAAGACCCAAAAGTCATATTTCGGCACGAAAATTGCACAACGGGCCGAAAATGCACCAAGGGCACAAAAACTGGACCACGGGTACCACGGAAGTCAAAACTGAAAAGCGCATTATGGTTTTTTTTTTTTTATGCACAAGGATGCACCAAGGATCACGGGGCACCAAAACCCAAATGTCTTATTTTGGCATGAAAATTGCACCTAGGCCGAAAGTGCACCACGGGCACCAAAAATGGACCACAAGGCACCACGGACCTGGAAACTAGAAAGTGCTGCGAGCATGATGGTTTTTTATGCATGAGGATGCACCAAGGATGACTGGGCACGAAAACCCAAAAGTCCTATTTTTGCGCGAAAATTGCACCACGGGCCGAAAATGCAAAACGGGCAGCAAAAATGGACCACAGGGCACCGCATACCTCAAAATTGAAAAGTGCTTTGAGCATTATGGTTTTTAATGCATAATTCTTCACAAAGTTGAAAATTTTGAGTTTCTTAGTTTTGTGTTGCTCTTATTCTTGTGTCTTCTAGTCTTGTCTTTGCTTGGCATTCCATTTTGGGTTGTCCCTTTCCTTTCTTTTAGCTTTTATTGCTTGTCTTCAAATCTCCTTGGTTTTGTCTTTGGGTTGTCTGTTTCTTTGGACTCTTAAGTTGAGCCAAGACTTGTTACATCTTTCACTTTGGATACAAATTCTTGATTTGTGATTGAGAGTGCTTCTTAAGGACTAAAGAGGAGTTTTGAGTGGAAAAAGGCAAGTGTGCGCATTATAGAAAAAGCCTCGAAAGGGAGAAACACGAGTGACTTTGAGTGTAAACACGTGAGAAGTGTGGTGAGGTCTTATTTTGGCACGAAAATTGCACCTTGGGCCGAAAATGCACCATGGGCGCCATAAATGGACCACGGGTACCACGGACCTGAAAACCGTAAAGCGCTCCGAGCATTATGGTTTTTAATGCATAAGGATGTACCAAGGATCACGGGGCACCAAGACCCAAAAGTCATATTTCGGCACGAAAATTGCACAACGGGCCGAAAATGCACCAAGGGCACAAAAACTGGACCACGGGTACCACGGAAGTCAAAACTGAAAAGCGCATTATGGTTTTTTTTTTTTTATGCACAAGGATGCACCAAGGATCACGGGGCACCAAAACCCAAATGTCTTATTTTGGCATGAAAATTGCACCTAGGCCGAAAGTGCACCACGGGCACCAAAAATGGACCACAAGGCACCACGGACCTGGAAACTAGAAAGTGCTGCGAGCATGATGGTTTTTTATGCATGAGGATGCACCAAGGATGACTGGGCACGAAAACCCAAAAGTCCTATTTTTGCGCGAAAATTGCACCACGGGCCGAAAATGCAAAACGGGCAGCAAAAATGGACCACAGGGCACCACAGACCTCAAAATTGAAAAGTGCTTTGAGCATTATGGTTTTTAATGCATAATTCTTCACAAAGTTGAAAATTTTGAGTTTCTTAGTTTTGTGTTGCTCTTATTCTTGTGTCTTCTAGTCTTGTCTTTGCTTGGCATTCCATTTTGGGTTGTCCCTTTCCTTTCTTTTAGCTTTTATTGCTTGTCTTCAAATCTCCTTGGTTTTGTCTTTGGGTTGTCTGTTTCTTTGGACTCTTAAGTTGAGCCAAGACTTGTTACATCTTTCACTTTGGATACAAATTCTTGATTTGTGATTGAGAGTGCTTCTTAAGGACTAAAGAGGAGTTTTGAGTGGAAAAAGGCAAGTGTGCGCATTATAGAAAAAGCCTCGAAAGGGAGAAACACGAGTGACTTTGAGTGTAAACACGTGAGAAGTGTGGTGAGGTCTTATTTTGGCACGAAAATTGCACCTTGGGCCGAAAATGCACCATGGGCGCCATAAATGGACCACGGGTACCACGGACCTGAAAACCGTAAAGCGCTCCGAGCATTATGGTTTTTAATGCATAAGGATGTACCAAGGATCACGGGGCACCAAGACCCAAAAGTCATATTTCGGCACGAAAATTGCACAACGGGCCGAAAATGCACCAAGGGCACAAAAACTGGACCACGGGTACCACGGAAGTCAAAACTGAAAAGCGCATTATGGTTTTTTTTTTTTTATGCACAAGGATGCACCAAGGATCACGGGGCACCAAAACCCAAATGTCTTATTTTGGCATGAAAATTGCACCTAGGCCGAAAGTGCACCACGGGCACCAAAAATGGACCACAAGGCACCACGGACCTGGAAACTAGAAAGTGCTGCGAGCATGATGGTTTTTTATGCATGAGGATGCACCAAGGATGACTGGGCACGAAAACCCAAAAGTCCTATTTTTGCGCGAAAATTGCACCACGGGCCGAAAATGCAAAACGGGCAGCAAAAATGGACCACAGGGCACCACATACCTCAAAATTGAAAAGTGCTTTGAGCATTATGGTTTTTAATGCATAATTCTTCACAAAGTTGAAAATTTTGAGTTTCTTAGTTTTGTGTTGCTCTTATTCTTGTGTCTTCTAGTCTTGTCTTTGCTTGGCATTCCATTTTGGGTTGTCCCTTTCCTTTCTTTTAGCTTTTATTGCTTGTCTTCAAATCTCCTTGGTTTTGTCTTTGGGTTGTCTGTTTCTTTGGACTCTTAAGTTGAGCCAAGACTTGTTACATCTTTCACTTTGGATACAAATTCTTGATTTGTGATTGAGAGTGCTTCTTAAGGACTAAAGAGGAGTTTTGAGTGGAAAAAGGCAAGTGTGCGCATTATAGAAAAAGCCTCGAAAGGGAGAAACACGAGTGACTTTGAGTGTAAACACGTGAGAAGTGTGGTGAGGTCTTATTTTGGCACGAAAATTGCACCTTGGGCCGAAAATGCACCATGGGCGCCATAAATGGACCACGGGTACCACGGACCTGAAAACCGTAAAGCGCTCCGAGCATTATGGTTTTTAATGCATAAGGATGTACCAAGGATCACGGGGCACCAAGACCCAAAAGTCATATTTCGGCACGAAAATTGCACAACGGGCCGAAAATGCACCAAGGGCACAAAAACTGGACCACGGGTACCACGGAAGTCAAAACTGAAAAGCGCATTATGGTTTTTTTTTTTTTATGCACAAGGATGCACCAAGGATCACGGGGCACCAAAACCCAAATGTCTTATTTTGGCATGAAAATTGCACCTAGGCCGAAAGTGCACCACGGGCACCAAAAATGGACCACAAGGCACCACGGACCTGGAAACTAGAAAGTGCTGCGAGCATGATGGTTTTTTATGCATGAGGATGCACCAAGGATGACTGGGCACGAAAACCCAAAAGTCCTATTTTTGCGCGAAAATTGCACCACGGGCCGAAAATGCAAAACGGGCAGCAAAAATGGACCACAGGGCACCACAGACCTCAAAATTGAAAAGTGCTTTGAGCATTATGGTTTTTAATGCATAATTCTTCACAAAGTTGAAAATTTTGAGTTTCTTAGTTTTGTGTTGCTCTTATTCTTGTGTCTTCTAGTCTTGTCTTTGCTTGGCATTCCATTTTGGGTTGTCCCTTTCCTTTCTTTTAGCTTTTATTGCTTGTCTTCAAATCTCCTTGGTTTTGTCTTTGGGTTGTCTGTTTCTTTGGACTCTTAAGTTGAGCCAAGACTTGTTACATCTTTCACTTTGGATACAAATTCTTGATTTGTGATTGAGAGTGCTTCTTAAGGACTAAAGAGGAGTTTTGAGTGGAAAAAGGCAAGTGTGCGCATTATAGAAAAAGCCTCGAAAGGGAGAAACACGAGTGACTTTGAGTGTAAACACGTGAGAAGTGTGGTGAGGTCTTATTTTGGCACGAAAATTGCACCTTGGGCCGAAAATGCACCATGGGCGCCATAAATGGACCACGGGTACCACGGACCTGAAAACCGTAAAGCGCTCCGAGCATTATGGTTTTTAATGCATAAGGATGTACCAAGGATCACGGGGCACCAAGACCCAAAAGTCATATTTCGGCACGAAAATTGCACAACGGGCCGAAAATGCACCAAGGGCACAAAAACTGGACCACGGGTACCACGGAAGTCAAAACTGAAAAGCGCATTATGGTTTTTTTTTTTTTTATGCACAAGGATGCACCAAGGATCACGGGGCACCAAAACCCAAATGTCTTATTTTGGCATGAAAATTGCACCTAGGCCGAAAGTGCACCACGGGCACCAAAAATGGACCACAAGGCACCACGGACCTGGAAACTAGAAAGTGCTGCGAGCATGATGGTTTTTTATGCATGAGGATGCACCAAGGATGACTGGGCACGAAAACCCAAAAGTCCTATTTTTGCGCGAAAATTGCACCACGGGCCGAAAATGCAAAACGGGCAGCAAAAATGGACCACAGGGCACCACAGACCTCAAAATTGAAAAGTGCTTTGAGCATTATGGTTTTTAATGCATAATTCTTCACAAAGTTGAAAATTTTGAGTTTCTTAGTTTTGTGTTGCTCTTATTCTTGTGTCTTCTAGTCTTGTCTTTGCTTGGCATTCCATTTTGGGTTGTCCCTTTCCTTTCTTTTAGCTTTTATTGCTTGTCTTCAAATCTCCTTGGTTTTGTCTTTGGGTTGTCTGTTTCTTTGGACTCTTAAGTTGAGCCAAGACTTGTTACATCTTTCACTTTGGATACAAATTCTTGATTTGTGATTGAGAGTGCTTCTTAAGGACTAAAGAGGAGTTTTGAGTGGAAAAAGGCAAGTGTGCGCATTATAGAAAAAGCCTCGAAAGGGAGAAACACGAGTGACTTTGAGTGTAAACACGTGAGAAGTGTGGTGAGGTCTTATTTTGGCACGAAAATTGCACCTTGGGCCGAAAATGCACCATGGGC
Organism: Pueraria montana var. lobata; assembly: GCA_026413185.1. NCBI lineage: Eukaryota > Viridiplantae > Streptophyta > Magnoliopsida > Fabales > Fabaceae > Pueraria > Pueraria montana. Next base: position 2,653,613 of record CM048648.1, read on the forward strand.
GCCATAAATGGACCACGGGTACCACGGACCTGAAAACCGTAAAGCGCTCCGAGCATTATGGTTTTTAATGCATAAGGATGTACCAAGGATCACGGGGCACCAAGACCCAAAAGTCATATTTCGGCACGAAAATTGCACAACGGGCCGAAAATGCACCAAGGGCACAAAAACTGGACCACGGGTACCACGGAAGTCAAAACTGAAAAGCGCATTATGGTTTTTTTTTTTTTATGCACAAGGATGCACCAAGGATCACGGGGCACCAAAACCCAAATGTCTTATTTTGGCATGAAAATTGCACCTAGGCCGAAAGTGCACCACGGGCACCAAAAATGGACCACAAGGCACCACGGACCTGGAAACTAGAAAGTGCTGCGAGCATGATGGTTTTTTATGCATGAGGATGCACCAAGGATGACTGGGCACGAAAACCCAAAAGTCCTATTTTTGCGCGAAAATTGCACCACGGGCCGAAAATGCAAAACGGGCAGCAAAAATGGACCACAGGGCACCACAGACCTCAAAATTGAAAAGTGCTTTGAGCATTATGGTTTTTAATGCATAATTCTTCACAAAGTTGAAAATTTTGAGTTTCTTAGTTTTGTGTTGCTCTTATTCTTGTGTCTTCTAGTCTTGTCTTTGCTTGGCATTCCATTTTGGGTTGTCCCTTTCCTTTCTTTTAGCTTTTATTGCTTGTCTTCAAATCTCCTTGGTTTTGTCTTTGGGTTGTCTGTTTCTTTGGACTCTTAAGTTGAGCCAAGACTTGTTACATCTTTCACTTTGGATACAAATTCTTGATTTGTGATTGAGAGTGCTTCTTAAGGACTAAAGAGGAGTTTTGAGTGGAAAAAGGCAAGTGTGCGCATTATAGAAAAAGCCTCGAAAGGGAGAAACACGAGTGACTTTGAGTGTAAACACGTGAGAAGTGTGGTGAGGTCTTATTTTGGCACGAAAATTGCACCTTGGGCCGAAAATGCACCATGGGCGCCATAAATGGACCACGGGTACCACGGACCTGAAAACCGTAAAGCGCTCCGAGCATTATGGTTTTTAATGCATAAGGATGTACCAAGGATCACGGGGCACCAAGACCCAAAAGTCATATTTCGGCACGAAAATTGCACAACGGGCCGAAAATGCACCAAGGGCACAAAAACTGGACCACGGGTACCACGGAAGTCAAAACTGAAAAGCGCATTATGGTTTTTTTTTTTTTATGCACAAGGATGCACCAAGGATCACGGGGCACCAAAACCCAAATGTCTTATTTTGGCATGAAAATTGCACCTAGGCCGAAAGTGCACCACGGGCACCAAAAATGGACCACAAGGCACCACGGACCTGGAAACTAGAAAGTGCTGCGAGCATGATGGTTTTTTATGCATGAGGATGCACCAAGGATGACTGGGCACGAAAACCCAAAAGTCCTATTTTTGCGCGAAAATTGCACCACGGGCCGAAAATGCAAAACGGGCAGCAAAAATGGACCACAGGGCACCACATACCTCAAAATTGAAAAGTGCTTTGAGCATTATGGTTTTTAATGCATAATTCTTCACAAAGTTGAAAATTTTGAGTTTCTTAGTTTTGTGTTGCTCTTATTCTTGTGTCTTCTAGTCTTGTCTTTGCTTGGCATTCCATTTTGGGTTGTCCCTTTCCTTTCTTTTAGCTTTTATTGCTTGTCTTCAAATCTCCTTGGTTTTGTCTTTGGGTTGTCTGTTTCTTTGGACTCTTAAGTTGAGCCAAGACTTGTTACATCTTTCACTTTGGATACAAATTCTTGATTTGTGATTGAGAGTGCTTCTTAAGGACTAAAGAGGAGTTTTGAGTGGAAAAAGGCAAGTGTGCGCATTATAGAAAAAGCCTCGAAAGGGAGAAACACGAGTGACTTTGAGTGTAAACACGTGAGAAGTGTGGTGAGGTCTTATTTTGGCACGAAAATTGCACCTTGGGCCGAAAATGCACCATGGGCGCCATAAATGGACCACGGGTACCACGGACCTGAAAACCGTAAAGCGCTCCGAGCATTATGGTTTTTAATGCATAAGGATGTACCAAGGATCACGGGGCACCAAGACCCAAAAGTCATATTTCGGCACGAAAATTGCACAACGGGCCGAAAATGCACCAAGGGCACAAAAACTGGACCACGGGTACCACGGAAGTCAAAACTGAAAAGCGCATTATGGTTTTTTTTTTTTTATGCACAAGGATGCACCAAGGATCACGGGGCACCAAAACCCAAATGTCTTATTTTGGCATGAAAATTGCACCTAGGCCGAAAGTGCACCACGGGCACCAAAAATGGACCACAAGGCACCACGGACCTGGAAACTAGAAAGTGCTGCGAGCATGATGGTTTTTTATGCATGAGGATGCACCAAGGATGACTGGGCACGAAAACCCAAAAGTCCTATTTTTGCGCGAAAATTGCACCACGGGCCGAAAATGCAAAACGGGCAGCAAAAATGGACCACAGGGCACCACATACCTCAAAATTGAAAAGTGCTTTGAGCATTATGGTTTTTAATGCATAATTCTTCACAAAGTTGAAAATTTTGAGTTTCTTAGTTTTGTGTTGCTCTTATTCTTGTGTCTTCTAGTCTTGTCTTTGCTTGGCATTCCATTTTGGGTTGTCCCTTTCCTTTCTTTTAGCTTTTATTGCTTGTCTTCAAATCTCCTTGGTTTTGTCTTTGGGTTGTCTGTTTCTTTGGACTCTTAAGTTGAGCCAAGACTTGTTACATCTTTCACTTTGGATACAAATTCTTGATTTGTGATTGAGAGTGCTTCTTAAGGACTAAAGAGGAGTTTTGAGTGGAAAAAGGCAAGTGTGCGCATTATAGAAAAAGCCTCGAAAGGGAGAAACACGAGTGACTTTGAGTGTAAACACGTGAGAAGTGTGGTGAGGTCTTATTTTGGCACGAAAATTGCACCTTGGGCCGAAAATGCACCATGGGCGCCATAAATGGACCACGGGTACCACGGACCTGAAAACCGTAAAGCGCTCCGAGCATTATGGTTTTTAATGCATAAGGATGTACCAAGGATCACGGGGCACCAAGACCCAAAAGTCATATTTCGGCACGAAAATTGCACAACGGGCCGAAAATGCACCAAGGGCACAAAAACTGGACCACGGGTACCACGGAAGTCAAAACTGAAAAGCGCATTATGGTTTTTTTTTTTTTATGCACAAGGATGCACCAAGGATCACGGGGCACCAAAACCCAAATGTCTTATTTTGGCATGAAAATTGCACCTAGGCCGAAAGTGCACCACGGGCACCAAAAATGGACCACAAGGCACCACGGACCTGGAAACTAGAAAGTGCTGCGAGCATGATGGTTTTTTATGCATGAGGATGCACCAAGGATGACTGGGCACGAAAACCCAAAAGTCCTATTTTTGCGCGAAAATTGCACCACGGGCCGAAAATGCAAAACGGGCAGCAAAAATGGACCACAGGGCACCACATACCTCAAAATTGAAAAGTGCTTTGAGCATTATGGTTTTTAATGCATAATTCTTCACAAAGTTGAAAATTTTGAGTTTCTTAGTTTTGTGTTGCTCTTATTCTTGTGTCTTCTAGTCTTGTCTTTGCTTGGCATTCCATTTTGGGTTGTCCCTTTCCTTTCTTTTAGCTTTTATTGCTTGTCTTCAAATCTCCTTGGTTTTGTCTTTGGGTTGTCTGTTTCTTTGGACTCTTAAGTTGAGCCAAGACTTGTTACATCTTTCACTTTGGATACAAATTCTTGATTTGTGATTGAGAGTGCTTCTTAAGGACTAAAGAGGAGTTTTGAGTGGAAAAAGGCAAGTGTGCGCATTATAGAAAAAGCCTCGAAAGGGAGAAACACGAGTGACTTTGAGTGTAAACACGTGAGAAGTGTGGTGAGGTCTTATTTTGGCACGAAAATTGCACCTTGGGCCGAAAATGCACCATGGGCGCCATAAATGGACCACGGGTACCACGGACCTGAAAACCGTAAAGCGCTCCGAGCATTATGGTTTTTAATGCATAAGGATGTACCAAGGATCACGGGGCACCAAGACCCAAAAGTCATATTTCGGCACGAAAATTGCACAACGGGCCGAAAATGCACCAAGGGCACAAAAACTGGACCACGGGTACCACGGAAGTCAAAACTGAAAAGCGCATTATGGTTTTTTTTTTTTTATGCACAAGGATGCACCAAGGATCACGGGGCACCAAAACCCAAATGTCTTATTTTGGCATGAAAATTGCACCTAGGCCGAAAGTGCACCACGGGCACCAAAAATGGACCACAAGGCACCACGGACCTGGAAACTAGAAAGTGCTGCGAGCATGATGGTTTTTTATGCATGAGGATGCACCAAGGATGACTGGGCACGAAAACCCAAAAGTCCTATTTTTGCGCGAAAATTGCACCACGGGCCGAAAATGCAAAACGGGCAGCAAAAATGGACCACAGGGCACCACATACCTCAAAATTGAAAAGTGCTTTGAGCATTATGGTTTTTAATGCATAATTCTTCACAAAGTTGAAAATTTTGAGTTTCTTAGTTTTGTGTTGCTCTTATTCTTGTGTCTTCTAGTCTTGTCTTTGCTTGGCATTCCATTTTGGGTTGTCCCTTTCCTTTCTTTTAGCTTTTATTGCTTGTCTTCAAATCTCCTTGGTTTTGTCTTTGGGTTGTCTGTTTCTTTGGACTCTTAAGTTGAGCCAAGACTTGTTACATCTTTCACTTTGGATACAAATTCTTGATTTGTGATTGAGAGTGCTTCTTAAGGACTAAAGAGGAGTTTTGAGTGGAAAAAGGCAAGTGTGCGCATTATAGAAAAAGCCTCGAAAGGGAGAAACACGAGTGACTTTGAGTGTAAACACGTGAGAAGTGTGGTGAGGTCTTATTTTGGCACGAAAATTGCACCTTGGGCCGAAAATGCACCATGGGCGCCATAAATGGACCACGGGTACCACGGACCTGAAAACCGTAAAGCGCTCCGAGCATTATGGTTTTTAATGCATAAGGATGTACCAAGGATCACGGGGCACCAAGACCCAAAAGTCATATTTCGGCACGAAAATTGCACAACGGGCCGAAAATGCACCAAGGGCACAAAAACTGGACCACGGGTACCACGGAAGTCAAAACTGAAAAGCGCATTATGGTTTTTTTTTTTTATGCACAAGGATGCACCAAGGATCACGGGGCACCAAAACCCAAATGTCTTATTTTGGCATGAAAATTGCACCTAGGCCGAAAGTGCACCACGGGCACCAAAAATGGACCACAAGGCACCACGGACCTGGAAACTAGAAAGTGCTGCGAGCATGATGGTTTTTTATGCATGAGGATGCACCAAGGATGACTGGGCACGAAAACCCAAAAGTCCTATTTTTGCGCGAAAATTGCACCACGGGCCGAAAATGCAAAACGGGCAGCAAAAATGGACCACAGGGCACCACATACCTCAAAATTGAAAAGTGCTTTGAGCATTATGGTTTTTAATGCATAATTCTTCACAAAGTTGAAAATTTTGAGTTTCTTAGTTTTGTGTTGCTCTTATTCTTGTGTCTTCTAGTCTTGTCTTTGCTTGGCATTCCATTTTGGGTTGTCCCTTTCCTTTCTTTTAGCTTTTATTGCTTGTCTTCAAATCTCCTTGGTTTTGTCTTTGGGTTGTCTGTTTCTTTGGACTCTTAAGTTGAGCCAAGACTTGTTACATCTTTCACTTTGGATACAAATTCTTGATTTGTGATTGAGAGTGCTTCTTAAGGACTAAAGAGGAGTTTTGAGTGGAAAAAGGCAAGTGTGCGCATTATAGAAAAAGCCTCGAAAGGGAGAAACACGAGTGACTTTGAGTGTAAACACGTGAGAAGTGTGGTGAGGTCTTATTTTGGCACGAAAATTGCACCTTGGGCCGAAAATGCACCATGGGCGCCATAAATGGACCACGGGTACCACGGACCTGAAAACCGTAAAGCGCTCCGAGCATTATGGTTTTTAATGCATAAGGATGTACCAAGGATCACGGGGCACCAAGACCCAAAAGTCATATTTCGGCACGAAAATTGCACAACGGGCCGAAAATGCACCAAGGGCACAAAAACTGGACCACGGGTACCACGGAAGTCAAAACTGAAAAGCGCATTATGGTTTTTTTTTTTTTATGCACAAGGATGCACCAAGGATCACGGGGCACCAAAACCCAAATGTCTTATTTTGGCATGAAAATTGCACCTAGGCCGAAAGTGCACCACGGGCACCAAAAATGGACCACAAGGCACCACGGACCTGGAAACTAGAAAGTGCTGCGAGCATGATGGTTTTTTATGCATGAGGATGCACCAAGGATGACTGGGCACGAAAACCCAAAAGTCCTATTTTTGCGCGAAAATTGCACCACGGGCCGAAAATGCAAAACGGGCAGCAAAAATGGACCACAGGGCACCACATACCTCAAAATTGAAAAGTGCTTTGAGCATTATGGTTTTTAATGCATAATTCTTCACAAAGTTGAAAATTTTGAGTTTCTTAGTTTTGTGTTGCTCTTATTCTTGTGTCTTCTAGTCTTGTCTTTGCTTGGCATTCCATTTTGGGTTGTCCCTTTCCTTTCTTTTAGCTTTTATTGCTTGTCTTCAAATCTCCTTGGTTTTGTCTTTGGGTTGTCTGTTTCTTTGGACTCTTAAGTTGAGCCAAGACTTGTTACATCTTTCACTTTGGATACAAATTCTTGATTTGTGATTGAGAGTGCTTCTTAAGGACTAAAGAGGAGTTTTGAGTGGAAAAAGGCAAGTGTGCGCATTATAGAAAAAGCCTCGAAAGGGAGAAACACGAGTGACTTTGAGTGTAAACACGTGAGAAGTGTGGTGAGGTCTTATTTTGGCACGAAAATTGCACCTTGGGCCGAAAATGCACCATGGGCGCCATAAATGGACCACGGGTACCACGGACCTGAAAACCGTAAAGCGCTCCGAGCATTATGGTTTTTAATGCATAAGGATGTACCAAGGATCACGGGGCACCAAGACCCAAAAGTCATATTTCGGCACGAAAATTGCACAACGGGCCGAAAATGCACCAAGGGCACAAAAACTGGACCACGGGTACCACGGAAGTCAAAACTGAAAAGCGCATTATGGTTTTTTTTTTTTTATGCACAAGGATGCACCAAGGATCACGGGGCACCAAAACCCAAATGTCTTATTTTGGCATGAAAATTGCACCTAGGCCGAAAGTGCACCACGGGCACCAAAAATGGACCACAAGGCACCACGGACCTGGAAACTAGAAAGTGCTGCGAGCATGATGGTTTTTTATGCATGAGGATGCACCAAGGATGACTGGGCACGAAAACCCAAAAGTCCTATTTTTGCGCGAAAATTGCACCACGGGCCGAAAATGCAAAACGGGCAGCAAAAATGGACCACAGGGCACCACATACCTCAAAATTGAAAAGTGCTTTGAGCATTATGGTTTTTAATGCATAATTCTTCACAAAGTTGAAAATTTTGAGTTTCTTAGTTTTGTGTTGCTCTTATTCTTGTGTCTTCTAGTCTTGTCTTTGCTTGGCATTCCATTTTGGGTTGTCCCTTTCCTTTCTTTTAGCTTTTATTGCTTGTCTTCAAATCTCCTTGGTTTTGTCTTTGGGTTGTCTGTTTCTTTGGACTCTTAAGTTGAGCCAAGACTTGTTACATCTTTCACTTTGGATACAAATTCTTGATTTGTGATTGAGAGTGCTTCTTAAGGACTAAAGAGGAGTTTTGAGTGGAAAAAGGCAAGTGTGCGCATTATAGAAAAAGCCTCGAAAGGGAGAAACACGAGTGACTTTGAGTGTAAACACGTGAGAAGTGTGGTGAGGTCTTATTTTGGCACGAAAATTGCACCTTGGGCCGAAAATGCACCATGGGCGCCATAAATGGACCACGGGTACCACGGACCTGAAAACCGTAAAGCGCTCCGAGCATTATGGTTTTTAATGCATAAGGATGTACCAAGGATCACGGGGCACCAAGACCCAAAAGTCATATTTCGGCACGAAAATTGCACAACGGGCCGAAAATGCACCAAGGGCACAAAAACTGGACCACGGGTACCACGGAAGTCAAAACTGAAAAGCGCATTATGGTTTTTTTTTTTTTATGCACAAGGATGCACCAAGGATCACGGGGCACCAAAACCCAAATGTCTTATTTTGGCATGAAAATTGCACCTAGGCCGAAAGTGCACCACGGGCACCAAAAATGGACCACAAGGCACCACGGACCTGGAAACTAGAAAGTGCTGCGAGCATGATGGTTTTTTATGCATGAGGATGCACCAAGGATGACTGGGCACGAAAACCCAAAAGTCCTATTTTTGCGCGAAAATTGCACCACGGGCCGAAAATGCAAAACGGGCAGCAAAAATGGACCACAGGGCACCACAGACCTCAAAATTGAAAAGTGCTTTGAGCATTATGGTTTTTAATGCATAATTCTTCACAAAGTTGAAAATTTTGAGTTTCTTAGTTTTGTGTTGCTCTTATTCTTGTGTCTTCTAGTCTTGTCTTTGCTTGGCATTCCATTTTGGGTTGTCCCTTTCCTTTCTTTTAGCTTTTATTGCTTGTCTTCAAATCTCCTTGGTTTTGTCTTTGGGTTGTCTGTTTCTTTGGACTCTTAAGTTGAGCCAAGACTTGTTACATCTTTCACTTTGGATACAAATTCTTGATTTGTGATTGAGAGTGCTTCTTAAGGACTAAAGAGGAGTTTTGAGTGGAAAAAGGCAAGTGTGCGCATTATAGAAAAAGCCTCGAAAGGGAGAAACACGAGTGACTTTGAGTGTAAACACGTGAGAAGTGTGGTGAGGTCTTATTTTGGCACGAAAATTGCACCTTGGGCCGAAAATGCACCATGGGCGCCATAAATGGACCACGGGTACCACGGACCTGAAAACCGTAAAGCGCTCCGAGCATTATGGTTTTTAATGCATAAGGATGTACCAAGGATCACGGGGCACCAAGACCCAAAAGTCATATTTCGGCACGAAAATTGCACAACGGGCCGAAAATGCACCAAGGGCACAAAAACTGGACCACGGGTACCACGGAAGTCAAAACTGAAAAGCGCATTATGGTTTTTTTTTTTTTATGCACAAGGATGCACCAAGGATCACGGGGCACCAAAACCCAAATGTCTTATTTTGGCATGAAAATTGCACCTAGGCCGAAAGTGCACCACGGGCACCAAAAATGGACCACAAGGCACCACGGACCTGGAAACTAGAAAGTGCTGCGAGCATGATGGTTTTTTATGCATGAGGATGCACCAAGGATGACTGGGCACGAAAACCCAAAAGTCCTATTTTTGCGCGAAAATTGCACCACGGGCCGAAAATGCAAAACGGGCAGCAAAAATGGACCACAGGGCACCACATACCTCAAAATTGAAAAGTGCTTTGAGCATTATGGTTTTTAATGCATAATTCTTCACAAAGTTGAAAATTTTGAGTTTCTTAGTTTTGTGTTGCTCTTATTCTTGTGTCTTCTAGTCTTGTCTTTGCTTGGCATTCCATTTTGGGTTGTCCCTTTCCTTTCTTTTAGCTTTTATTGCTTGTCTTCAAATCTCCTTGGTTTTGTCTTTGGGTTGTCTGTTTCTTTGGACTCTTAAGTTGAGCCAAGACTTGTTACATCTTTCACTTTGGATACAAATTCTTGATTTGTGATTGAGAGTGCTTCTTAAGGACTAAAGAGGAGTTTTGAGTGGAAAAAGGCAAGTGTGCGCATTATAGAAAAAGCCTCGAAAGGGAGAAACACGAGTGACTTTGAGTGTAAACACGTGAGAAGTGTGGTGAGGTCTTATTTTGGCACGAAAATTGCACCTTGGGCCGAAAATGCACCATGGGCGCCATAAATGGACCACGGGTACCACGGACCTGAAAACCGTAAAGCGCTCCGAGCATTATGGTTTTTAATGCATAAGGATGTACCAAGGATCACGGGGCACCAAGACCCAAAAGTCATATTTCGGCACGAAAATTGCACAACGGGCCGAAAATGCACCAAGGGCACAAAAACTGGACCACGGGTACCACGGAAGTCAAAACTGAAAAGCGCATTATGGTTTTTTTTTTTTTATGCACAAGGATGCACCAAGGATCACGGGGCACCAAAACCCAAATGTCTTATTTTGGCATGAAAATTGCACCTAGGCCGAAAGTGCACCACGGGCACCAAAAATGGACCACAAGGCACCACGGACCTGGAAACTAGAAAGTGCTGCGAGCATGATGGTTTTTTATGCATGAGGATGCACCAAGGATGACTGGGCACGAAAACCCAAAAGTCCTATTTTTGCGCGAAAAATGCACCACGGGCCGAAAATGCAAAACGGGCAGCAAAAATGGACCACAGGGCACCACATACCTCAAAATTGAAAAGTGCTTTGAGCATTATGGTTTTTAATGCATAATTCTTCACAAAGTTGAAAATTTTGAGTTTCTTAGTTTTGTGTTGCTCTTATTCTTGTGTCTTCTAGTCTTGTCTTTGCTTGGCATTCCATTTTGGGTTGTCCCTTTCCTTTCTTTTAGCTTTTATTGCTTGTCTTCAAATCTCCTTGGTTTTGTCTTTGGGTTGTCTGTTTCTTTGGACTCTTAAGTTGAGCCAAGACTTGTTACATCTTTCACTTTGGATACAAATTCTTGATTTGTGATTGAGAGTGCTTCTTAAGGACTAAAGAGGAGTTTTGAGTGGAAAAAGGCAAGTGTGCGCATTATAGAAAAAGCCTCGAAAGGGAGAAACACGAGTGACTTTGAGTGTAAACACGTGAGAAGTGTGGTGAGGTCTTATTTTGGCACGAAAATTGCACCTTGGGCCGAAAATGCACCATGGGCGCCATAAATGGACCACGGGTACCACGGACCTGAAAACCGTAAAGCGCTCCGAGCATTATGGTTTTTAATGCATAAGGATGTACCAAGGATCACGGGGCACCAAGACCCAAAAGTCATATTTCGGCACGAAAATTGCACAACGGGCCGAAAATGCACCAAGGGCACAAAAACTGGACCACGGGTACCACGGAAGTCAAAACTGAAAAGCGCATTATGGTTTTTTTTTTTTTTATGCACAAGGATGCACCAAGGATCACGGGGCACCAAAACCCAAATGTCTTATTTTGGCATGAAAATTGCACCTAGGCCGAAAGTGCACCACGGGCACCAAAAATGGACCACAAGGCACCACGGACCTGGAAACTAGAAAGTGCTGCGAGCATGATGGTTTTTTATGCATGAGGATGCACCAAGGATGACTGGGCACGAAAACCCAAAAGTCCTATTTTTGCGCGAAAATTGCACCACGGGCCGAAAATGCAAAACGGGCAGCAAAAATGGACCACAGGGCACCACATACCTCAAAATTGAAAAGTGCTTTGAGCATTATGGTTTTTAATGCATAATTCTTCACAAAGTTGAAAATTTTGAGTTTCTTAGTTTTGTGTTGCTCTTATTCTTGTGTCTTCTAGTCTTGTCTTTGCTTGGCATTCCATTTTGGGTTGTCCCTTTCCTTTCTTTTAGCTTTTATTGCTTGTCTTCAAATCTCCTTGGTTTTGTCTTTGGGTTGTCTGTTTCTTTGGACTCTTAAGTTGAGCCAAGACTTGTTACATCTTTCACTTTGGATACAAATTCTTGATTTGTGATTGAGAGTGCTTCTTAAGGACTAAAGAGGAGTTTTGAGTGGAAAAAGGCAAGTGTGCGCATTATAGAAAAAGCCTCGAAAGGGAGAAACACGAGTGACTTTGAGTGTAAACACGTGAGAAGTGTGGTGAGGTCTTATTTTGGCACGAAAATTGCACCTTGGGCCGAAAATGCACCATGGGCGCCATAAATGGACCACGGGTACCACGGACCTGAAAACCGTAAAGCGCTCCGAGCATTATGGTTTTTAATGCATAAGGATGTACCAAGGATCACGGGGCACCAAGACCCAAAAGTCATATTTCGGCACGAAAATTGCACAACGGGCCGAAAATGCACCAAGGGCACAAAAACTGGACCACGGGTACCACGGAAGTCAAAACTGAAAAGCGCATTATGGTTTTTTTTTTTTTTATGCACAAGGATGCACCAAGGATCACGGGGCACCAAAACCCAAATGTCTTATTTTGGCATGAAAATTGCACCTAGGCCGAAAGTGCACCACGGGCACCAAAAATGGACCACAAGGCACCACGGACCTGGAAACTAGAAAGTGCTGCGAGCATGATGGTTTTTTATGCATGAGGATGCACCAAGGATGACTGGGCACGAAAACCCAAAAGTCCTATTTTTGCGCGAAAATTGCACCACGGGCCGAAAATGCAAAACGGGCAGCAAAAATGGACCACAGGGCACCACATACCTCAAAATTGAAAAGTGCTTTGAGCATTATGGTTTTTAATGCATAATTCTTCACAAAGTTGAAAATTTTGAGTTTCTTAGTTTTGTGTTGCTCTTATTCTTGTGTCTTCTAGTCTTGTCTTTGCTTGGCATTCCATTTTGGGTTGTCCCTTTCCTTTCTTTTAGCTTTTATTGCTTGTCTTCAAATCTCCTTGGTTTTGTCTTTGGGTTGTCTGTTTCTTTGGACTCTTAAGTTGAGCCAAGACTTGTTACATCTTTCACTTTGGATACAAATTCTTGATTTGTGATTGAGAGTGCTTCTTAAGGACTAAAGAGGAGTTTTGAGTGGAAAAAGGCAAGTGTGCGCATTATAGAAAAAGCCTCGAAAGGGAGAAACACGAGTGACTTTGAGTGTAAACACGTGAGAAGTGTGGTGAGGTCTTATTTTGGCACGAAAATTGCACCTTGGGCCGAAAATGCACCATGGGCGCCATAAATGGACCACGGGTACCACGGACCTGAAAACCGTAAAGCGCTCCGAGCATTATGGTTTTTAATGCATAAGGATGTACCAAGGATCACGGGGCACCAAGACCCAAAAGTCATATTTCGGCACGAAAATTGCACAACGGGCCGAAAATGCACCAAGGGCACAAAAACTGGACCACGGGTACCACGGAAGTCAAAACTGAAAAGCGCATTATGGTTTTTTTTTTTTTTATGCACAAGGATGCACCAAGGATCACGGGGCACCAAAACCCAAATGTCTTATTTTGGCATGAAAATTGCACCTAGGCCGAAAGTGCACCACGGGCACCAAAAATGGACCACAAGGCACCACGGACCTGGAAACTAGAAAGTGCTGCGAGCATGATGGTTTTTTATGCATGAGGATGCACCAAGGATGACTGGGCACGAAAACCCAAAAGTCCTATTTTTGCGCGAAAATTGCACCACGGGCCGAAAATGCAAAACGGGCAGCAAAAATGGACCACAGGGCACCACATACCTCAAAATTGAAAAGTGCTTTGAGCATTATGGTTTTTAATGCATAATTCTTCACAAAGTTGAAAATTTTGAGTTTCTTAGTTTTGTGTTGCTCTTATTCTTGTGTCTTCTAGTCTTGTCTTTGCTTGGCATTCCATTTTGGGTTGTCCCTTTCCTTTCTTTTAGCTTTTATTGCTTGTCTTCAAATCTCCTTGGTTTTGTCTTTGGGTTGTCTGTTTCTTTGGACTCTTAAGTTGAGCCAAGACTTGTTACATCTTTCACTTTGGATACAAATTCTTGATTTGTGATTGAGAGTGCTTCTTAAGGACTAAAGAGGAGTTTTGAGTGGAAAAAGGCAAGTGTGCGCATTATAGAAAAAGCCTCGAAAGGGAGAAACACGAGTGACTTTGAGTGTAAACACGTGAGAAGTGTGGTGAGGTCTTATTTTGGCACGAAAATTGCACCTTGGGCCGAAAATGCACCATGGGCGCCATAAATGGACCACGGGTACCACGGACCTGAAAACCGTAAAGCGCTCCGACCATTATGGTTTTTAATGCATAAGGATGTACCAAGGATCACGGGGCACCAAGACCCAAAAGTCATATTTCGGCACGAAAATTGCACAACGGGCCGAAAATGCACCAAGGGCACAAAAACTGGACCACGGGTACCACGGAAGTCAAAACTGAAAAGCGCATTATGGTTTTTTTTTTTTTTATGCACAAGGATGCACCAAGGATCACGGGGCACCAAAACCCAAATGTCTTATTTTGGCATGAAAATTGCACCTAGGCCGAAAGTGCACCACGGGCACCAAAAATGGACCACAAGGCACCACGGACCTGGAAACTAGAAAGTGCTGCGAGCATGATGGTTTTTTATGCATGAGGATGCACCAAGGATGACTGGGCACGAAAACCCAAAAGTCCTATTTTTGCGCGAAAATTGCACCACGGGCCGAAAATGCAAAACGGGCAGCAAAAATGGACCACAGGGCACCACATACCTCAAAATTGAAAAGTGCTTTGAGCATTATGGTTTTTAATGCATAATTCTTCACAAAGTTGAAAATTTTGAGTTTCTTAGTTTTGTGTTGCTCTTATTCTTGTGTCTTCTAGTCTTGTCTTTGCTTGGCATTCCATTTTGGGTTGTCCCTTTCCTTTCTTTTAGCTTTTATTGCTTGTCTTCAAATCTCCTTGGTTTTGTCTTTGGGTTGTCTGTTTCTTTGGACTCTTAAGTTGAGCCAAGACTTGTTACATCTTTCACTTTGGATACAAATTCTTGATTTGTGATTGAGAGTGCTTCTTAAGGACTAAAGAGGAGTTTTGAGTGGAAAAAGGCAAGTGTGCGCATTATAGAAAAAGCCTCGAAAGGGAGAAACACGAGTGACTTTGAGTGTAAACACGTGAGAAGTGTGGTGAGGTCTTATTTTGGCACGAAAATTGCACCTTGGGCCGAAAATGCACCATGGGCGCCATAAATGGACCACGGGTACCACGGACCTGAAAACCGTAAAGCGCTCCGAGCATTATGGTTTTTAATGCATAAGGATGTACCAAGGATCACGGGGCACCAAGACCCAAAAGTCATATTTCGGCACGAAAATTGCACAACGGGCCGAAAATGCACCAAGGGCACAAAAACTGGACCACGGGTACCACGGAAGTCAAAACTGAAAAGCGCATTATGGTTTTTTTTTTTTTTATGCACAAGGATGCACCAAGGATCACGGGGCACCAAAACCCAAATGTCTTATTTTGGCATGAAAATTGCACCTAGGCCGAAAGTGCACCACGGGCACCAAAAATGGACCACAAGGCACCACGGACCTGGAAACTAGAAAGTGCTGCGAGCATGATGGTTTTTTATGCATGAGGATGCACCAAGGATGACTGGGCACGAAAACCCAAAAGTCCTATTTTTGCGCGAAAATTGCACCACGGGCCGAAAATGCAAAACGGGCAGCAAAAATGGACCACAGGGCACCACATACCTCAAAATTGAAAAGTGCTTTGAGCATTATGGTTTTTAATGCATAATTCTTCACAAAGTTGAAAATTTTGAGTTTCTTAGTTTTGTGTTGCTCTTATTCTTGTGTCTTCTAGTCTTGTCTTTGCTTGGCATTCCATTTTGGGTTGTCCCTTTCCTTTCTTTTAGCTTTTATTGCTTGTCTTCAAATCTCCTTGGTTTTGTCTTTGGGTTGTCTGTTTCTTTGGACTCTTAAGTTGAGCCAAGACTTGTTACATCTTTCACTTTGGATACAAATTCTTGATTTGTGATTGAGAGTGCTTCTTAAGGACTAAAGAGGAGTTTTGAGTGGAAAAAGGCAAGTGTGCGCATTATAGAAAAAGCCTCGAAAGGGAGAAACACGAGTGACTTTGAGTGTAAACACGTGAGAAGTGTGGTGAGGTCTTATTTTGGCACGAAAATTGCACCTTGGGCCGAAAATGCACCATGGGCGCCATAAATGGACCACGGGTACCACGGACCTGAAAACCGTAAAGCGCTCCGAGCATTATGGTTTTTAATGCATAAGGATGTACCAAGGATCACGGGGCACCAAGACCCAAAAGTCATATTTCGGCACGAAAATTGCACAACGGGCCGAAAATGCACCAAGGGCACAAAAACTGGACCACGGGTACCACGGAAGTCAAAACTGAAAAGCGCATTATGGTTTTTTTTTTTTTTATGCACAAGGATGCACCAAGGATCACGGGGCACCAAAACCCAAATGTCTTATTTTGGCATGAAAATTGCACCTAGGCCGAAAGTGCACCACGGGCACCAAAAATGGACCACAAGGCACCACGGACCTGGAAACTAGAAAGTGCTGCGAGCATGATGGTTTTTTATGCATGAGGATGCACCAAGGATGACTGGGCACGAAAACCCAAAAGTCCTATTTTTGCGCGAAAATTGCACCACGGGCCGAAAATGCAAAACGGGCAGCAAAAATGGACCACAGGGCACCACATACCTCAAAATTGAAAAGTGCTTTGAGCATTATGGTTTTTAATGCATAATTCTTCACAAAGTTGAAAATTTTGAGTTTCTTAGTTTTGTGTTGCTCTTATTCTTGTGTCTTCTAGTCTTGTCTTTGCTTGGCATTCCATTTTGGGTTGTCCCTTTCCTTTCTTTTAGCTTTTATTGCTTGTCTTCAAATCTCCTTGGTTTTGTCTTTGGGTTGTCTGTTTCTTTGGACTCTTAAGTTGAGCCAAGACTTGTTACATCTTTCACTTTGGATACAAATTCTTGATTTGTGATTGAGAGTGCTTCTTAAGGACTAAAGAGGAGTTTTGAGTGGAAAAAGGCAAGTGTGCGCATTATAGAAAAAGCCTCGAAAGGGAGAAACACGAGTGACTTTGAGTGTAAACACGTGAGAAGTGTGGTGAGGTCTTATTTTGGCACGAAAATTGCACCTTGGGCCGAAAATGCACCATGGGCGCCATAAATGGACCACGGGTACCACGGACCTGAAAACCGTAAAGCGCTCCGACCATTATGGTTTTTAATGCATAAGGATGTACCAAGGATCACGGGGCACCAAGACCCAAAAGTCATATTTCGGCACGAAAATTGCACAACGGGCCGAAAATGCACCAAGGGCACAAAAACTGGACCACGGGTACCACGGAAGTCAAAACTGAAAAGCGCATTATGGTTTTTTTTTTTTTATGCACAAGGATGCACCAAGGATCACGGGGCACCAAAACCCAAATGTCTTATTTTGGCATGAAAATTGCACCTAGGCCGAAAGTGCACCACGGGCACCAAAAATGGACCACAAGGCACCACGGACCTGGAAACTAGAAAGTGCTGCGAGCATGATGGTTTTTTATGCATGAGGATGCACCAAGGATGACTGGGCACGAAAACCCAAAAGTCCTATTTTTGCGCGAAAATTGCACCACGGGCCGAAAATGCAAAACGGGCAGCAAAAATGGACCACAGGGCACCACATACCTCAAAATTGAAAAGTGCTTTGAGCATTATGGTTTTTAATGCATAATTCTTCACAAAGTTGAAAATTTTGAGTTTCTTAGTTTTGTGTTGCTCTTATTCTTGTGTCTTCTAGTCTTGTCTTTGCTTGGCATTCCATTTTGGGTTGTCCCTTTCCTTTCTTTTAGCTTTTATTGCTTGTCTTCAAATCTCCTTGGTTTTGTCTTTGGGTTGTCTGTTTCTTTGGACTCTTAAGTTGAGCCAAGACTTGTTACATCTTTCACTTTGGATACAAATTCTTGATTTGTGATTGAGAGTGCTTCTTAAGGACTAAAGAGGAGTTTTGAGTGGAAAAAGGCAAGTGTGCGCATTATAGAAAAAGCCTCGAAAGGGAGAAACACGAGTGACTTTGAGTGTAAACACGTGAGAAGTGTGGTGAGGTCTTATTTTGGCACGAAAATTGCACCTTGGGCCGAAAATGCACCATGGGCGCCATAAATGGACCACGGGTACCACGGACCTGAAAACCGTAAAGCGCTCCGAGCATTATGGTTTTTAATGCATAAGGATGTACCAAGGATCACGGGGCACCAAGACCCAAAAGTCATATTTCGGCACGAAAATTGCACAACGGGCCGAAAATGCACCAAGGGCACAAAAACTGGACCACGGGTACCACGGAAGTCAAAACTGAAAAGCGCATTATGGTTTTTTTTTTTTTTATGCACAAGGATGCACCAAGGATCACGGGGCACCAAAACCCAAATGTCTTATTTTGGCATGAAAATTGCACCTAGGCCGAAAGTGCACCACGGGCACCAAAAATGGACCACAAGGCACCACGGACCTGGAAACTAGAAAGTGCTGCGAGCATGATGGTTTTTTATGCATGAGGATGCACCAAGGATGACTGGGCACGAAAACCCAAAAGTCCTATTTTTGCGCGAAAATTGCACCACGGGCCGAAAATGCAAAACGGGCAGCAAAAATGGACCACAGGGCACCACATACCTCAAAATTGAAAAGTGCTTTGAGCATTATGGTTTTTAATGCATAATTCTTCACAAAGTTGAAAATTTTGAGTTTCTTAGTTTTGTGTTGCTCTTATTCTTGTGTCTTCTAGTCTTGTCTTTGCTTGGCATTCCATTTTGGGTTGTCCCTTTCCTTTCTTTTAGCTTTTATTGCTTGTCTTCAAATCTCCTTGGTTTTGTCTTTGGGTTGTCTGTTTCTTTGGACTCTTAAGTTGAGCCAAGACTTGTTACATCTTTCACTTTGGATACAAATTCTTGATTTGTGATTGAGAGTGCTTCTTAAGGACTAAAGAGGAGTTTTGAGTGGAAAAAGGCAAGTGTGCGCATTATAGAAAAAGCCTCGAAAGGGAGAAACACGAGTGACTTTGAGTGTAAACACGTGAGAAGTGTGGTGAGGTCTTATTTTGGCACGAAAATTGCACCTTGGGCCGAAAATGCACCATGGGCGCCATAAATGGACCACGGGTACCACGGACCTGAAAACCGTAAAGCGCTCCGAGCATTATGGTTTTTAATGCATAAGGATGTACCAAGGATCACGGGGCACCAAGACCCAAAAGTCATATTTCGGCACGAAAATTGCACAACGGGCCGAAAATGCACCAAGGGCACAAAAACTGGACCACGGGTACCACGGAAGTCAAAACTGAAAAGCGCATTATGGTTTTTTTTTTTTTTTATGCACAAGGATGCACCAAGGATCACGGGGCACCAAAACCCAAATGTCTTATTTTGGCATGAAAATTGCACCTAGGCCGAAAGTGCACCACGGGCACCAAAAATGGACCACAAGGCACCACGGACCTGGAAACTAGAAAGTGCTGCGAGCATGATGGTTTTTTATGCATGAGGATGCACCAAGGATGACTGGGCACGAAAACCCAAAAGTCCTATTTTTGCGCGAAAATTGCACCACGGGCCGAAAATGCAAAACGGGCAGCAAAAATGGACCACAGGGCACCACATACCTCAAAATTGAAAAGTGCTTTGAGCATTATGGTTTTTAATGCATAATTCTTCACAAAGTTGAAAATTTTGAGTTTCTTAGTTTTGTGTTGCTCTTATTCTTGTGTCTTCTAGTCTTGTCTTTGCTTGGCATTCCATTTTGGGTTGTCCCTTTCCTTTCTTTTAGCTTTTATTGCTTGTCTTCAAATCTCCTTGGTTTTGTCTTTGGGTTGTCTGTTTCTTTGGACTCTTAAGTTGAGCCAAGACTTGTTACATCTTTCACTTTGGATACAAATTCTTGATTTGTGATTGAGAGTGCTTCTTAAGGACTAAAGAGGAGTTTTGAGTGGAAAAAGGCAAGTGTGCGCATTATAGAAAAAGCCTCGAAAGGGAGAAACACGAGTGACTTTGAGTGTAAACACGTGAGAAGTGTGGTGAGGTCTTATTTTGGCACGAAAATTGCACCTTGGGCCGAAAATGCACCATGGGCGCCATAAATGGACCACGGGTACCACGGACCTGAAAACCGTAAAGCGCTCCGAGCATTATGGTTTTTAATGCATAAGGATGTACCAAGGATCACGGGGCACCAAGACCCAAAAGTCATATTTCGGCACGAAAATTGCACAACGGGCCGAAAATGCACCAAGGGCACAAAAACTGGACCACGGGTACCACGGAAGTCAAAACTGAAAAGCGCATTATGGTTTTTTTTTTTTTTTATGCACAAGGATGCACCAAGGATCACGGGGCACCAAAACCCAAATGTCTTATTTTGGCATGAAAATTGCACCTAGGCCGAAAGTGCACCACGGGCACCAAAAATGGACCACAAGGCACCACGGACCTGGAAACTAGAAAGTGCTGCGAGCATGATGGTTTTTTATGCATGAGGATGCACCAAGGATGACTGGGCACGAAAACCCAAAAGTCCTATTTTTGCGCGAAAATTGCACCACGGGCCGAAAATGCAAAACGGGCAGCAAAAATGGACCACAGGGCACCACATACCTCAAAATTGAAAAGTGCTTTGAGCATTATGGTTTTTAATGCATAATTCTTCACAAAGTTGAAAATTTTGAGTTTCTTAGTTTTGTGTTGCTCTTATTCTTGTGTCTTCTAGTCTTGTCTTTGCTTGGCATTCCATTTTGGGTTGTCCCTTTCCTTTCTTTTAGCTTTTATTGCTTGTCTTCAAATCTCCTTGGTTTTGTCTTTGGGTTGTCTGTTTCTTTGGACTCTTAAGTTGAGCCAAGACTTGTTACATCTTTCACTTTGGATACAAATTCTTGATTTGTGATTGAGAGTGCTTCTTAAGGACTAAAGAGGAGTTTTGAGTGGAAAAAGGCAAGTGTGCGCATTATAGAAAAAGCCTCGAAAGGGAGAAACACGAGTGACTTTGAGTGTAAACACGTGAGAAGTGTGGTGAGGTCTTATTTTGGCACGAAAATTGCACCTTGGGCCGAAAATGCACCATGGGCGCCATAAATGGACCACGGGTACCACGGACCTGAAAACCGTAAAGCGCTCCGAGCATTATGGTTTTTAATGCATAAGGATGTACCAAGGATCACGGGGCACCAAGACCCAAAAGTCATATTTCGGCACGAAAATTGCACAACGGGCCGAAAATGCACCAAGGGCACAAAAACTGGACCACGGGTACCACGGAAGTCAAAACTGAAAAGCGCATTATGGTTTTTTTTTTTTTTATGCACAAGGATGCACCAAGGATCACGGGGCACCAAAACCCAAATGTCTTATTTTGGCATGAAAATTGCACCTAGGCCGAAAGTGCACCACGGGCACCAAAAATGGACCACAAGGCACCACGGACCTGGAAACTAGAAAGTGCTGCGAGCATGATGGTTTTTTATGCATGAGGATGCACCAAGGATGACTGGGCACGAAAACCCAAAAGTCCTATTTTTGCGCGAAAATTGCACCACGGGCCGAAAATGCAAAACGGGCAGCAAAAATGGACCACAGGGCACCACATACCTCAAAATTGAAAAGTGCTTTGAGCATTATGGTTTTTAATGCATAATTCTTCACAAAGTTGAAAATTTTGAGTTTCTTAGTTTTGTGTTGCTCTTATTCTTGTGTCTTCTAGTCTTGTCTTTGCTTGGCATTCCATTTTGGGTTGTCCCTTTCCTTTCTTTTAGCTTTTATTGCTTGTCTTCAAATCTCCTTGGTTTTGTCTTTGGGTTGTCTGTTTCTTTGGACTCTTAAGTTGAGCCAAGACTTGTTACATCTTTCACTTTGGATACAAATTCTTGATTTGTGATTGAGAGTGCTTCTTAAGGACTAAAGAGGAGTTTTGAGTGGAAAAAGGCAAGTGTGCGCATTATAGAAAAAGCCTCGAAAGGGAGAAACACGAGTGACTTTGAGTGTAAACACGTGAGAAGTGTGGTGAGGTCTTATTTTGGCACGAAAATTGCACCTTGGGCCGAAAATGCACCATGGGCGCCATAAATGGACCACGGGTACCACGGACCTGAAAACCGTAAAGCGCTCCGAGCATTATGGTTTTTAATGCATAAGGATGTACCAAGGATCACGGGGCACCAAGACCCAAAAGTCATATTTCGGCACGAAAATTGCACAACGGGCCGAAAATGCACCAAGGGCACAAAAACTGGACCACGGGTACCACGGAAGTCAAAACTGAAAAGCGCATTATGGTTTTTTTTTTTTTTATGCACAAGGATGCACCAAGGATCACGGGGCACCAAAACCCAAATGTCTTATTTTGGCATGAAAATTGCACCTAGGCCGAAAGTGCACCACGGGCACCAAAAATGGACCACAAGGCACCACGGACCTGGAAACTAGAAAGTGCTGCGAGCATGATGGTTTTTTATGCATGAGGATGCACCAAGGATGACTGGGCACGAAAACCCAAAAGTCCTATTTTTGCGCGAAAATTGCACCACGGGCCGAAAATGCAAAACGGGCAGCAAAAATGGACCACATGGGCACCACATACCTCAAAATTGAAAAGTGCTTTGAGCATTATGGTTTTTAATGCATAATTCTTCACAAAGTTGAAAATTTTGAGTTTCTTAGTTTTGTGTTGCTCTTATTCTTGTGTCTTCTAGTCTTGTCTTTGCTTGGCATTCCATTTTGGGTTGTCCCTTTCCTTTCTTTTAGCTTTTATTGCTTGTCTTCAAATCTCCTTGGTTTTGTCTTTGGGTTGTCTGTTTCTTTGGACTCTTAAGTTGAGCCAAGACTTGTTACATCTTTCACTTTGGATACAAATTCTTGATTTGTGATTGAGAGTGCTTCTTAAGGACTAAAGAGGAGTTTTGAGTGGAAAAAGGCAAGTGTGCGCATTATAGAAAAAGCCTCGAAAGGGAGAAACACGAGTGACTTTGAGTGTAAACACGTGAGAAGTGTGGTGAGGTCTTATTTTGGCACGAAAATTGCACCTTGGGCCGAAAATGCACCATGGGCGCCATAAATGGACCACGGGTACCACGGACCTGAAAACCGTAAAGCGCTCCGAGCATTATGGTTTTTAATGCATAAGGATGTACCAAGGATCACGGGGCACCAAGACCCAAAAGTCATATTTCGGCACGAAAATTGCACAACGGGCCGAAAATGCACCAAGGGCACAAAAACTGGACCACGGGTACCACGGAAGTCAAAACTGAAAAGCGCATTATGGTTTTTTTTTTTTTTATGCACAAGGATGCACCAAGGATCACGGGGCACCAAAACCCAAATGTCTTATTTTGGCATGAAAATTGCACCTAGGCCGAAAGTGCACCACGGGCACCAAAAATGGACCACAAGGCACCACGGACCTGGAAACTAGAAAGTGCTGCGAGCATGATGGTTTTTTATGCATGAGGATGCACCAAGGATGACTGGGCACGAAAACCCAAAAGTCCTATTTTTGCGCGAAAATTGCACCACGGGCCGAAAATGCAAAACGGGCAGCAAAAATGGACCACAGGGCACCACATACCTCAAAATTGAAAAGTGCTTTGAGCATTATGGTTTTTAATGCATAATTCTTCACAAAGTTGAAAATTTTGAGTTTCTTAGTTTTGTGTTGCTCTTATTCTTGTGTCTTCTAGTCTTGTCTTTGCTTGGCATTCCATTTTGGGTTGTCCCTTTCCTTTCTTTTAGCTTTTATTGCTTGTCTTCAAATCTCCTTGGTTTTGTCTTTGGGTTGTCTGTTTCTTTGGACTCTTAAGTTGAGCCAAGACTTGTTACATCTTTCACTTTGGATACAAATTCTTGATTTGTGATTGAGAGTGCTTCTTAAGGACTAAAGAGGAGTTTTGAGTGGAAAAAGGCAAGTGTGCGCATTATAGAAAAAAGCCTCGAAAGGGAGAAACACGAGTGACTTTGAGTGTAAACACGTGAGAAGTGTGGTGAGGTCTTATTTTGGCACGAAAATTGCACCTTGGGCCGAAAATGCACCATGGGCGCCATAAATGGACCACGGGTACCACGGACCTGAAAACCGTAAAGCGCTCCGAGCATTATGGTTTTTAATGCATAAGGATGTACCAAGGATCACGGGGCACCAAGACCCAAAAGTCATATTTCGGCACGAAAATTGCACAACGGGCCGAAAATGCACCAAGGGCACAAAAACTGGACCACGGGTACCACGGAAGTCAAAACTGAAAAGCGCATTATGGTTTTTTTTTTTTTATGCACAAGGATGCACCAAGGATCACGGGGCACCAAAACCCAAATGTCTTATTTTGGCATGAAAATTGCACCTAGGCCGAAAGTGCACCACGGGCACCAAAAATGGACCACAAGGCACCACGGACCTGGAAACTAGAAAGTGCTGCGAGCATGATGGTTTTTTATGCATGAGGATGCACCAAGGATGACTGGGCACGAAAACCCAAAAGTCCTATTTTTGCGCGAAAATTGCACCACGGGCCGAAAATGCAAAACGGGCAGCAAAAATGGACCACAGGGCACCACATACCTCAAAATTGAAAAGTGCTTTGAGCATTATGGTTTTTAATGCATAATTCTTCACAAAGTTGAAAATTTTGAGTTTCTTAGTTTTGTGTTGCTCTTATTCTTGTGTCTTCTAGTCTTGTCTTTGCTTGGCATTCCATTTTGGGTTGTCCCTTTCCTTTCTTTTAGCTTTTATTGCTTGTCTTCAAATCTCCTTGGTTTTGTCTTTGGGTTGTCTGTTTCTTTGGACTCTTAAGTTGAGCCAAGACTTGTTACATCTTTCACTTTGGATACAAATTCTTGATTTGTGATTGAGAGTGCTTCTTAAGGACTAAAGAGGAGTTTTGAGTGGAAAAAGGCAAGTGTGCGCATTATAGAAAAAGCCTCGAAAGGGAGAAACACGAGTGACTTTGAGTGTAAACACGTGAGAAGTGTGGTGAGGTCTTATTTTGGCACGAAAATTGCACCTTGGGCCGAAAATGCACCATGGGCGCCATAAATGGACCACGGGTACCACGGACCTGAAAACCGTAAAGCGCTCCGACCATTATGGTTTTTAATGCATAAGGATGTACCAAGGATCACGGGGCACCAAGACCCAAAAGTCATATTTCGGCACGAAAATTGCACAACGGGCCGAAAATGCACCAAGGGCACAAAAACTGGACCACGGGTACCACGGAAGTCAAAACTGAAAAGCGCATTATGGTTTTTTTTTTTTTTATGCACAAGGATGCACCAAGGATCACGGGGCACCAAAACCCAAATGTCTTATTTTGGCATGAAAATTGCACCTAGGCCGAAAGTGCACCACGGGCACCAAAAATGGACCACAAGGCACCACAGACCTGGAAACTAGAAAGTGCTGCGAGCATGATGGTTTTTTATGCATGAGGATGCACCAAGGATGACTGGGCACGAAAACCCAAAAGTCCTATTTTTGCGCGAAAATTGCACCACGGGCCGAAAATGCAAAACGGGCAGCAAAAATGGACCACAGGGCACCACATACCTCAAAATTGAAAAGTGCTTTGAGCATTATGGTTTTTAATGCATAATTCTTCACAAAGTTGAAAATTTTGAGTTTCTTAGTTTTGTGTTGCTCTTATTCTTGTGTCTTCTAGTCTTGTCTTTGCTTGGCATTCCATTTTGGGTTGTCCCTTTCCTTTCTTTTAGCTTTTATTGCTTGTCTTCAAATCTCCTTGGTTTTGTCTTTGGGTTGTCTGTTTCTTTGGACTCTTAAGTTGAGCCAAGACTTGTTACATCTTTCACTTTGGATACAAATTCTTGATTTGTGATTGAGAGTGCTTCTTAAGGACTAAAGAGGAGTTTTGAGTGGAAAAAGGCAAGTGTGCGCATTATAGAAAAAGCCTCGAAAGGGAGAAACACGAGTGACTTTGAGTGTAAACACGTGAGAAGTGTGGTGAGGTCTTATTTTGGCACGAAAATTGCACCTTGGGCCGAAAATGCACCATGGGCGCCATAAATGGACCACGGGTACCACGGACCTGAAAACCGTAAAGCGCTCCGAGCATTATGGTTTTTAATGCATAAGGATGTACCAAGGATCACGGGGCACCAAGACCCAAAAGTCATATTTCGGCACGAAAATTGCACAACGGGCCGAAAATGCACCAAGGGCACAAAAACTGGACCACGGGTACCATGGAAGTCAAAACTGAAAAGCGCATTATGGTTTTTTTTTTTTTTATGCACAAGGATGCACCAAGGATCACGGGGCACCAAAACCCAAATGTCTTATTTTGGCATGAAAATTGCACCTAGGCCGAAAGTGCACCACGGGCACCAAAAATGGACCACAAGGCACCACGGACCTGGAAACTAGAAAGTGCTGCGAGCATGATGGTTTTTTATGCATGAGGATGCACCAAGGATGACTGGGCACGAAAACCCAAAAGTCCTATTTTTGCGCGAAAATTGCACCACGGGCCGAAAATGCAAAACGGGCAGCAAAAATGGACCACAGGGCACCACATACCTCAAAATTGAAAAGTGCTTTGAGCATTATGGTTTTTAATGCATAATTCTTCACAAAGTTGAAAATTTTGAGTTTCTTAGTTTTGTGTTGCTCTTATTCTTGTGTCTTCTAGTCTTGTCTTTGCTTGGCATTCCATTTTGGGTTGTCCCTTTCCTTTCTTTTAGCTTTTATTGCTTGTCTTCAAATCTCCTTGGTTTTGTCTTTGGGTTGTCTGTTTCTTTGGACTCTTAAGTTGAGCCAAGACTTGTTACATCTTTCACTTTGGATACAAATTCTTGATTTGTGATTGAGAGTGCTTCTTAAGGACTAAAGAGGAGTTTTGAGTGGAAAAAGGCAAGTGTGCGCATTATAGAAAAAGCCTCGAAAGGGAGAAACACGAGTGACTTTGAGTGTAAACACGTGAGAAGTGTGGTGAGGTCTTATTTTGGCACGAAAATTGCACCTTGGGCCGAAAATGCACCATGGGCGCCATAAATGGACCACGGGTACCACGGACCTGAAAACCGTAAAGCGCTCCGAGCATTATGGTTTTTAATGCATAAGGATGTACCAAGGATCACGGGGCACCAAGACCCAAAAGTCATATTTCGGCACGAAAATTGCACAACGGGCCGAAAATGCACCAAGGGCACAAAAACTGGACCACGGGTACCACGGAAGTCAAAACTGAAAAGCGCATTATGGTTTTTTTTTTTTTATGCACAAGGATGCACCAAGGATCACGGGGCACCAAAACCCAAATGTCTTATTTTGGCATGAAAATTGCACCTAGG
This sequence comes from Pueraria montana var. lobata, assembly GCA_026413185.1. NCBI lineage: Eukaryota > Viridiplantae > Streptophyta > Magnoliopsida > Fabales > Fabaceae > Pueraria > Pueraria montana. The sequence goes on from CM048648.1 coordinate 2,680,558, forward strand.
CCGAAAGTGCACCACGGGCACCAAAAATGGACCACAAGGCACCACGGACCTGGAAACTAGAAAGTGCTGCGAGCATGATGGTTTTTTATGCATGAGGATGCACCAAGGATGACTGGGCACGAAAACCCAAAAGTCCTATTTTTGCGCGAAAATTGCACCACGGGCCGAAAATGCAAAACGGGCAGCAAAAATGGACCACAGGGCACCGCATACCTCAAAATTGAAAAGTGCTTTGAGCATTATGGTTTTTAATGCATAATTCTTCACAAAGTTGAAAATTTTGAGTTTCTTAGTTTTGTGTTGCTCTTATTCTTGTGTCTTCTAGTCTTGTCTTTGCTTGGCATTCCATTTTGGGTTGTCCCTTTCCTTTCTTTTAGCTTTTATTGCTTGTCTTCAAATCTCCTTGGTTTTGTCTTTGGGTTGTCTGTTTCTTTGGACTCTTAAGTTGAGCCAAGACTTGTTACATCTTTCACTTTGGATACAAATTCTTGATTTGTGATTGAGAGTGCTTCTTAAGGACTAAAGAGGAGTTTTGAGTGGAAAAAGGCAAGTGTGCGCATTATAGAAAAAGCCTCGAAAGGGAGAAACACGAGTGACTTTGAGTGTAAACACGTGAGAAGTGTGGTGAGGTCTTATTTTGGCACGAAAATTGCACCTTGGGCCGAAAATGCACCATGGGCGCCATAAATGGACCACGGGTACCACGGACCTGAAAACCGTAAAGCGCTCCGAGCATTATGGTTTTTAATGCATAAGGATGTACCAAGGATCACGGGGCACCAAGACCCAAAAGTCATATTTCGGCACGAAAATTGCACAACGGGCCGAAAATGCACCAAGGGCACAAAAACTGGACCACGGGTACCACGGAAGTCAAAACTGAAAAGCGCATTATGGTTTTTTTTTTTTTATGCACAAGGATGCACCAAGGATCACGGGGCACCAAAACCCAAATGTCTTATTTTGGCATGAAAATTGCACCTAGGCCGAAAGTGCACCACGGGCACCAAAAATGGACCACAAGGCACCACGGACCTGGAAACTAGAAAGTGCTGCGAGCATGATGGTTTTTTATGCATGAGGATGCACCAAGGATGACTGGGCACGAAAACCCAAAAGTCCTATTTTTGCGCGAAAATTGCACCACGGGCCGAAAATGCAAAACGGGCAGCAAAAATGGACCACAGGGCACCGCATACCTCAAAATTGAAAAGTGCTTTGAGCATTATGGTTTTTAATGCATAATTCTTCACAAAGTTGAAAATTTTGAGTTTCTTAGTTTTGTGTTGCTCTTATTCTTGTGTCTTCTAGTCTTGTCTTTGCTTGGCATTCCATTTTGGGTTGTCCCTTTCCTTTCTTTTAGCTTTTATTGCTTGTCTTCAAATCTCCTTGGTTTTGTCTTTGGGTTGTCTGTTTCTTTGGACTCTTAAGTTGAGCCAAGACTTGTTACATCTTTCACTTTGGATACAAATTCTTGATTTGTGATTGAGAGTGCTTCTTAAGGACTAAAGAGGAGTTTTGAGTGGAAAAAGGCAAGTGTGCGCATTATAGAAAAAGCCTCGAAAGGGAGAAACACGAGTGACTTTGAGTGTAAACACGTGAGAAGTGTGGTGAGGTCTTATTTTGGCACGAAAATTGCACCTTGGGCCGAAAATGCACCATGGGCGCCATAAATGGACCACGGGTACCACGGACCTGAAAACCGTAAAGCGCTCCGAGCATTATGGTTTTTAATGCATAAGGATGTACCAAGGATCACGGGGCACCAAGACCCAAAAGTCATATTTCGGCACGAAAATTGCACAACGGGCCGAAAATGCACCAAGGGCACAAAAACTGGACCACGGGTACCACGGAAGTCAAAACTGAAAAGCGCATTATGGTTTTTTTTTTTTTATGCACAAGGATGCACCAAGGATCACGGGGCACCAAAACCCAAATGTCTTATTTTGGCATGAAAATTGCACCTAGGCCGAAAGTGCACCACGGGCACCAAAAATGGACCACAAGGCACCACGGACCTGGAAACTAGAAAGTGCTGCGAGCATGATGGTTTTTTATGCATGAGGATGCACCAAGGATGACTGGGCACGAAAACCCAAAAGTCCTATTTTTGCGCGAAAATTGCACCACGGGCCGAAAATGCAAAACGGGCAGCAAAAATGGACCACAGGGCACCACATACCTCAAAATTGAAAAGTGCTTTGAGCATTATGGTTTTTAATGCATAATTCTTCACAAAGTTGAAAATTTTGAGTTTCTTAGTTTTGTGTTGCTCTTATTCTTGTGTCTTCTAGTCTTGTCTTTGCTTGGCATTCCATTTTGGGTTGTCCCTTTCCTTTCTTTTAGCTTTTATTGCTTGTCTTCAAATCTCCTTGGTTTTGTCTTTGGGTTGTCTGTTTCTTTGGACTCTTAAGTTGAGCCAAGACTTGTTACATCTTTCACTTTGGATACAAATTCTTGATTTGTGATTGAGAGTGCTTCTTAAGGACTAAAGAGGAGTTTTGAGTGGAAAAAGGCAAGTGTGCGCATTATAGAAAAAGCCTCGAAAGGGAGAAACACGAGTGACTTTGAGTGTAAACACGTGAGAAGTGTGGTGAGGTCTTATTTTGGCACGAAAATTGCACCTTGGGCCGAAAATGCACCATGGGCGCCATAAATGGACCACGGGTACCACGGACCTGAAAACCGTAAAGCGCTCCGAGCATTATGGTTTTTAATGCATAAGGATGTACCAAGGATCACGGGGCACCAAGACCCAAAAGTCATATTTCGGCACGAAAATTGCACAACGGGCCGAAAATGCACCAAGGGCACAAAAACTGGACCACGGGTACCACGGAAGTCAAAACTGAAAAGCGCATTATGGTTTTTTTTTTTTTATGCACAAGGATGCACCAAGGATCACGGGGCACCAAAACCCAAATGTCTTATTTTGGCATGAAAATTGCACCTAGGCCGAAAGTGCACCACGGGCACCAAAAATGGACCACAAGGCACCACGGACCTGGAAACTAGAAAGTGCTGCGAGCATGATGGTTTTTTATGCATGAGGATGCACCAAGGATGACTGGGCACGAAAACCCAAAAGTCCTATTTTTGCGCGAAAATTGCACCACGGGCCGAAAATGCAAAACGGGCAGCAAAAATGGACCACAGGGCACCGCATACCTCAAAATTGAAAAGTGCTTTGAGCATTATGGTTTTTAATGCATAATTCTTCACAAAGTTGAAAATTTTGAGTTTCTTAGTTTTGTGTTGCTCTTATTCTTGTGTCTTCTAGTCTTGTCTTTGCTTGGCATTCCATTTTGGGTTGTCCCTTTCCTTTCTTTTAGCTTTTATTGCTTGTCTTCAAATCTCCTTGGTTTTGTCTTTGGGTTGTCTGTTTCTTTGGACTCTTAAGTTGAGCCAAGACTTGTTACATCTTTCACTTTGGATACAAATTCTTGATTTGTGATTGAGAGTGCTTCTTAAGGACTAAAGAGGAGTTTTGAGTGGAAAAAGGCAAGTGTGCGCATTATAGAAAAAGCCTCGAAAGGGAGAAACACGAGTGACTTTGAGTGTAAACACGTGAGAAGTGTGGTGAGGTCTTATTTTGGCACGAAAATTGCACCTTGGGCCGAAAATGCACCATGGGCGCCATAAATGGACCACGGGTACCACGGACCTGAAAACCGTAAAGCGCTCCGACCATTATGGTTTTTAATGCATAAGGATGTACCAAGGATCACGGGGCACCAAGACCCAAAAGTCATATTTCGGCACGAAAATTGCACAACGGGCCGAAAATGCACCAAGGGCACAAAAACTGGACCACGGGTACCACGGAAGTCAAAACTGAAAAGCGCATTATGGTTTTTTTTTTTTTATGCACAAGGATGCACCAAGGATCACGGGGCACCAAAACCCAAATGTCTTATTTTGGCATGAAAATTGCACCTAGGCCGAAAGTGCACCACGGGCACCAAAAATGGACCACAAGGCACCACGGACCTGGAAACTAGAAAGTGCTGCGAGCATGATGGTTTTTTATGCATGAGGATGCACCAAGGATGACTGGGCACGAAAACCCAAAAGTCCTATTTTTGCGCGAAAATTGCACCACGGGCCGAAAATGCAAAACGGGCAGCAAAAATGGACCACAGGGCACCGCATACCTCAAAATTGAAAAGTGCTTTGAGCATTATGGTTTTTAATGCATAATTCTTCACAAAGTTGAAAATTTTGAGTTTCTTAGTTTTGTGTTGCTCTTATTCTTGTGTCTTCTAGTCTTGTCTTTGCTTGGCATTCCATTTTGGGTTGTCCCTTTCCTTTCTTTTAGCTTTTATTGCTTGTCTTCAAATCTCCTTGGTTTTGTCTTTGGGTTGTCTGTTTCTTTGGACTCTTAAGTTGAGCCAAGACTTGTTACATCTTTCACTTTGGATACAAATTCTTGATTTGTGATTGAGAGTGCTTCTTAAGGACTAAAGAGGAGTTTTGAGTGGAAAAAGGCAAGTGTGCGCATTATAGAAAAAGCCTCGAAAGGGAGAAACACGAGTGACTTTGAGTGTAAACACGTGAGAAGTGTGGTGAGGTCTTATTTTGGCACGAAAATTGCACCTTGGGCCGAAAATGCACCATGGGCGCCATAAATGGACCACGGGTACCACGGACCTGAAAACCGTAAAGCGCTCCGACCATTATGGTTTTTAATGCATAAGGATGTACCAAGGATCACGGGGCACCAAGACCCAAAAGTCATATTTCGGCACGAAAATTGCACAACGGGCCGAAAATGCACCAAGGGCACAAAAACTGGACCACGGGTACCACGGAAGTCAAAACTGAAAAGCGCATTATGGTTTTTTTTTTTTTATGCACAAGGATGCACCAAGGATCACGGGGCACCAAAACCCAAATGTCTTATTTTGGCATGAAAATTGCACCTAGGCCGAAAGTGCACCACGGGCACCAAAAATGGACCACAAGGCACCACGGACCTGGAAACTAGAAAGTGCTGCGAGCATGATGGTTTTTTATGCATGAGGATGCACCAAGGATGACTGGGCACGAAAACCCAAAAGTCCTATTTTTGCGCGAAAATTGCACCACGGGCCGAAAATGCAAAACGGGCAGCAAAAATGGACCACAGGGCACCGCATACCTCAAAATTGAAAAGTGCTTTGAGCATTATGGTTTTTAATGCATAATTCTTCACAAAGTTGAAAATTTTGAGTTTCTTAGTTTTGTGTTGCTCTTATTCTTGTGTCTTCTAGTCTTGTCTTTGCTTGGCATTCCATTTTGGGTTGTCCCTTTCCTTTCTTTTAGCTTTTATTGCTTGTCTTCAAATCTCCTTGGTTTTGTCTTTGGGTTGTCTGTTTCTTTGGACTCTTAAGTTGAGCCAAGACTTGTTACATCTTTCACTTTGGATACAAATTCTTGATTTGTGATTGAGAGTGCTTCTTAAGGACTAAAGAGGAGTTTTGAGTGGAAAAAGGCAAGTGTGCGCATTATAGAAAAAGCCTCGAAAGGGAGAAACACGAGTGACTTTGAGTGTAAACACGTGAGAAGTGTGGTGAGGTCTTATTTTGGCACGAAAATTGCACCTTGGGCCGAAAATGCACCATGGGCGCCATAAATGGACCACGGGTACCACGGACCTGAAAACCGTAAAGCGCTCCGACCATTATGGTTTTTAATGCATAAGGATGTACCAAGGATCACGGGGCACCAAGACCCAAAAGTCATATTTCGGCACGAAAATTGCACAACGGGCCGAAAATGCACCAAGGGCACAAAAACTGGACCACGGGTACCACGGAAGTCAAAACTGAAAAGCGCATTATGGTTTTTTTTTTTTTATGCACAAGGATGCACCAAGGATCACGGGGCACCAAAACCCAAATGTCTTATTTTGGCATGAAAATTGCACCTAGGCCGAAAGTGCACCACGGGCACCAAAAATGGACCACAAGGCACCACGGACCTGGAAACTAGAAAGTGCTGCGAGCATGATGGTTTTTTATGCATGAGGATGCACCAAGGATGACTGGGCACGAAAACCCAAAAGTCCTATTTTTGCGCGAAAATTGCACCACGGGCCGAAAATGCAAAACGGGCAGCAAAAATGGACCACAGGGCACCGCATACCTCAAAATTGAAAAGTGCTTTGAGCATTATGGTTTTTAATGCATAATTCTTCACAAAGTTGAAAATTTTGAGTTTCTTAGTTTTGTGTTGCTCTTATTCTTGTGTCTTCTAGTCTTGTCTTTGCTTGGCATTCCATTTTGGGTTGTCCCTTTCCTTTCTTTTAGCTTTTATTGCTTGTCTTCAAATCTCCTTGGTTTTGTCTTTGGGTTGTCTGTTTCTTTGGACTCTTAAGTTGAGCCAAGACTTGTTACATCTTTCACTTTGGATACAAATTCTTGATTTGTGATTGAGAGTGCTTCTTAAGGACTAAAGAGGAGTTTTGAGTGGAAAAAGGCAAGTGTGCGCATTATAGAAAAAGCCTCGAAAGGGAGAAACACGAGTGACTTTGAGTGTAAACACGTGAGAAGTGTGGTGAGGTCTTATTTTGGCACGAAAATTGCACCTTGGGCCGAAAATGCACCATGGGCGCCATAAATGGACCACGGGTACCACGGACCTGAAAACCGTAAAGCGCTCCGAGCATTATGGTTTTTAATGCATAAGGATGTACCAAGGATCACGGGGCACCAAGACCCAAAAGTCATATTTCGGCACGAAAATTGCACAACGGGCCGAAAATGCACCAAGGGCACAAAAACTGGACCACGGGTACCACGGAAGTCAAAACTGAAAAGCGCATTATGGTTTTTTTTTTTTTATGCACAAGGATGCACCAAGGATCACGGGGCACCAAAACCCAAATGTCTTATTTTGGCATGAAAATTGCACCTAGGCCGAAAGTGCACCACGGGCACCAAAAATGGACCACAAGGCACCACGGACCTGGAAACTAGAAAGTGCTGCGAGCATGATGGTTTTTTATGCATGAGGATGCACCAAGGATGACTGGGCACGAAAACCCAAAAGTCCTATTTTTGCGCGAAAATTGCACCACGGGCCGAAAATGCAAAACGGGCAGCAAAAATGGACCACAGGGCACCGCATACCTCAAAATTGAAAAGTGCTTTGAGCATTATGGTTTTTAATGCATAATTCTTCACAAAGTTGAAAATTTTGAGTTTCTTAGTTTTGTGTTGCTCTTATTCTTGTGTCTTCTAGTCTTGTCTTTGCTTGGCATTCCATTTTGGGTTGTCCCTTTCCTTTCTTTTAGCTTTTATTGCTTGTCTTCAAATCTCCTTGGTTTTGTCTTTGGGTTGTCTGTTTCTTTGGACTCTTAAGTTGAGCCAAGACTTGTTACATCTTTCACTTTGGATACAAATTCTTGATTTGTGATTGAGAGTGCTTCTTAAGGACTAAAGAGGAGTTTTGAGTGGAAAAAGGCAAGTGTGCGCATTATAGAAAAAGCCTCGAAAGGGAGAAACACGAGTGACTTTGAGTGTAAACACGTGAGAAGTGTGGTGAGGTCTTATTTTGGCACGAAAATTGCACCTTGGGCCGAAAATGCACCATGGGCGCCATAAATGGACCACGGGTACCACGGACCTGAAAACCGTAAAGCGCTCCGACCATTATGGTTTTTAATGCATAAGGATGTACCAAGGATCACGGGGCACCAAGACCCAAAAGTCATATTTCGGCACGAAAATTGCACAACGGGCCGAAAATGCACCAAGGGCACAAAAACTGGACCACGGGTACCACGGAAGTCAAAACTGAAAAGCGCATTATGGTTTTTTTTTTTTTATGCACAAGGATGCACCAAGGATCACGGGGCACCAAAACCCAAATGTCTTATTTTGGCATGAAAATTGCACCTAGGCCGAAAGTGCACCACGGGCACCAAAAATGGACCACAAGGCACCACGGACCTGGAAACTAGAAAGTGCTGCGAGCATGATGGTTTTTTATGCATGAGGATGCACCAAGGATGACTGGGCACGAAAACCCAAAAGTCCTATTTTTGCGCGAAAATTGCACCACGGGCCGAAAATGCAAAACGGGCAGCAAAAATGGACCACAGGGCACCGCATACCTCAAAATTGAAAAGTGCTTTGAGCATTATGGTTTTTAATGCATAATTCTTCACAAAGTTGAAAATTTTGAGTTTCTTAGTTTTGTGTTGCTCTTATTCTTGTGTCTTCTAGTCTTGTCTTTGCTTGGCATTCCATTTTGGGTTGTCCCTTTCCTTTCTTTTAGCTTTTATTGCTTGTCTTCAAATCTCCTTGGTTTTGTCTTTGGGTTGTCTGTTTCTTTGGACTCTTAAGTTGAGCCAAGACTTGTTACATCTTTCACTTTGGATACAAATTCTTGATTTGTGATTGAGAGTGCTTCTTAAGGACTAAAGAGGAGTTTTGAGTGGAAAAAGGCAAGTGTGCGCATTATAGAAAAAGCCTCGAAAGGGAGAAACACGAGTGACTTTGAGTGTAAACACGTGAGAAGTGTGGTGAGGTCTTATTTTGGCACGAAAATTGCACCTTGGGCCGAAAATGCACCATGGGCGCCATAAATGGACCACGGGTACCACGGACCTGAAAACCGTAAAGCGCTCCGACCATTATGGTTTTTAATGCATAAGGATGTACCAAGGATCACGGGGCACCAAGACCCAAAAGTCATATTTCGGCACGAAAATTGCACAACGGGCCGAAAATGCACCAAGGGCACAAAAACTGGACCACGGGTACCACGGAAGTCAAAACTGAAAAGCGCATTATGGTTTTTTTTTTTTTATGCACAAGGATGCACCAAGGATCACGGGGCACCAAAACCCAAATGTCTTATTTTGGCATGAAAATTGCACCTAGGCCGAAAGTGCACCACGGGCACCAAAAATGGACCACAAGGCACCACGGACCTGGAAACTAGAAAGTGCTGCGAGCATGATGGTTTTTTATGCATGAGGATGCACCAAGGATGACTGGGCACGAAAACCCAAAAGTCCTATTTTTGCGCGAAAATTGCACCACGGGCCGAAAATGCAAAACGGGCAGCAAAAATGGACCACAGGGCACCGCATACCTCAAAATTGAAAAGTGCTTTGAGCATTATGGTTTTTAATGCATAATTCTTCACAAAGTTGAAAATTTTGAGTTTCTTAGTTTTGTGTTGCTCTTATTCTTGTGTCTTCTAGTCTTGTCTTTGCTTGGCATTCCATTTTGGGTTGTCCCTTTCCTTTCTTTTAGCTTTTATTGCTTGTCTTCAAATCTCCTTGGTTTTGTCTTTGGGTTGTCTGTTTCTTTGGACTCTTAAGTTGAGCCAAGACTTGTTACATCTTTCACTTTGGATACAAATTCTTGATTTGTGATTGAGAGTGCTTCTTAAGGACTAAAGAGGAGTTTTGAGTGGAAAAAGGCAAGTGTGCGCATTATAGAAAAAGCCTCGAAAGGGAGAAACACGAGTGACTTTGAGTGTAAACACGTGAGAAGTGTGGTGAGGTCTTATTTTGGCACGAAAATTGCACCTTGGGCCGAAAATGCACCATGGGCGCCATAAATGGACCACGGGTACCACGGACCTGAAAACCGTAAAGCGCTCCGACCATTATGGTTTTTAATGCATAAGGATGTACCAAGGATCACGGGGCACCAAGACCCAAAAGTCATATTTCGGCACGAAAATTGCACAACGGGCCGAAAATGCACCAAGGGCACAAAAACTGGACCACGGGTACCACGGAAGTCAAAACTGAAAAGCGCATTATGGTTTTTTTTTTTTTATGCACAAGGATGCACCAAGGATCACGGGGCACCAAAACCCAAATGTCTTATTTTGGCATGAAAATTGCACCTAGGCCGAAAGTGCACCACGGGCACCAAAAATGGACCACAAGGCACCACGGACCTGGAAACTAGAAAGTGCTGCGAGCATGATGGTTTTTTATGCATGAGGATGCACCAAGGATGACTGGGCACGAAAACCCAAAAGTCCTATTTTTGCGCGAAAATTGCACCACGGGCCGAAAATGCAAAACGGGCAGCAAAAATGGACCACAGGGCACCGCATACCTCAAAATTGAAAAGTGCTTTGAGCATTATGGTTTTTAATGCATAATTCTTCACAAAGTTGAAAATTTTGAGTTTCTTAGTTTTGTGTTGCTCTTATTCTTGTGTCTTCTAGTCTTGTCTTTGCTTGGCATTCCATTTTGGGTTGTCCCTTTCCTTTCTTTTAGCTTTTATTGCTTGTCTTCAAATCTCCTTGGTTTTGTCTTTGGGTTGTCTGTTTCTTTGGACTCTTAAGTTGAGCCAAGACTTGTTACATCTTTCACTTTGGATACAAATTCTTGATTTGTGATTGAGAGTGCTTCTTAAGGACTAAAGAGGAGTTTTGAGTGGAAAAAGGCAAGTGTGCGCATTATAGAAAAAGCCTCGAAAGGGAGAAACACGAGTGACTTTGAGTGTAAACACGTGAGAAGTGTGGTGAGGTCTTATTTTGGCACGAAAATTGCACCTTGGGCCGAAAATGCACCATGGGCGCCATAAATGGACCACGGGTACCACGGACCTGAAAACCGTAAAGCGCTCCGAGCATTATGGTTTTTAATGCATAAGGATGTACCAAGGATCACGGGGCACCAAGACCCAAAAGTCATATTTCGGCACGAAAATTGCACAACGGGCCGAAAATGCACCAAGGGCACAAAAACTGGACCACGGGTACCACGGAAGTCAAAACTGAAAAGCGCATTATGGTTTTTTTTTTTTTATGCACAAGGATGCACCAAGGATCACGGGGCACCAAAACCCAAATGTCTTATTTTGGCATGAAAATTGCACCTAGGCCGAAAGTGCACCACGGGCACCAAAAATGGACCACAAGGCACCACGGACCTGGAAACTAGAAAGTGCTGCGAGCATGATGGTTTTTTATGCATGAGGATGCACCAAGGATGACTGGGCACGAAAACCCAAAAGTCCTATTTTTGCGCGAAAATTGCACCACGGGCCGAAAATGCAAAACGGGCAGCAAAAATGGACCACAGGGCACCGCATACCTCAAAATTGAAAAGTGCTTTGAGCATTATGGTTTTTAATGCATAATTCTTCACAAAGTTGAAAATTTTGAGTTTCTTAGTTTTGTGTTGCTCTTATTCTTGTGTCTTCTAGTCTTGTCTTTGCTTGGCATTCCATTTTGGGTTGTCCCTTTCCTTTCTTTTAGCTTTTATTGCTTGTCTTCAAATCTCCTTGGTTTTGTCTTTGGGTTGTCTGTTTCTTTGGACTCTTAAGTTGAGCCAAGACTTGTTACATCTTTCACTTTGGATACAAATTCTTGATTTGTGATTGAGAGTGCTTCTTAAGGACTAAAGAGGAGTTTTGAGTGGAAAAAGGCAAGTGTGCGCATTATAGAAAAAGCCTCGAAAGGGAGAAACACGAGTGACTTTGAGTGTAAACACGTGAGAAGTGTGGTGAGGTCTTATTTTGGCACGAAAATTGCACCTTGGGCCGAAAATGCACCATGGGCGCCATAAATGGACCACGGGTACCACGGACCTGAAAACCGTAAAGCGCTCCGACCATTATGGTTTTTAATGCATAAGGATGTACCAAGGATCACGGGGCACCAAGACCCAAAAGTCATATTTCGGCACGAAAATTGCACAACGGGCCGAAAATGCACCAAGGGCACAAAAACTGGACCACGGGTACCACGGAAGTCAAAACTGAAAAGCGCATTATGGTTTTTTTTTTTTTTATGCACAAGGATGCACCAAGGATCACGGGGCACCAAAACCCAAATGTCTTATTTTGGCATGAAAATTGCACCTAGGCCGAAAGTGCACCACGGGCACCAAAAATGGACCACAAGGCACCACGGACCTGGAAACTAGAAAGTGCTGCGAGCATGATGGTTTTTTATGCATGAGGATGCACCAAGGATGACTGGGCACGAAAACCCAAAAGTCCTATTTTTGCGCGAAAATTGCACCACGGGCCGAAAATGCAAAACGGGCAGCAAAAATGGACCACAGGGCACCGCATACCTCAAAATTGAAAAGTGCTTTGAGCATTATGGTTTTTAATGCATAATTCTTCACAAAGTTGAAAATTTTGAGTTTCTTAGTTTTGTGTTGCTCTTATTCTTGTGTCTTCTAGTCTTGTCTTTGCTTGGCATTCCATTTTGGGTTGTCCCTTTCCTTTCTTTTAGCTTTTATTGCTTGTCTTCAAATCTCCTTGGTTTTGTCTTTGGGTTGTCTGTTTCTTTGGACTCTTAAGTTGAGCCAAGACTTGTTACATCTTTCACTTTGGATACAAATTCTTGATTTGTGATTGAGAGTGCTTCTTAAGGACTAAAGAGGAGTTTTGAGTGGAAAAAGGCAAGTGTGCGCATTATAGAAAAAGCCTCGAAAGGGAGAAACACGAGTGACTTTGAGTGTAAACACGTGAGAAGTGTGGTGAGGTCTTATTTTGGCACGAAAATTGCACCTTGGGCCGAAAATGCACCATGGGCGCCATAAATGGACCACGGGTACCACGGACCTGAAAACCGTAAAGCGCTCCGAGCATTATGGTTTTTAATGCATAAGGATGTACCAAGGATCACGGGGCACCAAGACCCAAAAGTCATATTTCGGCACGAAAATTGCACAACGGGCCGAAAATGCACCAAGGGCACAAAAACTGGACCACGGGTACCACGGAAGTCAAAACTGAAAAGCGCATTATGGTTTTTTTTTTTTTATGCACAAGGATGCACCAAGGATCACGGGGCACCAAAACCCAAATGTCTTATTTTGGCATGAAAATTGCACCTAGGCCGAAAGTGCACCACGGGCACCAAAAATGGACCACAAGGCACCACGGACCTGGAAACTAGAAAGTGCTGCGAGCATGATGGTTTTTTATGCATGAGGATGCACCAAGGATGACTGGGCACGAAAACCCAAAAGTCCTATTTTTGCGCGAAAATTGCACCACGGGCCGAAAATGCAAAACGGGCAGCAAAAATGGACCACAGGGCACCGCATACCTCAAAATTGAAAAGTGCTTTGAGCATTATGGTTTTTAATGCATAATTCTTCACAAAGTTGAAAATTTTGAGTTTCTTAGTTTTGTGTTGCTCTTATTCTTGTGTCTTCTAGTCTTGTCTTTGCTTGGCATTCCATTTTGGGTTGTCCCTTTCCTTTCTTTTAGCTTTTATTGCTTGTCTTCAAATCTCCTTGGTTTTGTCTTTGGGTTGTCTGTTTCTTTGGACTCTTAAGTTGAGCCAAGACTTGTTACATCTTTCACTTTGGATACAAATTCTTGATTTGTGATTGAGAGTGCTTCTTAAGGACTAAAGAGGAGTTTTGAGTGGAAAAAGGCAAGTGTGCGCATTATAGAAAAAGCCTCGAAAGGGAGAAACACGAGTGACTTTGAGTGTAAACACGTGAGAAGTGTGGTGAGGTCTTATTTTGGCACGAAAATTGCACCTTGGGCCGAAAATGCACCATGGGCGCCATAAATGGACCACGGGTACCACGGACCTGAAAACCGTAAAGCGCTCCGACCATTATGGTTTTTAATGCATAAGGATGTACCAAGGATCACGGGGCACCAAGACCCAAAAGTCATATTTCGGCACGAAAATTGCACAACGGGCCGAAAATGCACCAAGGGCACAAAAACTGGACCACGGGTACCACGGAAGTCAAAACTGAAAAGCGCATTATGGTTTTTTTTTTTTTATGCACAAGGATGCACCAAGGATCACGGGGCACCAAAACCCAAATGTCTTATTTTGGCATGAAAATTGCACCTAGGCCGAAAGTGCACCACGGGCACCAAAAATGGACCACAAGGCACCACGGACCTGGAAACTAGAAAGTGCTGCGAGCATGATGGTTTTTTATGCATGAGGATGCACCAAGGATGACTGGGCACGAAAACCCAAAAGTCCTATTTTTGCGCGAAAATTGCACCACGGGCCGAAAATGCAAAACGGGCAGCAAAAATGGACCACAGGGCACCGCATACCTCAAAATTGAAAAGTGCTTTGAGCATTATGGTTTTTAATGCATAATTCTTCACAAAGTTGAAAATTTTGAGTTTCTTAGTTTTGTGTTGCTCTTATTCTTGTGTCTTCTAGTCTTGTCTTTGCTTGGCATTCCATTTTGGGTTGTCCCTTTCCTTTCTTTTAGCTTTTATTGCTTGTCTTCAAATCTCCTTGGTTTTGTCTTTGGGTTGTCTGTTTCTTTGGACTCTTAAGTTGAGCCAAGACTTGTTACATCTTTCACTTTGGATACAAATTCTTGATTTGTGATTGAGAGTGCTTCTTAAGGACTAAAGAGGAGTTTTGAGTGGAAAAAGGCAAGTGTGCGCATTATAGAAAAAGCCTCGAAAGGGAGAAACACGAGTGACTTTGAGTGTAAACACGTGAGAAGTGTGGTGAGGTCTTATTTTGGCACGAAAATTGCACCTTGGGCCGAAAATGCACCATGGGCGCCATAAATGGACCACGGGTACCACGGACCTGAAAACCGTAAAGCGCTCCGACCATTATGGTTTTTAATGCATAAGGATGTACCAAGGATCACGGGGCACCAAGACCCAAAAGTCATATTTCGGCACGAAAATTGCACAACGGGCCGAAAATGCACCAAGGGCACAAAAACTGGACCACGGGTACCACGGAAGTCAAAACTGAAAAGCGCATTATGGTTTTTTTTTTTTTATGCACAAGGATGCACCAAGGATCACGGGGCACCAAAACCCAAATGTCTTATTTTGGCATGAAAATTGCACCTAGGCCGAAAGTGCACCACGGGCACCAAAAATGGACCACAAGGCACCACGGACCTGGAAACTAGAAAGTGCTGCGAGCATGATGGTTTTTTATGCATGAGGATGCACCAAGGATGACTGGGCACGAAAACCCAAAAGTCCTATTTTTGCGCGAAAATTGCACCACGGGCCGAAAATGCAAAACGGGCAGCAAAAATGGACCACAGGGCACCGCATACCTCAAAATTGAAAAGTGCTTTGAGCATTATGGTTTTTAATGCATAATTCTTCACAAAGTTGAAAATTTTGAGTTTCTTAGTTTTGTGTTGCTCTTATTCTTGTGTCTTCTAGTCTTGTCTTTGCTTGGCATTCCATTTTGGGTTGTCCCTTTCCTTTCTTTTAGCTTTTATTGCTTGTCTTCAAATCTCCTTGGTTTTGTCTTTGGGTTGTCTGTTTCTTTGGACTCTTAAGTTGAGCCAAGACTTGTTACATCTTTCACTTTGGATACAAATTCTTGATTTGTGATTGAGAGTGCTTCTTAAGGACTAAAGAGGAGTTTTGAGTGGAAAAAGGCAAGTGTGCGCATTATAGAAAAAGCCTCGAAAGGGAGAAACACGAGTGACTTTGAGTGTAAACACGTGAGAAGTGTGGTGAGGTCTTATTTTGGCACGAAAATTGCACCTTGGGCCGAAAATGCACCATGGGCGCCATAAATGGACCACGGGTACCACGGACCTGAAAACCGTAAAGCGCTCCGACCATTATGGTTTTTAATGCATAAGGATGTACCAAGGATCACGGGGCACCAAGACCCAAAAGTCATATTTCGGCACGAAAATTGCACAACGGGCCGAAAATGCACCAAGGGCACAAAAACTGGACCACGGGTACCACGGAAGTCAAAACTGAAAAGCGCATTATGGTTTTTTTTTTTTTATGCACAAGGATGCACCAAGGATCACGGGGCACCAAAACCCAAATGTCTTATTTTGGCATGAAAATTGCACCTAGGCCGAAAGTGCACCACGGGCACCAAAAATGGACCACAAGGCACCACGGACCTGGAAACTAGAAAGTGCTGCGAGCATGATGGTTTTTTATGCATGAGGATGCACCAAGGATGACTGGGCACGAAAACCCAAAAGTCCTATTTTTGCGCGAAAATTGCACCACGGGCCGAAAATGCAAAACGGGCAGCAAAAATGGACCACAGGGCACCGCATACCTCAAAATTGAAAAGTGCTTTGAGCATTATGGTTTTTAATGCATAATTCTTCACAAAGTTGAAAATTTTGAGTTTCTTAGTTTTGTGTTGCTCTTATTCTTGTGTCTTCTAGTCTTGTCTTTGCTTGGCATTCCATTTTGGGTTGTCCCTTTCCTTTCTTTTAGCTTTTATTGCTTGTCTTCAAATCTCCTTGGTTTTGTCTTTGGGTTGTCTGTTTCTTTGGACTCTTAAGTTGAGCCAAGACTTGTTACATCTTTCACTTTGGATACAAATTCTTGATTTGTGATTGAGAGTGCTTCTTAAGGACTAAAGAGGAGTTTTGAGTGGAAAAAGGCAAGTGTGCGCATTATAGAAAAAGCCTCGAAAGGGAGAAACACGAGTGACTTTGAGTGTAAACACGTGAGAAGTGTGGTGAGGTCTTATTTTGGCACGAAAATTGCACCTTGGGCCGAAAATGCACCATGGGCGCCATAAATGGACCACGGGTACCACGGACCTGAAAACCGTAAAGCGCTCCGACCATTATGGTTTTTAATGCATAAGGATGTACCAAGGATCACGGGGCACCAAGACCCAAAAGTCATATTTCGGCACGAAAATTGCACAACGGGCCGAAAATGCACCAAGGGCACAAAAACTGGACCACGGGTACCACGGAAGTCAAAACTGAAAAGCGCATTATGGTTTTTTTTTTTTTATGCACAAGGATGCACCAAGGATCACGGGGCACCAAAACCCAAATGTCTTATTTTGGCATGAAAATTGCACCTAGGCCGAAAGTGCACCACGGGCACCAAAAATGGACCACAAGGCACCACGGACCTGGAAACTAGAAAGTGCTGCGAGCATGATGGTTTTTTATGCATGAGGATGCACCAAGGATGACTGGGCACGAAAACCCAAAAGTCCTATTTTTGCGCGAAAATTGCACCACGGGCCGAAAATGCAAAACGGGCAGCAAAAATGGACCACAGGGCACCGCATACCTCAAAATTGAAAAGTGCTTTGAGCATTATGGTTTTTAATGCATAATTCTTCACAAAGTTGAAAATTTTGAGTTTCTTAGTTTTGTGTTGCTCTTATTCTTGTGTCTTCTAGTCTTGTCTTTGCTTGGCATTCCATTTTGGGTTGTCCCTTTCCTTTCTTTTAGCTTTTATTGCTTGTCTTCAAATCTCCTTGGTTTTGTCTTTGGGTTGTCTGTTTCTTTGGACTCTTAAGTTGAGCCAAGACTTGTTACATCTTTCACTTTGGATACAAATTCTTGATTTGTGATTGAGAGTGCTTCTTAAGGACTAAAGAGGAGTTTTGAGTGGAAAAAGGCAAGTGTGCGCATTATAGAAAAAGCCTCGAAAGGGAGAAACACGAGTGACTTTGAGTGTAAACACGTGAGAAGTGTGGTGAGGTCTTATTTTGGCACGAAAATTGCACCTTGGGCCGAAAATGCACCATGGGCGCCATAAATGGACCACGGGTACCACGGACCTGAAAACCGTAAAGCGCTCCGACCATTATGGTTTTTAATGCATAAGGATGTACCAAGGATCACGGGGCACCAAGACCCAAAAGTCATATTTCGGCACGAAAATTGCACAACGGGCCGAAAATGCACCAAGGGCACAAAAACTGGACCACGGGTACCACGGAAGTCAAAACTGAAAAGCGCATTATGGTTTTTTTTTTTTTATGCACAAGGATGCACCAAGGATCACGGGGCACCAAAACCCAAATGTCTTATTTTGGCATGAAAATTGCACCTAGGCCGAAAGTGCACCACGGGCACCAAAAATGGACCACAAGGCACCACGGACCTGGAAACTAGAAAGTGCTGCGAGCATGATGGTTTTTTATGCATGAGGATGCACCAAGGATGACTGGGCACGAAAACCCAAAAGTCCTATTTTTGCGCGAAAATTGCACCACGGGCCGAAAATGCAAAACGGGCAGCAAAAATGGACCACAGGGCACCGCATACCTCAAAATTGAAAAGTGCTTTGAGCATTATGGTTTTTAATGCATAATTCTTCACAAAGTTGAAAATTTTGAGTTTCTTAGTTTTGTGTTGCTCTTATTCTTGTGTCTTCTAGTCTTGTCTTTGCTTGGCATTCCATTTTGGGTTGTCCCTTTCCTTTCTTTTAGCTTTTATTGCTTGTCTTCAAATCTCCTTGGTTTTGTCTTTGGGTTGTCTGTTTCTTTGGACTCTTAAGTTGAGCCAAGACTTGTTACATCTTTCACTTTGGATACAAATTCTTGATTTGTGATTGAGAGTGCTTCTTAAGGACTAAAGAGGAGTTTTGAGTGGAAAAAGGCAAGTGTGCGCATTATAGAAAAAGCCTCGAAAGGGAGAAACACGAGTGACTTTGAGTGTAAACACGTGAGAAGTGTGGTGAGGTCTTATTTTGGCACGAAAATTGCACCTTGGGCCGAAAATGCACCATGGGCGCCATAAATGGACCACGGGTACCACGGACCTGAAAACCGTAAAGCGCTCCGACCATTATGGTTTTTAATGCATAAGGATGTACCAAGGATCACGGGGCACCAAGACCCAAAAGTCATATTTCGGCACGAAAATTGCACAACGGGCCGAAAATGCACCAAGGGCACAAAAACTGGACCACGGGTACCACGGAAGTCAAAACTGAAAAGCGCATTATGGTTTTTTTTTTTTTATGCACAAGGATGCACCAAGGATCACGGGGCACCAAAACCCAAATGTCTTATTTTGGCATGAAAATTGCACCTAGGCCGAAAGTGCACCACGGGCACCAAAAATGGACCACAAGGCACCACGGACCTGGAAACTAGAAAGTGCTGCGAGCATGATGGTTTTTTATGCATGAGGATGCACCAAGGATGACTGGGCACGAAAACCCAAAAGTCCTATTTTTGCGCGAAAATTGCACCACGGGCCGAAAATGCAAAACGGGCAGCAAAAATGGACCACAGGGCACCGCATACCTCAAAATTGAAAAGTGCTTTGAGCATTATGGTTTTTAATGCATAATTCTTCACAAAGTTGAAAATTTTGAGTTTCTTAGTTTTGTGTTGCTCTTATTCTTGTGTCTTCTAGTCTTGTCTTTGCTTGGCATTCCATTTTGGGTTGTCCCTTTCCTTTCTTTTAGCTTTTATTGCTTGTCTTCAAATCTCCTTGGTTTTGTCTTTGGGTTGTCTGTTTCTTTGGACTCTTAAGTTGAGCCAAGACTTGTTACATCTTTCACTTTGGATACAAATTCTTGATTTGTGATTGAGAGTGCTTCTTAAGGACTAAAGAGGAGTTTTGAGTGGAAAAAGGCAAGTGTGCGCATTATAGAAAAAGCCTCGAAAGGGAGAAACACGAGTGACTTTGAGTGTAAACACGTGAGAAGTGTGGTGAGGTCTTATTTTGGCACGAAAATTGCACCTTGGGCCGAAAATGCACCATGGGCGCCATAAATGGACCACGGGTACCACGGACCTGAAAACCGTAAAGCGCTCCGACCATTATGGTTTTTAATGCATAAGGATGTACCAAGGATCACGGGGCACCAAGACCCAAAAGTCATATTTCGGCACGAAAATTGCACAACGGGCCGAAAATGCACCAAGGGCACAAAAACTGGACCACGGGTACCACGGAAGTCAAAACTGAAAAGCGCATTATGGTTTTTTTTTTTTTATGCACAAGGATGCACCAAGGATCACGGGGCACCAAAACCCAAATGTCTTATTTTGGCATGAAAATTGCACCTAGGCCGAAAGTGCACCACGGGCACCAAAAATGGACCACAAGGCACCACGGACCTGGAAACTAGAAAGTGCTGCGAGCATGATGGTTTTTTATGCATGAGGATGCACCAAGGATGACTGGGCACGAAAACCCAAAAGTCCTATTTTTGCGCGAAAATTGCACCACGGGCCGAAAATGCAAAACGGGCAGCAAAAATGGACCACAGGGCACCGCATACCTCAAAATTGAAAAGTGCTTTGAGCATTATGGTTTTTAATGCATAATTCTTCACAAAGTTGAAAATTTTGAGTTTCTTAGTTTTGTGTTGCTCTTATTCTTGTGTCTTCTAGTCTTGTCTTTGCTTGGCATTCCATTTTGGGTTGTCCCTTTCCTTTCTTTTAGCTTTTATTGCTTGTCTTCAAATCTCCTTGGTTTTGTCTTTGGGTTGTCTGTTTCTTTGGACTCTTAAGTTGAGCCAAGACTTGTTACATCTTTCACTTTGGATACAAATTCTTGATTTGTGATTGAGAGTGCTTCTTAAGGACTAAAGAGGAGTTTTGAGTGGAAAAAGGCAAGTGTGCGCATTATAGAAAAAGCCTCGAAAGGGAGAAACACGAGTGACTTTGAGTGTAAACACGTGAGAAGTGTGGTGAGGTCTTATTTTGGCACGAAAATTGCACCTTGGGCCGAAAATGCACCATGGGCGCCATAAATGGACCACGGGTACCACGGACCTGAAAACCGTAAAGCGCTCCGACCATTATGGTTTTTAATGCATAAGGATGTACCAAGGATCACGGGGCACCAAGACCCAAAAGTCATATTTCGGCACGAAAATTGCACAACGGGCCGAAAATGCACCAAGGGCACAAAAACTGGACCACGGGTACCACGGAAGTCAAAACTGAAAAGCGCATTATGGTTTTTTTTTTTTTATGCACAAGGATGCACCAAGGATCACGGGGCACCAAAACCCAAATGTCTTATTTTGGCATGAAAATTGCACCTAGGCCGAAAGTGCACCACGGGCACCAAAAATGGACCACAAGGCACCACGGACCTGGAAACTAGAAAGTGCTGCGAGCATGATGGTTTTTTATGCATGAGGATGCACCAAGGATGACTGGGCACGAAAACCCAAAAGTCCTATTTTTGCGCGAAAATTGCACCACGGGCCGAAAATGCAAAACGGGCAGCAAAAATGGACCACAGGGCACCGCATACCTCAAAATTGAAAAGTGCTTTGAGCATTATGGTTTTTAATGCATAATTCTTCACAAAGTTGAAAATTTTGAGTTTCTTAGTTTTGTGTTGCTCTTATTCTTGTGTCTTCTAGTCTTGTCTTTGCTTGGCATTCCATTTTGGGTTGTCCCTTTCCTTTCTTTTAGCTTTTATTGCTTGTCTTCAAATCTCCTTGGTTTTGTCTTTGGGTTGTCTGTTTCTTTGGACTCTTAAGTTGAGCCAAGACTTGTTACATCTTTCACTTTGGATACAAATTCTTGATTTGTGATTGAGAGTGCTTCTTAAGGACTAAAGAGGAGTTTTGAGTGGAAAAAGGCAAGTGTGCGCATTATAGAAAAAGCCTCGAAAGGGAGAAACACGAGTGACTTTGAGTGTAAACACGTGAGAAGTGTGGTGAGGTCTTATTTTGGCACGAAAATTGCACCTTGGGCCGAAAATGCACCATGGGCGCCATAAATGGACCACGGGTACCACGGACCTGAAAACCGTAAAGCGCTCCGACCATTATGGTTTTTAATGCATAAGGATGTACCAAGGATCACGGGGCACCAAGACCCAAAAGTCATATTTCGGCACGAAAATTGCACAACGGGCCGAAAATGCACCAAGGGCACAAAAACTGGACCACGGGTACCACGGAAGTCAAAACTGAAAAGCGCATTATGGTTTTTTTTTTTTTATGCACAAGGATGCACCAAGGATCACGGGGCACCAAAACCCAAATGTCTTATTTTGGCATGAAAATTGCACCTAGGCCGAAAGTGCACCACGGGCACCAAAAATGGACCACAAGGCACCACGGACCTGGAAACTAGAAAGTGCTGCGAGCATGATGGTTTTTTATGCATGAGGATGCACCAAGGATGACTGGGCACGAAAACCCAAAAGTCCTATTTTTGCGCGAAAATTGCACCACGGGCCGAAAATGCAAAACGGGCAGCAAAAATGGACCACAGGGCACCGCATACCTCAAAATTGAAAAGTGCTTTGAGCATTATGGTTTTTAATGCATAATTCTTCACAAAGTTGAAAATTTTGAGTTTCTTAGTTTTGTGTTGCTCTTATTCTTGTGTCTTCTAGTCTTGTCTTTGCTTGGCATTCCATTTTGGGTTGTCCCTTTCCTTTCTTTTAGCTTTTATTGCTTGTCTTCAAATCTCCTTGGTTTTGTCTTTGGGTTGTCTGTTTCTTTGGACTCTTAAGTTGAGCCAAGACTTGTTACATCTTTCACTTTGGATACAAATTCTTGATTTGTGATTGAGAGTGCTTCTTAAGGACTAAAGAGGAGTTTTGAGTGGAAAAAGGCAAGTGTGCGCATTATAGAAAAAGCCTCGAAAGGGAGAAACACGAGTGACTTTGAGTGTAAACACGTGAGAAGTGTGGTGAGGTCTTATTTTGGCACGAAAATTGCACCTTGGGCCGAAAATGCACCATGGGCGCCATAAATGGACCACGGGTACCACGGACCTGAAAACCGTAAAGCGCTCCGAGCATTATGGTTTTTAATGCATAAGGATGTACCAAGGATCACGGGGCACCAAGACCCAAAAGTCATATTTCGGCACGAAAATTGCACAACGGGCCGAAAATGCACCAAGGGCACAAAAACTGGACCACGGGTACCACGGAAGTCAAAACTGAAAAGCGCATTATGGTTTTTTTTTTTTTATGCACAAGGATGCACCAAGGATCACGGGGCACCAAAACCCAAATGTCTTATTTTGGCATGAAAATTGCACCTAGGCCGAAAGTGCACCACGGGCACCAAAAATGGACCACAAGGCACCACGGACCTGGAAACTAGAAAGTGCTGCGAGCATGATGGTTTTTTATGCATGAGGATGCACCAAGGATGACTGGGCACGAAAACCCAAAAGTCCTATTTTTGCGCGAAAATTGCACCACGGGCCGAAAATGCAAAACGGGCAGCAAAAATGGACCACAGGGCACCGCATACCTCAAAATTGAAAAGTGCTTTGAGCATTATGGTTTTTAATGCATAATTCTTCACAAAGTTGAAAATTTTGAGTTTCTTAGTTTTGTGTTGCTCTTATTCTTGTGTCTTCTAGTCTTGTCTTTGCTTGGCATTCCATTTTGGGTTGTCCCTTTCCTTTCTTTTAGCTTTTATTGCTTGTCTTCAAATCTCCTTGGTTTTGTCTTTGGGTTGTCTGTTTCTTTGGACTCTTAAGTTGAGCCAAGACTTGTTACATCTTTCACTTTGGATACAAATTCTTGATTTGTGATTGAGAGTGCTTCTTAAGGACTAAAGAGGAGTTTTGAGTGGAAAAAGGCAAGTGTGCGCATTATAGAAAAAGCCTCGAAAGGGAGAAACACGAGTGACTTTGAGTGTAAACACGTGAGAAGTGTGGTGAGGTCTTATTTTGGCACGAAAATTGCACCTTGGGCCGAAAATGCACCATGGGCGCCATAAATGGACCACGGGTACCACGGACCTGAAAACCGTAAAGCGCTCCGAGCATTATGGTTTTTAATGCATAAGGATGTACCAAGGATCACGGGGCACCAAGACCCAAAAGTCATATTTCGGCACGAAAATTGCACAACGGGCCGAAAATGCACCAAGGGCACAAAAACTGGACCACGGGTACCACGGAAGTCAAAACTGAAAAGCGCATTATGGTTTTTTTTTTTTTATGCACAAGGATGCACCAAGGATCACGGGGCACCAAAACCCAAATGTCTTATTTTGGCATGAAAATTGCACCTAGGCCGAAAGTGCACCACGGGCACCAAAAATGGACCACAAGGCACCACGGACCTGGAAACTAGAAAGTGCTGCGAGCATGATGGTTTTTTATGCATGAGGATGCACCAAGGATGACTGGGCACGAAAACCCAAAAGTCCTATTTTTGCGCGAAAATTGCACCACGGGCCGAAAATGCAAAACGGGCAGCAAAAATGGACCACAGGGCACCGCATACCTCAAAATTGAAAAGTGCTTTGAGCATTATGGTTTTTAATGCATAATTCTTCACAAAGTTGAAAATTTTGAGTTTCTTAGTTTTGTGTTGCTCTTATTCTTGTGTCTTCTAGTCTTGTCTTTGCTTGGCATTCCATTTTGGGTTGTCCCTTTCCTTTCTTTTAGCTTTTATTGCTTGTCTTCAAATCTCCTTGGTTTTGTCTTTGGGTTGTCTGTTTCTTTGGACTCTTAAGTTGAGCCAAGACTTGTTACATCTTTCACTTTGGATACAAATTCTTGATTTGTGATTGAGAGTGCTTCTTAAGGACTAAAGAGGAGTTTTGAGTGGAAAAAGGCAAGTGTGCGCATTATAGAAAAAGCCTCGAAAGGGAGAAACACGAGTGACTTTGAGTGTAAACACGTGAGAAGTGTGGTGAGGTCTTATTTTGGCACGAAAATTGCACCTTGGGCCGAAAATGCACCATGGGCGCCATAAATGGACCACGGGTACCACGGACCTGAAAACCGTAAAGCGCTCCGAGCATTATGGTTTTTAATGCATAAGGATGTACCAAGGATCACGGGGCACCAAGACCCAAAAGTCATATTTCGGCACGAAAATTGCACAACGGGCCGAAAATGCACCAAGGGCACAAAAACTGGACCACGGGTACCACGGAAGTCAAAACTGAAAAGCGCATTATGGTTTTTTTTTTTTTATGCACAAGGATGCACCAAGGATCACGGGGCACCAAAACCCAAATGTCTTATTTTGGCATGAAAATTGCACCTAGGCCGAAAGTGCACCACGGGCACCAAAAATGGACCACAAGGCACCACGGACCTGGAAACTAGAAAGTGCTGCGAGCATGATGGTTTTTTATGCATGAGGATGCACCAAGGATGACTGGGCACGAAAACCCAAAAGTCCTATTTTTGCGCGAAAATTGCACCACGGGCCGAAAATGCAAAACGGGCAGCAAAAATGGACCACAGGGCACCGCATACCTCAAAATTGAAAAGTGCTTTGAGCATTATGGTTTTTAATGCATAATTCTTCACAAAGTTGAAAATTTTGAGTTTCTTAGTTTTGTGTTGCTCTTATTCTTGTGTCTTCTAGTCTTGTCTTTGCTTGGCATTCCATTTTGGGTTGTCCCTTTCCTTTCTTTTAGCTTTTATTGCTTGTCTTCAAATCTCCTTGGTTTTGTCTTTGGGTTGTCTGTTTCTTTGGACTCTTAAGTTGAGCCAAGACTTGTTACATCTTTCACTTTGGATACAAATTCTTGATTTGTGATTGAGAGTGCTTCTTAAGGACTAAAGAGGAGTTTTGAGTGGAAAAAGGCAAGTGTGCGCATTATAGAAAAAGCCTCGAAAGGGAGAAACACGAGTGACTTTGAGTGTAAACACGTGAGAAGTGTGGTGAGGTCTTATTTTGGCACGAAAATTGCACCTTGGGCCGAAAATGCACCATGGGCGCCCATAAATGGACCACGGGTACCACGGACCTGAAAACCGTAAAGCGCTCCGAGCATTATGGTTTTTAATGCATAAGGATGTACCAAGGATCACGGGGCACCAAGACCCAAAAGTCATATTTCGGCACGAAAATTGCACAACGGGCCGAAAATGCACCAAGGGCACAAAAACTGGACCACGGGTACCACGGAAGTCAAAACTGAAAAGCGCATTATGGTTTTTTTTTTTTTATGCACAAGGATGCACCAAGGATCACGGGGCACCAAAACCCAAATGTCTTATTTTGGCATGAAAATTGCACCTAGGCCGAAAGTGCACCACGGGCACCAAAAATGGACCACAAGGCACCACGGACCTGGAAACTAGAAAGTGCTGCGAGCATGATGGTTTTTTATGCATGAGGATGCACCAAGGATGACTGGGCACGAAAACCCAAAAGTCCTATTTTTGCGCGAAAATTGCACCACGGGCCGAAAATGCAAAACGGGCAGCAAAAATGGACCACAGGGCACCGCATACCTCAAAATTGAAAAGTGCTTTGAGCATTATGGTTTTTAATGCATAATTCTTCACAAAGTTGAAAATTTTGAGTTTCTTAGTTTTGTGTTGCTCTTATTCTTGTGTCTTCTAGTCTTGTCTTTGCTTGGCATTCCATTTTGGGTTGTCCCTTTCCTTTCTTTTAGCTTTTATTGCTTGTCTTCAAATCTCCTTGGTTTTGTCTTTGGGTTGTCTGTTTCTTTGGACTCTTAAGTTGAGCCAAGACTTGTTACATCTTTCACTTTGGATACAAATTCTTGATTTGTGATTGAGAGTGCTTCTTAAGGACTAAAGAGGAGTTTTGAGTGGAAAAAGGCAAGTGTGCGCATTATAGAAAAAGCCTCGAAAGGGAGAAACACGAGTGACTTTGAGTGTAAACACGTGAGAAGTGTGGTGAGGTCTTATTTTGGCACGAAAATTGCACCTTGGGCCGAAAATGCACCATGGGCGCCATAAATGGACCACGGGTACCACGGACCTGAAAACCGTAAAGCGCTCCGAGCATTATGGTTTTTAATGCATAAGGATGTACCAAGGATCACGGGGCACCAAGACCCAAAAGTCATATTTCGGCACGAAAATTGCACAACGGGCCGAAAATGCACCAAGGGCACAAAAACTGGACCACGGGTACCACGGAAGTCAAAACTGAAAAGCGCATTATGGTTTTTTTTTTTTTATGCACAAGGATGCACCAAGGATCACGGGGCACCAAAACCCAAATGTCTTATTTTGGCATGAAAATTGCACCTAGGCCGAAAGTGCACCACGGGCACCAAAAATGGACCACAAGGCACCACGGACCTGGAAACTAGAAAGTGCTGCGAGCATGATGGTTTTTTATGCATGAGGATGCACCAAGGATGACTGGGCACGAAAACCCAAAAGTCCTATTTTTGCGCGAAAATTGCACCACGGGCCGAAAATGCAAAACGGGCAGCAAAAATGGACCACAGGGCACCGCATACCTCAAAATTGAAAAGTGCTTTGAGCATTATGGTTTTTAATGCATAATTCTTCACAAAGTTGAAAATTTTGAGTTTCTTAGTTTTGTGTTGCTCTTATTCTTGTGTCTTCTAGTCTTGTCTTTGCTTGGCATTCCATTTTGGGTTGTCCCTTTCCTTTCTTTTAGCTTTTATTGCTTGTCTTCAAATCTCCTTGGTTTTGTCTTTGGGTTGTCTGTTTCTTTGGACTCTTAAGTTGAGCCAAGACTTGTTACATCTTTCACTTTGGATACAAATTCTTGATTTGTGATTGAGAGTGCTTCTTAAGGACTAAAGAGGAGTTTTGAGTGGAAAAAGGCAAGTGTGCGCATTATAGAAAAAGCCTCGAAAGGGAGAAACACGAGTGACTTTGAGTGTAAACACGTGAGAAGTGTGGTGAGGTCTTATTTTGGCACGAAAATTGCACCTTGGGCCGAAAATGCACCATGGGCGCCATAAATGGACCACGGGTACCACGGACCTGAAAACCGTAAAGCGCTCCGAGCATTATGGTTTTTAATGCATAAGGATGTACCAAGGATCACGGGGCACCAAGACCCAAAAGTCATATTTCGGCACGAAAATTGCACAACGGGCCGAAAATGCACCAAGGGCACAAAAACTGGACCACGGGTACCACGGAAGTCAAAACTGAAAAGCGCATTATGGTTTTTTTTTTTTTATGCACAAGGATGCACCAAGGATCACGGGGCACCAAAACCCAAATGTCTTATTTTGGCATGAAAATTGCACCTAGGCCGAAAGTGCACCACGGGCACCAAAAATGGACCACAAGGCACCACGGACCTGGAAACTAGAAAGTGCTGCGAGCATGATGGTTTTTTATGCATGAGGATGCACCAAGGATGACTGGGCACGAAAACCCAAAAGTCCTATTTTTGCGCGAAAATTGCACCACGGGCCGAAAATGCAAAACGGGCAGCAAAAATGGACCACAGGGCACCGCATACCTCAAAATTGAAAAGTGCTTTGAGCATTATGGTTTTTAATGCATAATTCTTCACAAAGTTGAAAATTTTGAGTTTCTTAGTTTTGTGTTGCTCTTATTCTTGTGTCTTCTAGTCTTGTCTTTGCTTGGCATTCCATTTTGGGTTGTCCCTTTCCTTTCTTTTAGCTTTTATTGCTTGTCTTCAAATCTCCTTGGTTTTGTCTTTGGGTTGTCTGTTTCTTTGGACTCTTAAGTTGAGCCAAGACTTGTTACATCTTTCACTTTGGATACAAATTCTTGATTTGTGATTGAGAGTGCTTCTTAAGGACTAAAGAGGAGTTTTGAGTGGAAAAAGGCAAGTGTGCGCATTATAGAAAAAGCCTCGAAAGGGAGAAACACGAGTGACTTTGAGTGTAAACACGTGAGAAGTGTGGTGAGGTCTTATTTTGGCACGAAAATTGCACCTTGGGCCGAAAATGCACCATGGGCGCCATAAATGGACCACGGGTACCACGGACCTGAAAACCGTAAAGCGCTCCGAGCATTATGGTTTTTAATGCATAAGGATGTACCAAGGATCACGGGGCACCAAGACCCAAAAGTCATATTTCGGCACGAAAATTGCACAACGGGCCGAAAATGCACCAAGGGCACAAAAACTGGACCACGGGTACCACGGAAGTCAAAACTGAAAAGCGCATTATGGTTTTTTTTTTTTTATGCACAAGGATGCACCAAGGATCACGGGGCACCAAAACCCAAATGTCTTATTTTGGCATGAAAATTGCACCTAGGCCGAAAGTGCACCACGGGCACCAAAAATGGACCACAAGGCACCACGGACCTGGAAACTAGAAAGTGCTGCGAGCATGATGGTTTTTTATGCATGAGGATGCACCAAGGATGACTGGGCACGAAAACCCAAAAGTCCTATTTTTGCGCGAAAATTGCACCACGGGCCGAAAATGCAAAACGGGCAGCAAAAATGGACCACAGGGCACCGCATACCTCAAAATTGAAAAGTGCTTTGAGCATTATGGTTTTTAATGCATAATTCTTCACAAAGTTGAAAATTTTGAGTTTCTTAGTTTTGTGTTGCTCTTATTCTTGTGTCTTCTAGTCTTGTCTTTGCTTGGCATTCCATTTTGGGTTGTCCCTTTCCTTTCTTTTAGCTTTTATTGCTTGTCTTCAAATCTCCTTGGTTTTGTCTTTGGGTTGTCTGTTTCTTTGGACTCTTAAGTTGAGCCAAGACTTGTTACATCTTTCACTTTGGATACAAATTCTTGATTTGTGATTGAGAGTGCTTCTTAAGGACTAAAGAGGAGTTTTGAGTGGAAAAAGGCAAGTGTGCGCATTATAGAAAAAGCCTCGAAAGGGAGAAACACGAGTGACTTTGAGTGTAAACACGTGAGAAGTGTGGTGAGGTCTTATTTTGGCACGAAAATTGCACCTTGGGCCGAAAATGCACCATGGGCGCCATAAATGGACCACGGGTACCACGGACCTGAAAACCGTAAAGCGCTCCGACCATTATGGTTTTTAATGCATAAGGATGTACCAAGGATCACGGGGCACCAAGACCCAAAAGTCATATTTCGGCACGAAAATTGCACAACGGGCCGAAAATGCACCAAGGGCACAAAAACTGGACCACGGGTACCACGGAAGTCAAAACTGAAAAGCGCATTATGGTTTTTTTTTTTTTATGCACAAGGATGCACCAAGGATCACGGGGCACCAAAACCCAAATGTCTTATTTTGGCATGAAAATTGCACCTAGGCCGAAAGTGCACCACGGGCACCAAAAATGGACCACAAGGCACCACGGACCTGGAAACTAGAAAGTGCTGCGAGCATGATGGTTTTTTATGCATGAGGATGCACCAAGGATGACTGGGCACGAAAACCCAAAAGTCCTATTTTTGCGCGAAAATTGCACCACGGGCCGAAAATGCAAAACGGGCAGCAAAAATGGACCACAGGGCACCACATACCTCAAAATTGAAAAGTGCTTTGAGCATTATGGTTTTTAATGCATAATTCTTCACAAAGTTGAAAATTTTGAGTTTCTTAGTTTTGTGTTGCTCTTATTCTTGTGTCTTCTAGTCTTGTCTTTGCTTGGCATTCCATTTTGGGTTGTCCCTTTCCTTTCTTTTAGCTTTTATTGCTTGTCTTCAAATCTCCTTGGTTTTGTCTTTGGGTTGTCTGTTTCTTTGGACTCTTAAGTTGAGCCAAGACTTGTTACATCTTTCACTTTGGATACAAATTCTTGATTTGTGATTGAGAGTGCTTCTTAAGGACTAAAGAGGAGTTTTGAGTGGAAAAAGGCAAGTGTGCGCATTATAGAAAAAGCCTCGAAAGGGAGAAACACGAGTGACTTTGAGTGTAAACACGTGAGAAGTGTGGTGAGGTCTTATTTTGGCACGAAAATTGCACCTTGGGCCGAAAATGCACCATGGGCGCCATAAATGGACCACGGGTACCACGGACCTGAAAACCGTAAAGCGCTCCGAGCATTATGGTTTTTAATGCATAAGGATGTACCAAGGATCACGGGGCACCAAGACCCAAAAGTCATATTTTGGCACGAAAATTGCACAACGGGCCGAAAATGCACCAAGGGCACAAAAACTGGACCACGGGTACCACGGAAGTCAAAACTGAAAAGCGCATTATGGTTTTTTTTTTTTTATGCACAAGGATGCACCAAGGATCACGGGGCACCAAAACCCAAATGTCTTATTTTGGCATGAAAATTGCACCTAGGCCGAAAGTGCACCACGGGCACCAAAAATGGACCACAAGGCACCACGGACCTGGAAACTAGAAAGTGCTGCGAGCATGATGGTTTTTTATGCATGAGGATGCACCAAGGATGACTGGGCACGAAAACCCAAAAGTCCTATTTTTGCGCGAAAATTGCACCACGGGCCGAAAATGCAAAACGGGCAGCAAAAATGGACCACAGGGCACCACATACCTCAAAATTGAAAAGTGCTTTGAGCATTATGGTTTTTAATGCATAATTCTTCACAAAGTTGAAAATTTTGAGTTTCTTAGTTTTGTGTTGCTCTTATTCTTGTGTCTTCTAGTCTTGTCTTTGCTTGGCATTCCATTTTGGGTTGTCCCTTTCCTTTCTTTTAGCTTTTATTGCTTGTCTTCAAATCTCCTTGGTTTTGTCTTTGGGTTGTCTGTTTCTTTGGACTCTTAAGTTGAGCCAAGACTTGTTACATCTTTCACTTTGGATACAAATTCTTGATTTGTGATTGAGAGTGCTTCTTAAGGACTAAAGAGGAGTTTTGAGTGGAAAAAGGCAAGTGTGCGCATTATAGAAAAAGCCTCGAAAGGGAGAAACACGAGTGACTTTGAGTGTAAACACGTGAGAAGTGTGGTGAGGTCTTATTTTGGCACGAAAATTGCACCTTGGGCCGAAAATGCACCATGGGCGCCATAAATGGACCACGGGTACCACGGACCTGAAAACCGTAAAGCGCTCCGAGCATTATGGTTTTTAATGCATAAGGATGTACCAAGGATCACGGGGCACCAAGACCCAAAAGTCATATTTCGGCACGAAAATTGCACAACGGGCCGAAAATGCACCAAGGGCACAAAAACTGGACCACGGGTACCACGGAAGTCAAAACTGAAAAGCGCATTATGGTTTTTTTTTTTTTATGCACAAGGATGCACCAAGGATCACGGGGCACCAAAACCCAAATGTCTTATTTTGGCATGAAAATTGCACCTAGGCCGAAAGTGCACCACGGGCACCAAAAATGGACCACAAGGCACCACGGACCTGGAAACTAGAAAGTGCTGCGAGCATGATGGTTTTTTATGCATGAGGATGCACCAAGGATGACTGGGCACGAAAACCCAAAAGTCCTATTTTTGCGCGAAAATTGCACCACGGGCCGAAAATGCAAAACGGGCAGCAAAAATGGACCACAGGGCACCGCATACCTCAAAATTGAAAAGTGCTTTGAGCATTATGGTTTTTAATGCATAATTCTTCACAAAGTTGAAAATTTTGAGTTTCTTAGTTTTGTGTTGCTCTTATTCTTGTGTCTTCTAGTCTTGTCTTTGCTTGGCATTCCATTTTGGGTTGTCCCTTTCCTTTCTTTTAGCTTTTATTGCTTGTCTTCAAATCTCCTTGGTTTTGTCTTTGGGTTGTCTGTTTCTTTGGACTCTTAAGTTGAGCCAAGACTTGTTACATCTTTCACTTTGGATACAAATTCTTGATTTGTGATTGAGAGTGCTTCTTAAGGACTAAAGAGGAGTTTTGAGTGGAAAAAGGCAAGTGTGCGCATTATAGAAAAAGCCTCGAAAGGGAGAAACACGAGTGACTTTGAGTGTAAACACGTGAGAAGTGTGGTGAGGTCTTATTTTGGCACGAAAATTGCACCTTGGGCCGAAAATGCACCATGGGCGCCATAAATGGACCACGGGTACCACGGACCTGAAAACCGTAAAGCGCTCCGAGCATTATGGTTTTTAATGCATAAGGATGTACCAAGGATCACGGGGCACCAAGACCCAAAAGTCATATTTCGGCACGAAAATTGCACAACGGGCCGAAAATGCACCAAGGGCACAAAAACTGGACCACGGGTACCACGGAAGTCAAAACTGAAAAGCGCATTATGGTTTTTTTTTTTTTATGCACAAGGATGCACCAAGGATCACGGGGCACCAAAACCCAAATGTCTTATTTTGGCATGAAAATTGCACCTAGGCCGAAAGTGCACCACGGGCACCAAAAATGGACCACAAGGCACCACGGACCTGGAAACTAGAAAGTGCTGCGAGCATGATGGTTTTTTATGCATGAGGATGCACCAAGGATGACTGGGCACGAAAACCCAAAAGTCCTATTTTTGCGCGAAAATTGCACCACGGGCCGAAAATGCAAAACGGGCAGCAAAAATGGACCACAGGGCACCGCATACCTCAAAATTGAAAAGTGCTTTGAGCATTATGGTTTTTAATGCATAATTCTTCACAAAGTTGAAAATTTTGAGTTTCTTAGTTTTGTGTTGCTCTTATTCTTGTGTCTTCTAGTCTTGTCTTTGCTTGGCATTCCATTTTGGGTTGTCCCTTTCCTTTCTTTTAGCTTTTATTGCTTGTCTTCAAATCTCCTTGGTTTTGTCTTTGGGTTGTCTGTTTCTTTGGACTCTTAAGTTGAGCCAAGACTTGTTACATCTTTCACTTTGGATACAAATTCTTGATTTGTGATTGAGAGTGCTTCTTAAGGACTAAAGAGGAGTTTTGAGTGGAAAAAGGCAAGTGTGCGCATTATAGAAAAAGCCTCGAAAGGGAGAAACACGAGTGACTTTGAGTGTAAACACGTGAGAAGTGTGGTGAGGTCTTATTTTGGCACGAAAATTGCACCTTGGGCCGAAAATGCACCATGGGCGCCATAAATGGACCACGGGTACCACGGACCTGAAAACCGTAAAGCGCTCCGAGCATTATGGTTTTTAATGCATAAGGATGTACCAAGGATCACGGGGCACCAAGACCCAAAAGTCATATTTCGGCACGAAAATTGCACAACGGGCCGAAAATGCACCAAGGGCACAAAAACTGGACCACGGGTACCACGGAAGTCAAAACTGAAAAGCGCATTATGGTTTTTTTTTTTTTATGCACAAGGATGCACCAAGGATCACGGGGCACCAAAACCCAAATGTCTTATTTTGGCATGAAAATTGCACCTAGGCCGAAAGTGCACCACGGGCACCAAAAATGGACCACAAGGCACCACGGACCTGGAAACTAGAAAGTGCTGCGAGCATGATGGTTTTTTATGCATGAGGATGCACCAAGGATGACTGGGCACGAAAACCCAAAAGTCCTATTTTTGCGCGAAAATTGCACCACGGGCCGAAAATGCAAAACGGGCAGCAAAAATGGACCACAGGGCACCACATACCTCAAAATTGAAAAGTGCTTTGAGCATTATGGTTTTTAATGCATAATTCTTCACAAAGTTGAAAATTTTGAGTTTCTTAGTTTTGTGTTGCTCTTATTCTTGTGTCTTCTAGTCTTGTCTTTGCTTGGCATTCCATTTTGGGTTGTCCCTTTCCTTTCTTTTAGCTTTTATTGCTTGTCTTCAAATCTCCTTGGTTTTGTCTTTGGGTTGTCTGTTTCTTTGGACTCTTAAGTTGAGCCAAGACTTGTTACATCTTTCACTTTGGATACAAATTCTTGATTTGTGATTGAGAGTGCTTCTTAAGGACTAAAGAGGAGTTTTGAGTGGAAAAAGGCAAGTGTGCGCATTATAGAAAAAGCCTCGAAAGGGAGAAACACGAGTGACTTTGAGTGTAAACACGTGAGAAGTGTGGTGAGGTCTTATTTTGGCACGAAAATTGCACCTTGGGCCGAAAATGCACCATGGGCGCCATAAATGGACCACGGGTACCACGGACCTGAAAACCGTAAAGCGCTCCGAGCATTATGGTTTTTAATGCATAAGGATGTACCAAGGATCACGGGGCACCAAGACCCAAAAGTCATATTTCGGCACGAAAATTGCACAACGGGCCGAAAATGCACCAAGGGCACAAAAACTGGACCACGGGTACCACGGAAGTCAAAACTGAAAAGCGCATTATGGTTTTTTTTTTTTTATGCACAAGGATGCACCAAGGATCACGGGGCACCAAAACCCAAATGTCTTATTTTGGCATGAAAATTGCACCTAGGCCGAAAGTGCACCACGGGCACCAAAAATGGACCACAAGGCACCACGGACCTGGAAACTAGAAAGTGCTGCGAGCATGATGGTTTTTTATGCATGAGGATGCACCAAGGATGACTGGGCACGAAAACCCAAAAGTCCTATTTTTGCGCGAAAATTGCACCACGGGCCGAAAATGCAAAACGGGCAGCAAAAATGGACCACAGGGCACCACATACCTCAAAATTGAAAAGTGCTTTGAGCATTATGGTTTTTAATGCATAATTCTTCACAAAGTTGAAAATTTTGAGTTTCTTAGTTTTGTGTTGCTCTTATTCTTGTGTCTTCTAGTCTTGTCTTTGCTTGGCATTCCATTTTGGGTTGTCCCTTTCCTTTCTTTTAGCTTTTATTGCTTGTCTTCAAATCTCCTTGGTTTTGTCTTTGGGTTGTCTGTTTCTTTGGACTCTTAAGTTGAGCCAAGACTTGTTACATCTTTCACTTTGGATACAAATTCTTGATTTGTGATTGAGAGTGCTTCTTAAGGACTAAAGAGGAGTTTTGAGTGGAAAAAGGCAAGTGTGCGCATTATAGAAAAAGCCTCGAAAGGGAGAAACACGAGTGACTTTGAGTGTAAACACGTGAGAAGTGTGGTGAGGTCTTATTTTGGCACGAAAATTGCACCTTGGGCCGAAAATGCACCATGGGCGCCATAAATGGACCACGGGTACCACGGACCTGAAAACCGTAAAGCGCTCCGAGCATTATGGTTTTTAATGCATAAGGATGTACCAAGGATCACGGGGCACCAAGACCCAAAAGTCATATTTCGGCACGAAAATTGCACAACGGGCCGAAAATGCACCAAGGGCACAAAAACTGGACCACGGGTACCACGGAAGTCAAAACTGAAAAGCGCATTATGGTTTTTTTTTTTTTATGCACAAGGATGCACCAAGGATCACGGGGCACCAAAACCCAAATGTCTTATTTTGGCATGAAAATTGCACCTAGGCCGAAAGTGCACCACGGGCACCAAAAATGGACCACAAGGCACCACGGACCTGGAAACTAGAAAGTGCTGCGAGCATGATGGTTTTTTATGCATGAGGATGCACCAAGGATGACTGGGCACGAAAACCCAAAAGTCCTATTTTTGCGCGAAAATTGCACCACGGGCCGAAAATGCAAAACGGGCAGCAAAAATGGACCACAGGGCACCGCATACCTCAAAATTGAAAAGTGCTTTGAGCATTATGGTTTTTAATGCATAATTCTTCACAAAGTTGAAAATTTTGAGTTTCTTAGTTTTGTGTTGCTCTTATTCTTGTGTCTTCTAGTCTTGTCTTTGCTTGGCATTCCATTTTGGGTTGTCCCTTTCCTTTCTTTTAGCTTTTATTGCTTGTCTTCAAATCTCCTTGGTTTTGTCTTTGGGTTGTCTGTTTCTTTGGACTCTTAAGTTGAGCCAAGACTTGTTACATCTTTCACTTTGGATACAAATTCTTGATTTGTGATTGAGAGTGCTTCTTAAGGACTAAAGAGGAGTTTTGAGTGGAAAAAGGCAAGTGTGCGCATTATAGAAAAAGCCTCGAAAGGGAGAAACACGAGTGACTTTGAGTGTAAACACGTGAGAAGTGTGGTGAGGTCTTATTTTGGCACGAAAATTGCACCTTGGGCCGAAAATGCACCATGGGCGCCATAAATGGACCACGGGTACCACGGACCTGAAAACCGTAAAGCGCTCCGAGCATTATGGTTTTTAATGCATAAGGATGTACCAAGGATCACGGGGCACCAAGACCCAAAAGTCATATTTCGGCACGAAAATTGCACAACGGGCCGAAAATGCACCAAGGGCACAAAAACTGGACCACGGGTACCACGGAAGTCAAAACTGAAAAGCGCATTATGGTTTTTTTTTTTTTATGCACAAGGATGCACCAAGGATCACGGGGCACCAAAACCCAAATGTCTTATTTTGGCATGAAAATTGCACCTAGGCCGAAAGTGCACCACGGGCACCAAAAATGGACCACAAGGCACCACGGACCTGGAAACTAGAAAGTGCTGCGAGCATGATGGTTTTTTATGCATGAGGATGCACCAAGGATGACTGGGCACGAAAACCCAAAAGTCCTATTTTTGCGCGAAAATTGCACCACGGGCCGAAAATGCAAAACGGGCAGCAAAAATGGACCACAGGGCACCACATACCTCAAAATTGAAAAGTGCTTTGAGCATTATGGTTTTTAATGCATAATTCTTCACAAAGTTGAAAATTTTGAGTTTCTTAGTTTTGTGTTGCTCTTATTCTTGTGTCTTCTAGTCTTGTCTTTGCTTGGCATTCCATTTTGGGTTGTCCCTTTCCTTTCTTTTAGCTTTTATTGCTTGTCTTCAAATCTCCTTGGTTTTGTCTTTGGGTTGTCTGTTTCTTTGGACTCTTAAGTTGAGCCAAGACTTGTTACATCTTTCACTTTGGATACAAATTCTTGATTTGTGATTGAGAGTGCTTCTTAAGGACTAAAGAGGAGTTTTGAGTGGAAAAAGGCAAGTGTGCGCATTATAGAAAAAGCCTCGAAAGGGAGAAACACGAGTGACTTTGAGTGTAAACACGTGAGAAGTGTGGTGAGGTCTTATTTTGGCACGAAAATTGCACCTTGGGCCGAAAATGCACCATGGGCGCCATAAATGGACCACGGGTACCACGGACCTGAAAACCGTAAAGCGCTCCGAGCATTATGGTTTTTAATGCATAAGGATGTACCAAGGATCACGGGGCACCAAGACCCAAAAGTCATATTTCGGCACGAAAATTGCACAACGGGCCGAAAATGCACCAAGGGCACAAAAACTGGACCACGGGTACCACGGAAGTCAAAACTGAAAAGCGCATTATGGTTTTTTTTTTTTTATGCACAAGGATGCACCAAGGATCACGGGGCACCAAAACCCAAATGTCTTATTTTGGCATGAAAATTGCACCTAGGCCGAAAGTGCACCACGGGCACCAAAAATGGACCACAAGGCACCACGGACCTGGAAACTAGAAAGTGCTGCGAGCATGATGGTTTTTTATGCATGAGGATGCACCAAGGATGACTGGGCACGAAAACCCAAAAGTCCTATTTTTGCGCGAAAATTGCACCACGGGCCGAAAATGCAAAACGGGCAGCAAAAATGGACCACAGGG
This sequence comes from Pueraria montana var. lobata, assembly GCA_026413185.1. Lineage (NCBI taxonomy): Eukaryota > Viridiplantae > Streptophyta > Magnoliopsida > Fabales > Fabaceae > Pueraria > Pueraria montana. The sequence continues at coordinate 2,718,231 of CM048648.1, forward strand.
CACCGCATACCTCAAAATTGAAAAGTGCTTTGAGCATTATGGTTTTTAATGCATAATTCTTCACAAAGTTGAAAATTTTGAGTTTCTTAGTTTTGTGTTGCTCTTATTCTTGTGTCTTCTAGTCTTGTCTTTGCTTGGCATTCCATTTTGGGTTGTCCCTTTCCTTTCTTTTAGCTTTTATTGCTTGTCTTCAAATCTCCTTGGTTTTGTCTTTGGGTTGTCTGTTTCTTTGGACTCTTAAGTTGAGCCAAGACTTGTTACATCTTTCACTTTGGATACAAATTCTTGATTTGTGATTGAGAGTGCTTCTTAAGGACTAAAGAGGAGTTTTGAGTGGAAAAAGGCAAGTGTGCGCATTATAGAAAAAGCCTCGAAAGGGAGAAACACGAGTGACTTTGAGTGTAAACACGTGAGAAGTGTGGTGAGGTCTTATTTTGGCACGAAAATTGCACCTTGGGCCGAAAATGCACCATGGGCGCCATAAATGGACCACGGGTACCACGGACCTGAAAACCGTAAAGCGCTCCGAGCATTATGGTTTTTAATGCATAAGGATGTACCAAGGATCACGGGGCACCAAGACCCAAAAGTCATATTTCGGCACGAAAATTGCACAACGGGCCGAAAATGCACCAAGGGCACAAAAACTGGACCACGGGTACCACGGAAGTCAAAACTGAAAAGCGCATTATGGTTTTTTTTTTTTTATGCACAAGGATGCACCAAGGATCACGGGGCACCAAAACCCAAATGTCTTATTTTGGCATGAAAATTGCACCTAGGCCGAAAGTGCACCACGGGCACCAAAAATGGACCACAAGGCACCACGGACCTGGAAACTAGAAAGTGCTGCGAGCATGATGGTTTTTTATGCATGAGGATGCACCAAGGATGACTGGGCACGAAAACCCAAAAGTCCTATTTTTGCGCGAAAATTGCACCACGGGCCGAAAATGCAAAACGGGCAGCAAAAATGGACCACAGGGCACCACATACCTCAAAATTGAAAAGTGCTTTGAGCATTATGGTTTTTAATGCATAATTCTTCACAAAGTTGAAAATTTTGAGTTTCTTAGTTTTGTGTTGCTCTTATTCTTGTGTCTTCTAGTCTTGTCTTTGCTTGGCATTCCATTTTGGGTTGTCCCTTTCCTTTCTTTTAGCTTTTATTGCTTGTCTTCAAATCTCCTTGGTTTTGTCTTTGGGTTGTCTGTTTCTTTGGACTCTTAAGTTGAGCCAAGACTTGTTACATCTTTCACTTTGGATACAAATTCTTGATTTGTGATTGAGAGTGCTTCTTAAGGACTAAAGAGGAGTTTTGAGTGGAAAAAGGCAAGTGTGCGCATTATAGAAAAAGCCTCGAAAGGGAGAAACACGAGTGACTTTGAGTGTAAACACGTGAGAAGTGTGGTGAGGTCTTATTTTGGCACGAAAATTGCACCTTGGCCCGAAAATGCACCATGGGCGCCATAAATGGACCACGGGTACCACGGACCTGAAAACCGTAAAGCGCTCCGAGCATTATGGTTTTTAATGCATAAGGATGTACCAAGGATCACGGGGCACCAAGACCCAAAAGTCATATTTCGGCACGAAAATTGCACAACGGGCCGAAAATGCACCAAGGGCACAAAAACTGGACCACGGGTACCACGGAAGTCAAAACTGAAAAGCGCATTATGGTTTTTTTTTTTTTATGCACAAGGATGCACCAAGGATCACGGGGCACCAAAACCCAAATGTCTTATTTTGGCATGAAAATTGCACCTAGGCCGAAAGTGCACCACGGGCACCAAAAATGGACCACAAGGCACCACGGACCTGGAAACTAGAAAGTGCTGCGAGCATGATGGTTTTTTATGCATGAGGATGCACCAAGGATGACTGGGCACGAAAACCCAAAAGTCCTATTTTTGCGCGAAAATTGCACCACGGGCCGAAAATGCAAAACGGGCAGCAAAAATGGACCACAGGGCACCACATACCTCAAAATTGAAAAGTGCTTTGAGCATTATGGTTTTTAATGCATAATTCTTCACAAAGTTGAAAATTTTGAGTTTCTTAGTTTTGTGTTGCTCTTATTCTTGTGTCTTCTAGTCTTGTCTTTGCTTGGCATTCCATTTTGGGTTGTCCCTTTCCTTTCTTTTAGCTTTTATTGCTTGTCTTCAAATCTCCTTGGTTTTGTCTTTGGGTTGTCTGTTTCTTTGGACTCTTAAGTTGAGCCAAGACTTGTTACATCTTTCACTTTGGATACAAATTCTTGATTTGTGATTGAGAGTGCTTCTTAAGGACTAAAGAGGAGTTTTGAGTGGAAAAAGGCAAGTGTGCGCATTATAGAAAAAGCCTCGAAAGGGAGAAACACGAGTGACTTTGAGTGTAAACACGTGAGAAGTGTGGTGAGGTCTTATTTTGGCACGAAAATTGCACCTTGGGCCGAAAATGCACCATGGGCGCCATAAATGGACCACGGGTACCACGGACCTGAAAACCGTAAAGCGCTCCGAGCATTATGGTTTTTAATGCATAAGGATGTACCAAGGATCACGGGGCACCAAGACCCAAAAGTCATATTTCGGCACGAAAATTGCACAACGGGCCGAAAATGCACCAAGGGCACAAAAACTGGACCACGGGTACCACGGAAGTCAAAACTGAAAAGCGCATTATGGTTTTTTTTTTTTTTATGCACAAGGATGCACCAAGGATCACGGGGCACCAAAACCCAAATGTCTTATTTTGGCATGAAAATTGCACCTAGGCCGAAAGTGCACCACGGGCACCAAAAATGGACCACAAGGCACCACGGACCTGGAAACTAGAAAGTGCTGCGAGCATGATGGTTTTTTATGCATGAGGATGCACCAAGGATGACTGGGCACGAAAACCCAAAAGTCCTATTTTTGCGCGAAAATTGCACCACGGGCCGAAAATGCAAAACGGGCAGCAAAAATGGACCACAGGGCACCACATACCTCAAAATTGAAAAGTGCTTTGAGCATTATGGTTTTTAATGCATAATTCTTCACAAAGTTGAAAATTTTGAGTTTCTTAGTTTTGTGTTGCTCTTATTCTTGTGTCTTCTAGTCTTGTCTTTGCTTGGCATTCCATTTTGGGTTGTCCCTTTCCTTTCTTTTAGCTTTTATTGCTTGTCTTCAAATCTCCTTGGTTTTGTCTTTGGGTTGTCTGTTTCTTTGGACTCTTAAGTTGAGCCAAGACTTGTTACATCTTTCACTTTGGATACAAATTCTTGATTTGTGATTGAGAGTGCTTCTTAAGGACTAAAGAGGAGTTTTGAGTGGAAAAAGGCAAGTGTGCGCATTATAGAAAAAGCCTCGAAAGGGAGAAACACGAGTGACTTTGAGTGTAAACACGTGAGAAGTGTGGTGAGGTCTTATTTTGGCACGAAAATTGCACCTTGGGCCGAAAATGCACCATGGGCGCCATAAATGGACCACGGGTACCACGGACCTGAAAACCGTAAAGCGCTCCGAGCATTATGGTTTTTAATGCATAAGGATGTACCAAGGATCACGGGGCACCAAGACCCAAAAGTCATATTTCGGCACGAAAATTGCACAACGGGCCGAAAATGCACCAAGGGCACAAAAACTGGACCACGGGTACCACGGAAGTCAAAACTGAAAAGCGCATTATGGTTTTTTTTTTTTTATGCACAAGGATGCACCAAGGATCACGGGGCACCAAAACCCAAATGTCTTATTTTGGCATGAAAATTGCACCTAGGCCGAAAGTGCACCACGGGCACCAAAAATGGACCACAAGGCACCACGGACCTGGAAACTAGAAAGTGCTGCGAGCATGATGGTTTTTTATGCATGAGGATGCACCAAGGATGACTGGGCACGAAAACCCAAAAGTCCTATTTTTGCGCGAAAATTGCACCACGGCCCGAAAATGCAAAACGGGCAGCAAAAATGGACCACAGGGCACCACATACCTCAAAATTGAAAAGTGCTTTGAGCATTATGGTTTTTAATGCATAATTCTTCACAAAGTTGAAAATTTTGAGTTTCTTAGTTTTGTGTTGCTCTTATTCTTGTGTCTTCTAGTCTTGTCTTTGCTTGGCATTCCATTTTGGGTTGTCCCTTTCCTTTCTTTTAGCTTTTATTGCTTGTCTTCAAATCTCCTTGGTTTTGTCTTTGGGTTGTCTGTTTCTTTGGACTCTTAAGTTGAGCCAAGACTGGTTACATCTTTCACTTTGGATACAAATTCTTGATTTGTGATTGAGAGTGCTTCTTAAGGACTAAAGAGGAGTTTTGAGTGGAAAAAGGCAAGTGTGCGCATTATAGAAAAAGCCTCGAAAGGGAGAAACACGAGTGACTTTGAGTGTAAACACGTGAGAAGTGTGGTGAGGTCTTATTTTGGCACGAAAATTGCACCTTGGGCCGAAAATGCACCATGGGCGCCATAAATGGACCACGGGTACCACGGACCTGAAAACCGTAAAGCGCTCCGAGCATTATGGTTTTTAATGCATAAGGATGTACCAAGGATCACGGGGCACCAAGACCCAAAAGTCATATTTCGGCACGAAAATTGCACAACGGGCCGAAAATGCACCAAGGGCACAAAAACTGGACCACGGGTACCACGGAAGTCAAAACTGAAAAGCGCATTATGGTTTTTTTTTTTTTATGCACAAGGATGCACCAAGGATCACGGGGCACCAAAACCCAAATGTCTTATTTTGGCATGAAAATTGCACCTAGGCCGAAAGTGCACCACGGGCACCAAAAATGGACCACAAGGCACCACGGACCTGGAAACTAGAAAGTGCTGCGAGCATGATGGTTTTTTATGCATGAGGATGCACCAAGGATGACTGGGCACGAAAACCCAAAAGTCCTATTTTTGCGCGAAAATTGCACCACGGGCCGAAAATGCAAAACGGGCAGCAAAAATGGACCACAGGGCACCACATACCTCAAAATTGAAAAGTGCTTTGAGCATTATGGTTTTTAATGCATAATTCTTCACAAAGTTGAAAATTTTGAGTTTCTTAGTTTTGTGTTGCTCTTATTCTTGTGTCTTCTAGTCTTGTCTTTGCTTGGCATTCCATTTTGGGTTGTCCCTTTCCTTTCTTTTAGCTTTTATTGCTTGTCTTCAAATCTCCTTGGTTTTGTCTTTGGGTTGTCTGTTTCTTTGGACTCTTAAGTTGAGCCAAGACTTGTTACATCTTTCACTTTGGATACAAATTCTTGATTTGTGATTGAGAGTGCTTCTTAAGGACTAAAGAGGAGTTTTGAGTGGAAAAAGGCAAGTGTGCGCATTATAGAAAAAGCCTCGAAAGGGAGAAACACGAGTGACTTTGAGTGTAAACACGTGAGAAGTGTGGTGAGGTCTTATTTTGGCACGAAAATTGCACCTTGGGCCGAAAATGCACCATGGGCGCCATAAATGGACCACGGGTACCACGGACCTGAAAACCGTAAAGCGCTCCGAGCATTATGGTTTTTAATGCATAAGGATGTACCAAGGATCACGGGGCACCAAGACCCAAAAGTCATATTTCGGCACGAAAATTGCACAACGGGCCGAAAATGCACCAAGGGCACAAAAACTGGACCACGGGTACCACGGAAGTCAAAACTGAAAAGCGCATTATGGTTTTTTTTTTTTTATGCACAAGGATGCACCAAGGATCACGGGGCACCAAAACCCAAATGTCTTATTTTGGCATGAAAATTGCACCTAGGCCGAAAGTGCACCACGGGCACCAAAAATGGACCACAAGGCACCACGGACCTGGAAACTAGAAAGTGCTGCGAGCATGATGGTTTTTTATGCATGAGGATGCACCAAGGATGACTGGGCACGAAAACCCAAAAGTCCTATTTTTGCGCGAAAATTGCACCACGGGCCGAAAATGCAAAACGGGCAGCAAAAATGGACCACAGGGCACCACATACCTCAAAATTGAAAAGTGCTTTGAGCATTATGGTTTTTAATGCATAATTCTTCACAAAGTTGAAAATTTTGAGTTTCTTAGTTTTGTGTTGCTCTTATTCTTGTGTCTTCTAGTCTTGTCTTTGCTTGGCATTCCATTTTGGGTTGTCCCTTTCCTTTCTTTTAGCTTTTATTGCTTGTCTTCAAATCTCCTTGGTTTTGTCTTTGGGTTGTCTGTTTCTTTGGACTCTTAAGTTGAGCCAAGACTTGTTACATCTTTCACTTTGGATACAAATTCTTGATTTGTGATTGAGAGTGCTTCTTAAGGACTAAAGAGGAGTTTTGAGTGGAAAAAGGCAAGTGTGCGCATTATAGAAAAAGCCTCGAAAGGGAGAAACACGAGTGACTTTGAGTGTAAACACGTGAGAAGTGTGGTGAGGTCTTATTTTGGCACGAAAATTGCACCTTGGGCCGAAAATGCACCATGGGCGCCATAAATGGACCACGGGTACCACGGACCTGAAAACCGTAAAGCGCTCCGAGCATTATGGTTTTTAATGCATAAGGATGTACCAAGGATCACGGGGCACCAAGACCCAAAAGTCATATTTCGGCACGAAAATTGCACAACGGGCCGAAAATGCACCAAGGGCACAAAAACTGGACCACGGGTACCACGGAAGTCAAAACTGAAAAGCGCATTATGGTTTTTTTTTTTTTATGCACAAGGATGCACCAAGGATCACGGGGCACCAAAACCCAAATGTCTTATTTTGGCATGAAAATTGCACCTAGGCCGAAAGTGCACCACGGGCACCAAAAATGGACCACAAGGCACCACGGACCTGGAAACTAGAAAGTGCTGCGAGCATGATGGTTTTTTATGCATGAGGATGCACCAAGGATGACTGGGCACGAAAACCCAAAAGTCCTATTTTTGCGCGAAAATTGCACCACGGGCCGAAAATGCAAAACGGGCAGCAAAAATGGACCACAGGGCACCACATACCTCAAAATTGAAAAGTGCTTTGAGCATTATGGTTTTTAATGCATAATTCTTCACAAAGTTGAAAATTTTGAGTTTCTTAGTTTTGTGTTGCTCTTATTCTTGTGTCTTCTAGTCTTGTCTTTGCTTGGCATTCCATTTTGGGTTGTCCCTTTCCTTTCTTTTAGCTTTTATTGCTTGTCTTCAAATCTCCTTGGTTTTGTCTTTGGGTTGTCTGTTTCTTTGGACTCTTAAGTTGAGCCAAGACTTGTTACATCTTTCACTTTGGATACAAATTCTTGATTTGTGATTGAGAGTGCTTCTTAAGGACTAAAGAGGAGTTTTGAGTGGAAAAAGGCAAGTGTGCGCATTATAGAAAAAGCCTCGAAAGGGAGAAACACGAGTGACTTTGAGTGTAAACACGTGAGAAGTGTGGTGAGGTCTTATTTTGGCACGAAAATTGCACCTTGGGCCGAAAATGCACCATGGGCGCCATAAATGGACCACGGGTACCACGGACCTGAAAACCGTAAAGCGCTCCGAGCATTATGGTTTTTAATGCATAAGGATGTACCAAGGATCACGGGGCACCAAGACCCAAAAGTCATATTTCGGCACGAAAATTGCACAACGGGCCGAAAATGCACCAAGGGCACAAAAACTGGACCACGGGTACCACGGAAGTCAAAACTGAAAAGCGCATTATGGTTTTTTTTTTTTTATGCACAAGGATGCACCAAGGATCACGGGGCACCAAAACCCAAATGTCTTATTTTGGCATGAAAATTGCACCTAGGCCGAAAGTGCACCACGGGCACCAAAAATGGACCACAAGGCACCACGGACCTGGAAACTAGAAAGTGCTGCGAGCATGATGGTTTTTTATGCATGAGGATGCACCAAGGATGACTGGGCACGAAAACCCAAAAGTCCTATTTTTGCGCGAAAATTGCACCACGGGCCGAAAATGCAAAACGGGCAGCAAAAATGGACCACAGGGCACCACATACCTCAAAATTGAAAAGTGCTTTGAGCATTATGGTTTTTAATGCATAATTCTTCACAAAGTTGAAAATTTTGAGTTTCTTAGTTTTGTGTTGCTCTTATTCTTGTGTCTTCTAGTCTTGTCTTTGCTTGGCATTCCATTTTGGGTTGTCCCTTTCCTTTCTTTTAGCTTTTATTGCTTGTCTTCAAATCTCCTTGGTTTTGTCTTTGGGTTGTCTGTTTCTTTGGACTCTTAAGTTGAGCCAAGACTTGTTACATCTTTCACTTTGGATACAAATTCTTGATTTGTGATTGAGAGTGCTTCTTAAGGACTAAAGAGGAGTTTTGAGTGGAAAAAGGCAAGTGTGCGCATTATAGAAAAAGCCTCGAAAGGGAGAAACACGAGTGACTTTGAGTGTAAACACGTGAGAAGTGTGGTGAGGTCTTATTTTGGCACGAAAATTGCACCTTGGGCCGAAAATGCACCATGGGCGCCATAAATGGACCACGGGTACCACGGACCTGAAAACCGTAAAGCGCTCCGAGCATTATGGTTTTTAATGCATAAGGATGTACCAAGGATCACGGGGCACCAAGACCCAAAAGTCATATTTCGGCACGAAAATTGCACAACGGGCCGAAAATGCACCAAGGGCACAAAAACTGGACCACGGGTACCACGGAAGTCAAAACTGAAAAGCGCATTATGGTTTTTTTTTTTTTATGCACAAGGATGCACCAAGGATCACGGGGCACCAAAACCCAAATGTCTTATTTTGGCATGAAAATTGCACCTAGGCCGAAAGTGCACCACGGGCACCAAAAATGGACCACAAGGCACCACGGACCTGGAAACTAGAAAGTGCTGCGAGCATGATGGTTTTTTTATGCATGAGGATGCACCAAGGATGACTGGGCACGAAAACCCAAAAGTCCTATTTTTGCGCGAAAATTGCACCACGGGCCGAAAATGCAAAACGGGCAGCAAAAATGGACCACAGGGCACCACATACCTCAAAATTGAAAAGTGCTTTGAGCATTATGGTTTTTAATGCATAATTCTTCACAAAGTTGAAAATTTTGAGTTTCTTAGTTTTGTGTTGCTCTTATTCTTGTGTCTTCTAGTCTTGTCTTTGCTTGGCATTCCATTTTGGGTTGTCCCTTTCCTTTCTTTTAGCTTTTATTGCTTGTCTTCAAATCTCCTTGGTTTTGTCTTTGGGTTGTCTGTTTCTTTGGACTCTTAAGTTGAGCCAAGACTTGTTACATCTTTCACTTTGGATACAAATTCTTGATTTGTGATTGAGAGTGCTTCTTAAGGACTAAAGAGGAGTTTTGAGTGGAAAAAGGCAAGTGTGCGCATTATAGAAAAAGCCTCGAAAGGGAGAAACACGAGTGACTTTGAGTGTAAACACGTGAGAAGTGTGGTGAGGTCTTATTTTGGCACGAAAATTGCACCTTGGGCCGAAAATGCACCATGGGCGCCATAAATGGACCACGGGTACCACGGACCTGAAAACCGTAAAGCGCTCCGAGCATTATGGTTTTTAATGCATAAGGATGTACCAAGGATCACGGGGCACCAAGACCCAAAAGTCATATTTCGGCACGAAAATTGCACAACGGGCCGAAAATGCACCAAGGGCACAAAAACTGGACCACGGGTACCACGGAAGTCAAAAACTGAAAAGCGCATTATGGTTTTTTTTTTTTTTATGCACAAGGATGCACCAAGGATCACGGGGCACCAAAACCCAAATGTCTTATTTTGGCATGAAAATTGCACCTAGGCCGAAAGTGCACCACGGGCACCAAAAATGGACCACAAGGCACCACGGACCTGGAAACTAGAAAGTGCTGCGAGCATGATGGTTTTTTTATGCATGAGGATGCACCAAGGATGACTGGGCACGAAAACCCAAAAGTCCTATTTTTGCGCGAAAATTGCACCACGGGCCGAAAATGCAAAACGGGCAGCAAAAATGGACCACAGGGCACCACATACCTCAAAATTGAAAAGTGCTTTGAGCATTATGGTTTTTAATGCATAATTCTTCACAAAGTTGAAAATTTTGAGTTTCTTAGTTTTGTGTTGCTCTTATTCTTGTGTCTTCTAGTCTTGTCTTTGCTTGGCATTCCATTTTGGGTTGTCCCTTTCCTTTCTTTTAGCTTTTATTGCTTGTCTTCAAATCTCCTTGGTTTTGTCTTTGGGTTGTCTGTTTCTTTGGACTCTTAAGTTGAGCCAAGACTTGTTACATCTTTCACTTTGGATACAAATTCTTGATTTGTGTGATTGAGAGTGCTTCTTAAGGACTAAAGAGGAGTTTTGAGTGGAAAAAGGCAAGTGTGCGCATTATAGAAAAAGCCTCGAAAGGGAGAAACACGAGTGACTTTGAGTGTAAACACGTGAGAAGTGTGGTGAGGTCTTATTTTGGCACGAAATTGCACCTTGGGCCGAAAATGCACCATGGGCGCCATAAATGGACCACGGGTACCACGGACCTGAAAACCGTAAAGCGCTCCGAGCATTATGGGTTTTTAATGCATAAGGATGTACCAAGGATCACGGGGCACCAAGACCCAAAAGTCATATTTCGGCACGAAAATTGCACAACGGGCCGAAAATGCACCAAGGGCACAAAAACTGGACCACGGGTACCACGGAAGTCAAAACTGAAAAGCGCATTATGGTTTTTTTTTTTTTTATGCACAAGGATGCACCAAGGATCACGGGGGCACCAAAACCCAAATGTCTTATTTTGGCATGAAATTGCACCTAGGCCGAAAGTGCACCACGGGCACCAAAAATGGACCACAAGGCACCACGGACCTGGAAACTAGAAAGTGCTGCGAGCATGATGGTTTTTTATGCATGAGGATGCACCAAGGATGACTGGGCACGAAAACCCAAAAGTCCTATTTTTGCGCGAAAATTGCACCACGGGCCGAAAATGCAAAACGGGCAGCAAAAATGGACCACAGGGCACCACATACCTCAAAATTGAAAAGTGCTTTGAGCATTATGGTTTTTAATGCATAATTCTTCACAAAGTTGAAAATTTTGAGTTTCTTAGTTTTGTGTTGCTCTTATTCTTGTGTCTTCTAGTCTTGTCTTTGCTTGGCATTCCATTTTGGGTTGTCCCTTTCCTTTCTTTTAGCTTTTATTGCTTGTCTTCAAATCTCCTTGGTTTTGTCTTTGGGTTGTCTGTTTCTTTGGACTCTTAAGTTGAGCCAAGACTTGTTACATCTTTCACTTTGGATACAAATTCTTGATTTGTGATTGAGAGTGCTTCTTAAGGACTAAAGAGGAGTTTTGAGTGGAAAAAGGCAAGTGTGCGCATTATAGAAAAAGCCTCGAAAGGGAGAAACACGAGTGACTTTGAGTGTAAACACGTGAGAAGTGTGGTGAGGTCTTATTTTGGCACGAAAATTGCACCTTGGGCCGAAAATGCACCATGGGCGCCATAAATGGACCACGGGGTACCACGGACCTGAAAACCGTAAAGCGCTCCGAGCATTATGGTTTTTAATGCATAAGGATGTACCAAGGATCACGGGGCACCAAGACCCAAAAGTCATATTTCGGCACGAAAATTGCACAACGGGCCGAAAATGCACCAAGGGCACAAAAACTGGACCACGGGTACCACGGAAGTCAAAACTGAAAAGCGCATTATGGTTTTTTTTTTTTTATGCACAAGGATGCACCAAGGATCACGGGGCACCAAAACCCAAATGTCTTATTTTGGCATGAAAATTGCACCTAGGCCGAAAGTGCACCACGGGCACCAAAAATGGACCACAAGGCACCACGGACCTGGAAACTAGAAAGTGCTGCGAGCATGATGGTTTTTTATGCATGAGGATGCACCAAGGATGACTGGGCACGAAAACCCAAAAGTCCTATTTTTGCGCGAAAATTGCACCACGGGCCGAAAATGCAAAACGGGCAGCAAAAATGGACCACAGGGCACCGCATACCTCAAAATTGAAAAGTGCTTTGAGCATTATGGTTTTTAATGCATAATTCTTCACAAAGTTGAAAATTTTGAGTTTCTTAGTTTTGTGTTGCTCTTATTCTTGTGTCTTCTAGTCTTGTCTTTGCTTGGCATTCCATTTTGGGTTGTCCCTTTCCTTTCTTTTAGCTTTGCTTGTCTTCAAATCTCCTTGGTTTTGTCTTTGGGTTGTCTGTTTCTTTGGACTCTTAAGTTGAGCCAAGACTTGTTACATCTTTCACTTTGGATACAAATTCTTGATTTGTGATTGAGAGTGCTTCTTAAGGACTAAAGAGGAGTTTTGAGTGGAAAAAGGCAAGTGTGCGCATTATAGAAAAAGCCTCGAAAGGGAGAAACACGAGTGACTTTGAGTGTAAACACGTGAGAAGTGTGGTGAGGTCTTATTTTGGCACGAAAATTGCACCTTGGGCCGAAAATGCACCATGGGCGCCATAAATGGACCACGGGTACCACGGACCTGAAAACCGTAAAGCGCTCCGAGCATTATGGTTTTTAATGCATAAGGATGTACCAAGGATCACGGGGCACCAAGACCCAAAAGTCATATTTCGGCACGAAAATTGCACAACGGGCCGAAAATGCACCAAGGGCACAAAAACTGGACCACGGGTACCACGGAAGTCAAAACTGAAAAGCGCATTATGTTTTTTTTTTTTTATGCACAAGGATGCACCAAGGATCACGGGGCACCAAAACCCAAATGTCTTATTTTGGCATGAAAATTGCACCTAGGCCGAAAGTGCACCACGGGCACCAAAAATGGACCACAAGGCACCACGGACCTGGAAACTAGAAAGTGCTGCGAGCATGATGGTTTTTTATGCATGAGGATGCACCAAGGATGACTGGGCACGAAAACCCAAAAGTCCTATTTTTGCGCGAAAATTGCACCACGGGCCGAAAATGCAAAACGGGCAGCAAAAATGGACCACAGGGCACCGCATACCTCAAAATTGAAAAGTGCTTTGAGCATTATGGTTTTTAATGCATAATTCTTCACAAAGTTGAAAATTTTGAGTTTCTTAGTTTTGTGTTGCTCTTATTCTTGTGTCTTCTAGTCCTTGTCTTTGCTTGGCATTCCATTTTGGGTTGTCCCTTTCCTTTCTTTTAGCTTTTATTGCTTGTCTTCAAATCTCCTTGGTTTT
>CM048648.1:4233861-4246361 GCA_026413185.1 Pueraria montana var. lobata
TCTTATTTCCGTTAAGCAACCCCGCATTCTTATATGCCATAGGGCAATGATGTGTTTTTGGTTTTAGGGTTGTGACCAAACCTCGACCCCGGGATACCTCACCGGACGGGTCGGGATGAGGCCACGCCCCAAAGACCGCATTCTGATATGCCATAGGGCAATGATGCGTTCTTGTTTCCGTGAAGCAACCCCGCATTCTTATATGCCATAGGGCAACGATGCGTTTTTGGTTTTAGGGTTGTGACTAAACCTCGACCCCGGGATACCTCACCGGACGGGTCGGGATGAGGCCACGCCCCAAAGACCGCATTCTGATATGCCATAGGGCAATGATGCGTTCTTGTTTCCGTTAAGCAACCCCGCATTCTTATATGCCATAGGGCAATGATGCGTTTTTGGTTTTAGGGTTGTGACCAAACCTCGACCCCGGGATACCTCCCCGGACGGGTCGGGATGAGGCCACGCCCCAAAGACCGCATTCTGATATGCCATAGGGCAATGATGCGTTCTTGTTTCCGTTAAGCAACCCCGCATTCTTATATGCCATAGGGCAACGATGCGTTTTTGGTTTTAGGGTTGTGACCAAACCTCGACCCCGGGATACCTCACCGAACGGGTCGGGATGAGGCCACGCCCCAAAGACCGCATTCTGATATGCCATAGGGCAATGATGCGTTCTTGTTTCCGTTAAGCAACCCCGCATTCTTATATGCCATAGGGCAACGATGCGTTTGTGGTTTTAGGGTTGTGACCAAACCTCGACCCCCGGATACTTCACCGGACGGGTCGGGATGAGGCCACGCCCCAAAGACCGCATTCTGATATGTGATCAGTGCATTTTCATGCACATTCTTCTACTGTTATTCTTAGGCATTTCCTTAGTTTATTTCATTAGTTTCACCATTTTAGTGTGTTTTCATATTTAAGTTTGTTTCTAGCTTTATTTAATTTTCGTATTTTATTTTCAGCATTAGCAGCTTTCAATGGAAGATTCATAACTGGAGCTACAGGAAACCTTTGTCTGGAATACCACGGCCGTGCTAAGCCACCACAGCCGTGGTGAAATAACCACGGCCAAGCAGAAATCAGTGAAAGTTTTGCATCAGCGTCAACTTTCCGAGCACAGCCGTGGTTAATTTACCACGACCGTGCTCGGAAAGCACGTTGATTGGACCTCCAGACTATGCAAGGACCACGGCCGTGGTTAATTTACCACGACCGTGCTCGGAAAGCACGTAGATTGGACCTCCAGACTATGCAAGGACCACGACCGTGGTTAATTTACCACGACCGTGCTCGGAAAGCACGCAGATTGGACCTCCAGACTATGCAAGGACCACGGCCGTGGTCATCTCCTCAGCACGGCCGTGGTGATCCGCATTAGCAGTTTAAAACTTTATAAATATAGAACAGAGGGCCGCGTACTGGAGACGTTTTTTACTGTAGACTCTCATTCACTGTTCACGAAATTCTTTTAGAAGGTTTTGAACAATTGTAATGGAGAACTAAGTTCCGAAGAATCGATCTGCTGTAATCGGATTCCACTTTGAGGTTCTTTTATAAATTCCATATCAATCTGTTTCCTTTGATTTATTCCAATAATCTCAATTGATTGCTTAATTTGATTGTTGTTATAGGATATAATTCTTAAATTCGATTGGTTGTTTGATCTTGAATCAATTTCGCGTTAACGTAGCTTTTGCATTATCGCGTTTGATCATATTTCCGTTTGCTTAATCCGGAATTCAGGAACATACGCCGTATAATTTCTATTGCGCTTGTCAGTAGTTATTATAGTCGAATAGGATCTGATCCGTTTAGGGAATTGGAATTTATAGGGATCAATGATAAGTTGGAAGTCGAAACAGTAGGTTGATTCACTTTAGCTTACTTGATAATCACAATTTATTTTAATCCCTTTTTCTTGATATCATAATCAAACCCCCCCATTAATCGTTACTGTATTGATTGATAATAATACAAGAATCCTTGAGAACGATACTCGAGTTGTCGTTGCCGTAACTATACTTTCAAAATCACTCGTTTTTGATCCGTGCGCGACAGCGGATCAAATTGGCGCCGTTGCCGGGGATTCTTGTCGTTATTAATCGATATTAGAGTCATAGGTTTAGTGTTCTCGCGTTTAGGCCCTAGTTTCCCACTGTTTTGGCCAATTCGCGCATAGAGTCAAAAAAATCGGTTTTTGGAAAAATTGTGTCTGATTGCAAATATTTTTTCCCTGCTGGGACCAGAAAAATTGTGCGATCAATAGTCCCCTACTTTGGAAGAGTTACGGGACGCAGACCTCAAATCGCCAAATTGCTCTTTTTTTCTATTTTTAATTAATTTTTTACTGTTTTCATAGTGTCGAAAAAATCCAAAAAAATTCTCAAAATTCTAATTTCACTTCATTAGATTAATTTTGGTGTTTTTATATTTTTTTGAATTTTTTTTAATCATTTTCCTTCATTCTGTTTGTTTTTGCATTTTAGGGACATTGTTGGCATTTTGACAATTGTTGCTGCATTGCTGCATTAGTCCTGGCTACTAGGTCTTCTTGTTCTGATCTCTTTGATTTTGATCCTGAGATAGAAAGAACCTTGCACACACGACGTAGAGCAGTCCAGGCTAGCAATAGTTCACTACTCGTGATTGATTCTGGCACTGATTCCGATTACTTGCATAACTTGTTTGATTCAGATTCTGAAAGTGTTTTTGATATGGCTGACCAAAGAACTTTGAGGCAGTTGGCTGCCCCTGATGTGAATTACAATGGTTTATGCATTGAGTATCCTGAAGCTGTTGCACCTTTTGAATTAAAATCTGGTTTGATACACTTGTTGCCAAGGTTTAATGGTCTTGCAGGTGAGGATCCGCATAAGCATCTGAAAGAATTCCAGGTTGTGTGCTCTACACCTTTGAGGCCTGAAGGAATCACTGAAGACCATATCAAGCTGAGAGCCTTTCCGTTTTCACTACAGGGTGCTGCCAAGGATTGGTTATACGATCTTGAACCGCATTCTATCACCACTTGGAATGATTTGAAAAAAGTCTTCCTAGAGAGATACTTTCCTGCCTCCAGAGCTGCATCAATCAGAAAGGATATATGCGGTATTAGACAAGGCAATGAGACATTGGCTGAGTATTGGGAAAGATTCAAACAGTTGGTATCCAGTTGTCCTCAGCATCAGATTACCGAGCAGTTACTGATCCAATACTTTTATGAAGGATTGCTACCTATGGATAGAAACATCCTTGATGCTGCTAGTGGTGGAGCACTTGTTGATAAGACTCCAGCAGATGCCAAGACCTTAATTCAGAACATGTCACTAAACTCCCAACAGTTCACAACCAGAAATAATTCTGCAGTCCAAACAAGGAGTGTGAACGAAATTCAGGTTTCCTCCAACAAAGCTTTAGAAACCAGAATTGACGAGCTCACCTCCTTAGTGAAACAGTTGGCAGTGGGTAAACCTCAACCAGCAACCTTGTGTGGTATTTGTACTTTCGCTGAACACCCGACCGACACATGTCCTATGTTGCAAGATGAGTCGACTACCGAGTTACCCCAAGCTTATGCAGCAGCCCTTTACGGAAGCAATCAGAACAGGTACAACAACACTCCTGACCTGTCCACCAACAAATACCATCCCAATTGGAGGAACCATCCCAACCTTCGATATGGAAACCAGCAGCCCACACAGCAACAGCTAGTGTTACCCCTTCCGAGACCACAGAACACTCCACCAGCTACCACTTCTGTACCTTCTGGACCTTCATTAGAGGACCTGGTCAAGCAACTAGTTGTTAACAATCTTCAGTTTCAACAAAGAACAGAATCTAGTATTCAAACCTTGCAGACACAGATTGGACAGCTTGCCACCTCAATGAATGCCTTGCAAGCCCAAGGATCGAACCAACTTCCTGCCCAAACAGTTGTGAATCCAAAAGGTCCTAATGCTGATGTGAGTGCAATTTCCTTGCGATCCGGAAAGGTTACATCTGAACCTTCTCCACCTGAACCTTCTCCACCTTCTTCTGTTGTGGTAGAAACTGAAAAAAATAAAGAAAAAGAGTATGCTCCACCAGTCCCCTTCCCACATAGAGTTCTGAAAAATAAAAGGATTGAGGAGGGAGACAAAGAGAGAGAGATCTTGGATGTTTTCAGAAAAGTTGCGGTAAACATTCCACTTCTTGATGTGATTAAGCAGGTTCCAAGGTATGCAAAGTTTCTGAAAGATTTGTGTACAAATAAGAGGAGGATGAAGGGAAGTGAAAGAGTCAACTTGGGAAGAAATATTTTTGCTTTTATTCAGCCCAAGCCTTCATGTGAAAAAGTTACCGGCGAGCAAAATGTTTCAGCTCTCACTCAAGTCTTGCCGCAAAAGTGCAAGGACCCGGGAACTTTTGCTATTCCTTGTACCATTGGGGATAGTAAATTCGAGAATTGCATGCTTGATTTAGGAGCGGGCATTAATGTTATGCCTACTTCTGTTTATAATAACCTTTGTCTTGGTCCTTTGCAGCATACAGGTTTAATCATTCAACTGGCAAACAGGAGCAATGCCCGCCCCGCGGGAGTAGTGGAAGATGTCCTTGTTCAAGTTAATGATTTGATTTTTCCTGCAGATTTCTACATTCTGGACATGGAGGGAGAAACTAAGTCAAGCAGAGCTCCCATCATTTTAGGCAGACCGTTCATGAAAACGGCGAAAACAAAAATTGATGTTGACGATGGAACCATGTCCATGGAATTTGGTGACATTGTCGCGAAATTTAACATTTTCGATGCCATGAAACATCCCTTGGAAGAGCATTCCGTTTTTCATATTGACTTGATCTCTGAATTGGTTGATGACACTTTTTCTGAATTATTTTCACTTGATTTTCCATCTTTATTGGGTTTTGATGATGTTTACTCATGTGCTGATTGTACTGACACTAACCCTTGTGTTGTATGTGCTGAGATTGATTCTGCCTTGCAGGGTAACATGTTTCCTACAGGTGAAGTTGTTGTCGATGAAGTTGTTTATGCCACTGAGGTGCTCGACATCCCGGCTGCCCCAAACACTCCATCCATCGAGCAGCCCCCGTCCTTAGAGTTGAAACAACTCCCTGAAAACCTGAAATATGCTTATTTGGAGAGTAATGAGAAACTCCCTGTTATAATTTCTTCTAACCTTGATTTTGATCAAGAAAATAAGCTTTTGCAGGTTTTGAAGAAGCACAAGAAGGCGATTGGGTGGACATTAGCTGACATCCCAGGGATTAGTCCTTCCATGTGTATGCACAGGATTTTGCTTGAGGATGGTGCGAAAACAGTAAGGCAGCCCCAAAGGAGGCTTAATCCTTTGATCCTCGATGTGGTGAAGAAAGAGGTCACCAAACTCTTGCAAGCAGGTATCATTTATCCTATCTCTGACAGTAAATGGGTAAGCCCAGTGCAGGTTGTACCTAAGAAATCTGGACTCACCGTGGTGAAAAATGAAAAGAATGAACTTGTTCCCACTAGAGTTCAGAACAACTGGAGAGTTTGTATTGATTACAGAAGGTTGAACCAAGCTACTAGAAAGGATCACTTTCCTTTACCGTTCATTGACCAAATGCTTGAACGGCTTGCTGGTAAATCACATTACTGTTTTCTTGATGGTTTTTCAGGTTATTTTCATATTCATATTGCACCTGAAGATCAAGAAAAGACCACTTTTACTTGCCCATTCGGTACTTTTGCTTACAGGAGGATGCCTTTTGGTCTTTGCAATGCTCCTGGCACCTTCCAGCGATGCATGATTAGCATTTTTGCTGATTTTATTGAAAATTGCATGGAAGTGTTTATGGATGATTTCACTGTTTATGGTTCTTCTTTTGATGCATGTTTGAACAGTTTGAATATGGTTTTAGAGAGATGCATCGAAACTGACCTTGTTTTGAATTATGAAAAATGCCATTTTATGGTTGAGCAGGGAATTGTTTTGGGCCACATTATTTCTGAAAAAGGAATTTCTGTTGACCCTGCTAAGATTGATGTGATTTCTACACTGCCTTACCCCTCTTGCATTCGCGAGATTCGTTCTTTTCTTGGTCATGCAGGTTTTTACAGGCGTTTCATCAAGGATTTCAGCAAGATAGCTCTTCCGCTGTCAAACTTGTTGAAGAATGACGTCACTTTCAACTTCGATGACAAATGCAAACAAGCATTTGACTTCTTGAAGAAAGCATTGACGTCCGCTCCCATCATCCAGCCCCCTGACTGGACCCTGCCCTTTGAGATTATGTGTGATGCTTCCAACTATGCTGTTGGAGCGGTCCTTGCACAAAGAGTTGACAAGGCTGCCCATGTTATTTATTATGCTTCTAGGACTCTAGATTCTGCACAGTCAAATTACACCACCACTGAAAAGGAACTTCTAGCTATTGTTTTTGCTCTTGATAAATTCAGATCATATTTGCTAGGTTCCAAGGTTGTTGTTTTTACTGACCATGCAGCTTTAAAGTACTTGTTGAAGAAGCCGGAAGCAAAACCGAGACTGATTCGGTGGATGTTGTTGCTCCAAGAGTTTAATGTAGAGATTAAAGACAAAAATGGAGCTGAGAACTTAGTGGCTGATCACTTGAGCAGGATAGAGAGGGATGAAGATCCTTTTCCGATTCAGGATGACTTTCCTGATGAGCAGCTTTTACTTTTGCATGGAGTTACTCCTTGGTTTGCTGATATTGTTAATTATCTTGTTGCTGGTGTTTTTCCTACAGGTGCATCCAAGGCACAAATTCACAAACTCAAGAGTGATGCCAAATATTATGTTTGGGATGATCCATATCTTTGGAAGTTTGGTAGTGATCACGTGATTAGGAGATGTGTCCCCGACTATGAGATTGAATCTATTTTACATTTTTCTTATGCATCTCAAGTAGGGGGACACTTTGGTCCGCAAAGGATTGCAAGAAAAGTCCTAGACTCAGGTTTCTACTGGCCCACTGTTTTTAAGGATGCTTATGAGACTTACCGCACTTATAAAGAGTGCCAGATAGCAGGTACAGCCATCACTCGTAAGAGTGAAATGCCTCAGCAACCTATGCTTTTCTGTGAGGTATTTGATGTATGGGGAATCGACTTCATGGGTCCTTTTCCTGTATCATTTGGTTTTCTCTACATTTTACTTGTTGTTGATTACGTTTCAAAGTGGGTAGAAGCTATCCCCACTAGGACTAATGATTCAAGAGTTGTTGCAGATTTTGTCAGGTCCAATATCTTTTGCAGGTTTGGAATACCCCGAGCCATCATAAGTGACCAAGGCACTCACTTCTGTAACCGCACCATGGAAGCTTTGCTCCGGAAGTATGGAGTTGTGCACAGAGTCTCTACTGCATATCACCCACAAACTAATGGGCAAGCTGAGATCTCAAACAGGGAGATCAAACAGGTTTTAGAGAAAATAGTGCAACCAAACAGGAAGGACTGGAGCCGCCGTCTAGAAGACGCACTTTGGGCTCAAAGAACAGCTTTCAAGACACCCATAGGGATGTCTCCTTATCGACTTATTTTCGGTAAGGCATGTCACCTTCCTGTAGAGATAGAACACCGTGCTTATTGGGCGGTGAAAAGTTGTAACTTGGAAATGCAACAAGCAGGTATTGAAAGAAAACTCCAATTACAACAGCTTGAAGAGTTTAGGCTAGAGGCTTATGAAAGCTCTAGGATTTACAAAGAGAAAACCAAACACTTCCATGATAAAATGATTTCTAGGAAGGAATTCTCTGTGGGCCAACAGGTTTTACTATTTAACTCCCGCCTTAAGCTTATGGCTGGGAAACTTCGATCCAAATGGATTGGCCCTTTTGTTGTTACTAATGTTTTCCCTTATGGTGCAGTAGAAATTAAAAGTGCAGGTACTGACAAAGTTTTCAAGGTCAATGGGCAGCGCCTGAAGCTGTTCCATGAGAGTTCAGTGCCTGAAGATGCAACCATAGAAGAGCTTTCTTTGGAAGCGCCCAACTACACTGCAACTTGATCAGGGGGCACCCTTTCCTTTCTCTCATTCTTACTTTATAATTGAGTTCTTTTCATTGAGGACAATGTATGTCTTAAGTGTGGGGGAGGGAACCATTTGTTTTTGTTTTTGTTTGTTTTTGGTTTGTTTTTGTTTCAAAAAAAAAAAAAAAATGGAAAATGCATGCTTTTTCGTTGATTATCTTGCTACAATTGTGAGTATTCTCTCTGTTCTTTGTCGAAAGACTTGTGGTGTGATGTGACTGATTCTTTTTGCGCATTCTTAGTTTGTATGTTTGACTAAACTCTAAATTGTTCATCACTAGTGGAAGATCTCTAACCCTTGTGAGATTTAGAGCCTAATAATGGATAACATCAAAAATCCATCTCTTTCTTTCTTGTGTGATTTCACTCATGTTTGTTAGTCTCTAGAACTTGAATTGACTCTTGTTGAAGTTTTTTGTTTACTTGTGCACACTGAATTGATAAAGGCATCTTGTTTTGTTTTGTTTTTTTTTTTTACCTAGTTAGCCAAAAAGCCAACCTTGATAATATCATCCCTTTGTTTGGAAGCCCCTTTGAGCCTATTATCCTTTTTTTTGTGTTTAAAACTCATTACAAGCCGAAAAGTGAAAAACAATGTTATCACCCTATTCAAAGGGTTGAAAGGGTCTTGTATAGAGTTGTGTGGGGTTGAACATTGTTGTTATGATGTTGGTTGGCAGAAAAAAAATAGAAAAGGAAAACAAAAAGAAAAAAAATAGAGAAGGATGTCAATGCTAGTCCTTCTGAAAAAAAAAAAAGAGAAGAAAGAGAAGAATAAAAGGAAAAGGAGAAGAGAAATAAGTTGTGAGGTTGTTGTTCAATCACCATTGAGATATTATTTAGTTCAACTCCCGCAATTCTTTCAATTTTCTTTTAAACTCTTTGAATTTTAGCTTAGTACCCCTTTAGGATGTATCTCACCCTGACCTTGGCCAAGTTACAACCATAATAAAAGTCCTTTTGATCTTTGTGTGCAATGTATTTCAAATTGTGAATGTTAGAGTCTTTTCAAGCTTATGGTAGTACTATCTCTCATGTTGTGCTTTGAGTGTAAACAGTAACCTAAACACTTGAGAGTTGAGTGGAAACAGTTTATCTTGTGAGGATCTTCATGCTTTTGATGTACTTTTTGGTAATCTGTTTTTCATATTTACTTTGACTGTCACAAAAGAGTTACTCACTAATGTCATATTCTTTAAGCTTAGTATTAGGAGTTTGCTTGCACTTTGTATCCTGATAACCTCTAAGTTTGCATGCTCTGTTCCGTTTTTGTTTTGAAGTTTTTCTGTTTTGAATTTTTAATTTTGCTCGGAGTGCAAAAGTTTAAGTGTGGGGGAATTTGATCAGTGCATTTTCATGCACATTCTTCTACTGTTATTCTTAGGCATTTCCTTAGTTTATTTCATTAGTTTCACCATTTTAGTGTGTTTTCATATTTAAGTTTGTTTCTAGCTTTATTTAATTTTCGTATTTTATTTTCAGCATTAGCAGCTTTCAATGGAAGATTCATAACTGGAGCTACAGGAAACCTTTGTCTGGAATACCACGGCAGTGGTAGCCTAAGCACGGCCGTGCTAAGCCACCACAGCCGTGGTGAAATAACCACGGCCAAGCAGAAATCAGTGAAAGTTTTGCATCAGCGTCAACTTTCCGAGCACAACCGTGGTTAATTTACCACGACCGTGCTCGGAAAGCACGTTGATTGGACCTCCAGACTATGCAAGGACCACGGCCGTGGTTAATTTACCACGACCGTGCTCGGAAAGCACGTAGATTGGACCTCCAGACTATGCAAGGACCACGGCCGTGGTTAATTTACCACGACCGTGCTCGGAAAGCACGCAGATTGGACCTCCAGACTATGCAAGGACCACGGCCGTGGTCATCTCCTCAGCACGGCCGTGGTGATCCGCATTAGCAGTTTAAAACTTTATAAATATAGAACAGAGGGCCGCGTACTGGAGACGTTTTTTACTGTTGACTCTCATTCACTGTTCACGAAATTCTTTTAGAAGGTTTTGAACAATTGTAATGGAGAACTAAGTTCCGAAGAATCGATCTGCTGTAATCGGATTCCACTTTGAGGTTATTTTATAAATTCCATATCAATCTGTTTCCTTTGATTTATTCCAATAATCTCAATTGATTGCTTAATTTGATTGTTGTTATAGGATATAATTCTTAAATTCGATTGGTTGTTTGATCTTGAATCAATTTCGCGTTAACGTAGCTTTTGCATTATCGCGTTTGATCATATTTCCGTTTGCTTAATCCGGAATTCAGGAACATACGCCGTATAATTTCTATTGCGCTTGTCAGTAGTTATTATAGTCGAATAGGATCTGATCCGTTTAGGGAATTGGAATTTATAGGGATCAATGATAAGTTGGAAGTCGAAACAGTAGGTTGATTCACTTTAGCTTACTTGATAATCACAATTTATTTTAATCCCTTTTTCTTGATATCATAATCAAACCCCCCCATTAATCGTTACTGTATTGATTGATAATAATACAAGAATCCTTGAGAACGATACTCGAGTTGTCGTTGCCGTAACTATACTTTCAAAATCACTCGTTTTTGATCTGTGCGCGACAGCGGATCAATATGCCACAGGGCAATGATGCGTTCTTGTTTCCGATAAGCAACCCCGCATTCTTATATGCCATAGGGCAACGATGCGTTTTTGGTTTTAGGGTTGTGACCAAACCTCGACCCCGGGATACCTCACCGGACGGGTCGGGATGAGGCCACGCCCCAAAGACCGCATTCTGATATGCCATAGGGCAATGATGCGTTCTTGTTTCCGTTAAGCAACCCCGCATTCTTATATGCCATAGGGAAACGATGCGTTTTTGGTTTTAGGGTTGTGACCAAACCTCGACCCCGGGATACCTCACCGGACGGGTCGGGATGAGGCCACGCCCCAAAGACCGCATTCTGATATGCCATAGGGCAATGATGCGTTCTTGTTTCCGTTAAGCAACCCCGCATTCTTATATGCCATAGGGCAACGATGCGTTTTTGGTTTTAGGGTTGTGACCAAACCTCGACCCCGGGATACCTCACCGGACGGGTTGGGATGAGGCCACGCCCCAAAGACCGCATTCTGATATGCCATAGGGCAATGATGCGTTCTTGTTTTCGTTAAGCAACCCCGCATTCTTATATGCCATAGGGCAACGATGCGTTTTTGGTTTTAGGGTTGTGACCAAACCTCGACCCCGGGATACCTCACCGGACGGGTCGGGATGAGGCCACGCCCCAAAGACCGCATTCTGATATGCCATAGGGCAATGATGCGTTCTTGTTTCCGTTAAGCAACCCCGCATTCTTATATGCCATAGGGCAACGATGCGTTTTTGGTTTTAGGGTTGTGACCAAACCTCGACCCCGGGATACCTCACCGGACGGGTCGGGATGAGGCCACGCCCCAAAGACCGCATTCTGATATGCCATAGGGCAATGATGCGTTCTTGTTTCCGATAAGCAACCCCGTATTCTTATATGCCATAGGGCAACGATGCGTTTTTGGTTTTAGGGTTGTGACCAAACCTCGACCCCGGAATACCTCACCGGACGGGTCGGGATGAGGCCACGCCCCAAAGACCGCATTCTGATATGCCATAGGACAATGATGCGTTCTTGTTTCTGTTAAGCAACCCCGCATTCTTATATGCCATAGGGCAACGATGCGTTTTTGTTTGGGTTGTGACCAAACCTCGAGCCCGGATCATTTGCATACTTATGCGCCTAGGCCATTTGATGCATTTCACCGGACGGGTCGAGATGAGGCCACGCTCCAAAGACCGCATACTGACATGCCATAGGGCAATGATGCGTTGGGGTACCACATACAAACCACGCCACAAGGCTGGAAAAACCAACCAAGGTCAGCGAAATTTTTGTGTCATGTACCCCCCCCCCCCATATAATAGGCTTATGTGCCATTTTGGGTTTTGCCCAAGTAACTTTACTTTTTTGTGAGGAGACATGAGGCCATATCCGGAGCTAGAGATGGAATTTTGATGCAATTTTTTGCAGGAATCCTCATAATAATAATAAACGTTGGTTCCCAAAGTTTCATAATTGTTTACCAAGGGAATATTTTTTTATTAATTTTTAAAGTCGCTAAAATAGGTAAATGCCCAAAAATTCAAAAATGTACTTAGAGATCGAATTTTGTGCCCAAATTTTGCAGGAATCCTCACATTAATAATGTATATTAGTTCCCAAAGTTTCACAACTTTTTACCAAGGGAGCATTAGTTCTGAAATTTTTGGTGCCCCGTGGTGCATTTTGGTGCCCGTGGTGGATTTGGTGCCGGGGGTGACATTTGGTTTTTGGTTTCCAATGATCATTGGTGCATCCTCATGCATGGAAAACCATAATTCCCAAAGTGGATTTTCGTTTTGAGGTCCTTGGTGCCTCCATGGTGCCCCGTGACTCACTTTTGGTAGCCCGTTTA
>CM048648.1:4856361-5061361 GCA_026413185.1 Pueraria montana var. lobata
TTATTGATAATGTCTTGGTAGCCTTTGAAACTATTCATCATATGAATTGTAAGAGGAAGGGGAAATTTGGCGAATTTACCTTGAAAATAGACATTAGCAAAGCTTTTGATAAGGTTGACTGGAGATATTTGAAAGCTATTTTGGCTAAATTGGGTTTCAGTGAAAAATGGATGAGTTGGATGAGCATGTGTTTTGAATCTGTAAATTTTAATGTTCTTGTGAATGGAGATGCAGTTGGTCCCATTAATCCTGGAAGAGGTTTAAGACAGGGAGACCCACTGTCACCCTATCTTTTCATAATTTGCATGGAGGGTCTATCATGTTTAATGAAGAGAGCTGAAGCCAAAGGGGACATCCATGGCATCAAGGTGTGTAGAGGAGCTCCCCTCCTCACACACCTTTTATTTGCTGATGACTTTTTTTGTTTTGTAGGGCAACTGAAAAAGGAGGTTGAAGCTCTCAATTGCATCCTAAAAAATTTTTAGAAAGCTTCAGGCCAAGCAGTCAATCTTCAAAAGTCAGAAATTTTTTTTCCAATAGAAACACCACTCAAAATGTCAAAGACCATATCTCTTCATTTTTGGGTGTGACTGAATGCCTAGGCACTGGAAAATATTTGGGTCTTCCTTCTATGGTTGGGAGAAAAAAGAAGGCCATCTTCAATTATGTCAAGGATATGATTTGGAAGAA
Organism: Pueraria montana var. lobata; assembly: GCA_026413185.1. Lineage (NCBI taxonomy): Eukaryota > Viridiplantae > Streptophyta > Magnoliopsida > Fabales > Fabaceae > Pueraria > Pueraria montana. The sequence goes on from CM048648.1 coordinate 4,857,052, forward strand.
GATACAACAATGGTCAGGGAAGCATTTATCCAAGGCTGGTAGGGAGATCCTCATCAAATTTGTTGCTCAATCAATACCTACTTATTGTATGAGCACTTTTTTATTACCTAGAACCTTGGGGGAGGAGATCCAAAGGATGCTGAATTCTTTTTGGCGGGGTACGAATATAAGCCATGGCAAAGGAATCAATTGGCTTGGTTGGGATCGCTTGACAATGAGAAAAGAATATGGAAGTATGGGTTTTCGTCATATTTATGGTTTCAATTTGGTCATGTTAGGGAAGCAGGGTTGGAAGCTTGCTACAAACCAAGATACTATAGTTTCTCACGTTTTCAAAGCCAAATATTATCCAAATTCTAATTTTTTAGGTGCCTGTTTAGGGAATAATCCTAGTTTTGTATGGCATAGTATCTTTGCTTCACAGGTGGTGGTCAAAAATGGATCCAGATGGCTAGTGGGTGATGGTTCCAAAATATGTGTTTGTAATTCTCCATGGTTGTGAGGTCATGATAGTCATATTTCAACTAGTCCAGCTATTGGTTTTGAAGATCTATGCATCCGAGACTTAATTGATCAACAAAATGTTTGTTGGAACCACAATTTGATTAGCAATTTATTTAATCCGCAGGATATCCAAGCCATTTTATCTATGCCTTTGTATCATTTTGATGAGGAGGACAAGCTTATTTGGAAGCACAATAGGGATGGTTCATATTCTGTCAAATCTTCATATAATTTTATCATGGAGAATTTGATGGATAATAGTCATCTTCGTATCCCTGGTGATTGGATGGAAATATGGAGATCAAAGGTGCAACAAAAATTAAAAGTATTTCTTTGGCGAGTTCTTAGAGGAGTTCTTCCTACTTGCCAACGCCTTGCTTTGAAGGGTGTGAATGTATCTGCCACTTGTCCTTTATGTCATGGAAATCCAAAATCAGAATGGCACGTGTTTTATGATTGTTCTCATGCAAAGCAAGTTTGGTCTTTATCTCCTATTTTTAATATTATCAACAGCTATTTCTTGAATGCAGAATCTTTTGTTGATGTTATATTTGATCTCCTCCACATGTTAGCAAATCATGAGAAAATTGAGTTGCTAAATATTCTTTGGTGTCTTTGGCGTAGAAGGGATGACAAGGTATGGAATGATGTCACGCTTCAACCTCACATCTCCATTAATCTAGCTCGGGACAATTTCCATCACTGGATGCAGGCTCGTAAATCTGAAGCTAACCAAAATGTTCATCCTCAACAAAGGCAAGCTCATACAGTTTGGACAAAACCACATGAAGGCTACTATAAGTGTAATGTGGACGCTGCAAAGTTCGAAGATCAGAATCAATATGGATATGGTATATGCATCCGTAACAATAGAGGTGATTTTGTAATAGCCAAATCTATCCTTCATCATGGAAGACCTCCAACTCATGAGGCAGAAGTGAATGCTCTCTTGGATGCTTTACTTTGGATACGTCAACTCAACATGGAGTAGGTTATCATAGAGCTTGATTGCAAATATGTTGTTGACTGTTTAGATAGAAATAGTTTCAATTATTCTGAATTTGGAACTATTATTTATAGATGTAAACAATTGTTATCCCTCCTCACAAACGTCAAAGTGTGTAACGATCCGTCTTCATTACATAACTATCAATAATGGACTTCATTTTAGTCAATTTTAAAAAAAACTTTCACTAGTTTATTTATGAAAATACTGTATAAACATTTCTCAATTTCAAAGCTAACAAAGATACAATTCAAAACTTAAAACATAAACCACATGTATATACTTCTCTTACAAGGTAACCACATAAAAGCCCTATGCTGGTCTATTCTATACAAAAGACTAAACAAAGGAAAGAAGGAAGAGATTGAATCTTCAATCCCATGATCGCTCCATCTACCAAGCCTCCATGAGGAAGAATCCACCTAAAAAGCCATCTGCTCCCCCGAACACGACGTCTGAGATCATCACAGGCACAAACCACACGAGCAAATAGCTCAAGGGTAAGCTTACCAAACAAAACTATGCATATAAGTAGATAAGTGAATTTCCAAATTATTAAGGAATAGGAAGAGAACCAAACTTTGTATACTTCAATATAATATTATACATAATAACTAAAAACTCTACACAAAACTTAGTTCATCAATAAACACCAATAAACAACACCATCATGGCTCAACCATCTAAACTAATTCATACGATAGAGTTATAACATAAATCCTCAACATAATCAACAACAACATAGTTCTATCACCAATTACTACCATGAATCATCAGATCTCATGGATTATATCCATTCAACAAATGTCACAACATCACATAATACAACCACCAACATCCCTCATCACAAAGCGATGTACAACACAACATAAACCACTAGTCAACCTTAGTCAATAAGACTGACTCTACTCCATGGAGTTTCAACATCATATGAGTGGTCCCCCATAAGTCCCATCCCCTAACATAGTCGCACTCTCTAACCATTCGGGGAGTCTCTTGGGCTGCCCCTACAGAGGAAATGTGGTTTTATCGAATATAGACAAGTGTGGGTATTGACTTACCTCTGTAAGGTTTGCAAAACCTTACATCTATAGGGATTCGCCCACCTGTCTATTATATAGGCCCATTCCCGTTAGCCACCACGAAAACCTCCAGCACTAGGTTGAGAGCCCACCAAGCACCCTCAACTTACGTGCCTACTCATATGTCTGTGCACCAACTGTGCATACCTACGCACTAACTGTGCAAATACAACATTCAGAATATTTTTGTACACCAACCATGTGCACCCACCGTATTCCAGCGGCAAAACATATTTGGAGTCCCTTACAGTCTTAGATATGGCACCTCCGTACCCGTCATCTCCAATGGTCTGACTTAGTATCCAAATACATCTCAATAGTCCATAATCCTTAACCACGACAACAATCCATCCCCTATACACTAAAAGAGTCACTAACCTCTTGCGAAATAGTTCTCAACACTCCAATACGCCATTCGGAGTCAAAACATAGGGGTGGTACTTAGAAAGATCTCCCATTAGGCGAGACCCCCGAGTCGCTTTAGTGGGTCGGAGTTTTGGTATGAAACTCACCCTCCCAAGTATACCATTTTTCTATAAAAATATTCCCAAAGGCCATAGCTAACTCATCTTTAACATATCGGGATGGTTCCAACACATAGTTCACATACACATCACATATATCGTCATCTCATCAACATTCCATTTTAATTTCTCAAAACATCATAATCTCTTTAATATCATATTCAACATTGATAAATCTAATGCACATCACTATATTTTCAAAAGAAAAGCATAAGTCTAAGTGACTCATGTGGAGAATAAGAAAAACATATCATCATCTCATCAATAATTCATACTACATTTGTATAAATATTTAAAAGCATTTAAATATTCAAAAAGGGAAATATTTAAAGAGATTTTTTAAAAAAAAAAATTCTAGCCCAGCCAGAGCTCCTCTGAAGTTGTTTATTCTATTTTGTCACATTTCTGGCCCAGTTGAACAAAATTCCCGCTGGGCCGAAACCCCTTGGAGCTGATTTCTCCATTCTGACACATTTCGGCCCAGTTGCACCAAATTTCGGCTGGGCCAAAACTCCCCTGGAGCTAAATGCTCCATTCTGTCACATTTCGGCCTAGCTGCACCAAATTTTGGCTGGGCCGAAGCCCAGTTGTACCAAATTTCAGCTGGGCCGAAACTCCCCTAAAGCTTATTTCTCCATTCTGACGCATTTCGGCCCAACTGAACCAAAATTTCGGCTGGGCTGGGGCAAAATGGGGTTGTGAATTTGTAAGCTCCATGGCCATCAATGGCATACCCACTCATCCCAACCTTATGCAATGGCTTACCCAAGCTCATAGACATCAACAAACATCAATTACATCATCAATCCAAACATAAAACACCACCAAATCCTTCAAACAAATTTAAAGCTTCCCTTACCCTACAATTGTGAGATTTCCTTGAGAGGGAGTTAAAGAGAGACACTTTGTGGCTTTTGAGTGATTTTTCCTCAACTTATGTTATGGAATCAACTAGAAGGAACCTAAACCAACATCAAAACAAGCATGAATCAATATTTCATCCACCCATCTAAATTTTAATCAAAACCCATTTGATAAGCTCTTGAAGGAAGAAGATGAATGAACCGAGAGATCAAGAATAGAAAAGAGATGAGCTTACCAACTTGTAATCAACCAAATAAACTCTAGGAATTTAGGAGACAAAGTCCTCTTTGAGTGAATTCCAAAATCCCAAGCTCTTGAGAGGAAAAGAGAAGCTTAGAGAGGGAGAAAGAAATGAAGGAACTGAGAGAAAGAGTGAAGCATTTCCTGCGGTTAAGGCTTTGGGAAATTTTAAATTCTTACTCTTTGCACCTTTGTTAATTCTAAAGACACCCTCTTTTTTTTCTACAACTAAAGGAACTCACATATAAATTTCAACAATCTCACAACCCACACTCCAAGCCTAACAATTCATGAAAATCTATCAATGACACTATGGCACATAACAAAATCAATCTATTCATTAATTCTTTTATAATTATCATAAATTTTAAATTTAATTTCCTCTTGTGGTATTTATCAAGCACTTATAATACATTACGAAAAACCACAATGTAACAAAGTGCGTTAAGATAATCAGGTTGCTCATTTTCTTGCAAGAGCATCAGGATTATATGCAAGTTACCAGATTTTTGATTATGTCCCAAGCTGTATTGAAAGTCTTATTATAAATGAAATGATATACGTCTTTTTTTCTTAAAAAAAAGTAAAAAGAATTACATTTAATAAAATTGTCATCTATTTTTTTTATCTATTCAATAATGAATAAATTAAGAAATGTAATCAATATTTTAGTTTTTATTTATATTAAAATTATTTTTCATTTTTTAAAATGGGCTAAAAAAATAAATAAAAGATAATCAATATTATTTTGAATTTTTAAAAAATAAATATTAAATTCAACATGATTATCAACTCATTTTGTTAGCTTAAAACATAAATAAACAACAAATGGTAAATGCAAAACATGTAAACGAAAAAAAAATAGTAAAGAATTATTTTATGATACTCATACGTTGAACTTTATGTTATTTGTTCTTGGGCAATAAGGAGAAATGTTGGTAATACACTTTTTTAAACACTGATATTAGTTGAAATGTATTGAAAATCACAAAATTTGATAAGTCTCACTTCTTATTCAGATCTTGTTTGAATAAATTTTTTCATAAGAACTTAGAGAAGAAAACAAAAAGGTAAAATAGATTGAGTTTCTTCATAAGCAATGCACTTGAATATGCAGCACAAGCAAAAACACTCACAAGGGAATGCAACACTTAAAAAACCTTCATCGTAAAAGAACAAAATGGAAATGGAAGTGCCTCTCTCTTCACTTAATATGAAAACAAGTGAAATAGCCTTCTCAAAGAAGTAACCACAATCATCCATCAACAACATTGCACGTGTCAAAACCAACATCTCAATGAACCAAATTTAAGTACACTACATCTTGCCAAAATCACACCAAAAGATATTGCATGCCACACATGAGCACACTAACTACCTTAAACCACTCAAGCCACTCCGTGGCAAACCACTCATGGCTTTCGGGACTGTGTTATGGACATGACCTAAGTCGATCAACCTATGCTTAAGCCACTTCACTACTAACCGCACATGGCTTTTGGGATTGTGTTATGGGCATGTTCTCAATCAATCAACCCACGCTTAAGCCATTTTGAGGCCAACAGCTTATGGCTTGATCGAGACTATGTTGTGGGCATAACCTCAACCGATCAACACATGCTCAAGCCACTTTGCTACCAACCACTCGTGGATTCCAAGACTATGTTATGTGCATGACCTCAGTTAGTCAACCCATGTTGTGGCTCCACTAGGGGTTAAGCTAGGATCATGCAAAGGCATCGAAAAAAGAAACTCCTAATCATTTGAATGTGCCAAGGATTTTTGAATCACCCGCACAAAACCAGAAAGGAAACCCCAAATCATCCTCCTTCCTCCACTAGGTATTCAGGACGCCTTAGCAAGACAGATTGGGTGAAGATCACACCAACCACCCCAGAGAAAGGATTGGTGCAAAGTAGTACTTATAGGACTAGAGTAGGTGAGACATCTTCTTCTTACATTGCATTGATTTAGGAATTTGGGATGCAATAGCCAATGACCCATTCATACCCATGCATGATGTTAAAGGTGAAATGGTAGAGAAAATTTGGGTTAATTGGACTAAGGAAGAAAAGAGGAAGGCTTAGTGCAACTACAGAGCTAAGAACATCTTAACATTAACATTATGTCATGATGAGTTTTTCCACAATTCTCAACATGTTAGTGCTAAGGATATGTGGGACACATACATTAAAAGTAACACATGAGGGTACATTCGATGTTAAAAGGGCTAGGAAACATACATTAGTCCAAGAATACGAAATATTTAAGATGAAAAATGGAGAATCTATGTCCGATGTTCAAATACGTTTTACACATATTGTGAAACATCTAATAGGTCTTGGAAAACATTTTGACAAAGAAGAACTAAATGTGAGTCTTAAAATGTTTAAACAGGACTTGGTAGCCAAGGTTACAGCTATATCAGAACCTAAGGATTTGACATCAATGAATCTAGCCACCCTTGTTTAGGAAGTTGTGTGAGCACGAATTGGAATTAAGTCGACAAGTTGAAAATGAGGAGAGTGACAAAAAGAAGAGTGAACTTTTCAAAGGATGAAGAAAGTGATGAGGGGTCTTCTGAAAAATAGACAATGAAAACTTGTTTCTACTAGTCAATAAGTGTTTGGGAGATTTCGAAAAAAGAAAAATAAATATAGAAGTTCTTTTCAAAAGAATTCTGTTAAGAAAAATTATTCAACTCTTTCTAATTTCACTTGCTTTGAATTTGGCAAGCAAGGTAACATAAATGTGGAGTTCTCTATGTACATAAATAAGCAACATGTTGGAGGAAAGAAGTTGAAGAGGCAAAGTAGAACCAAGAGTCTATATAGCTTGGAAAGATAATGACTCAACCTCTTTTTTGAAATATATATATTTATACTAAAAAAATTTAGACCAATTTATTTTATATATAATTAAGGATATTTAAATAATTTCAAAATGTGAGTATTCACGGGAACGAGTACCTTACTACCCACCCCTATCCCATTAATAAAAGGATATGCATTTAATTATTCATTTTCAATCCATAGCGGGTTCTATCTACAAGTATCCATGAATACATTTTTTTTTGCCATCCCTAATTCTAATCAAATAGATAACATTACTGTTTGCTTCAAACAAGATAATAAAACAAATAATGTTATTGTGTTTTATAAAATTATTATTTATTTATGTAGTTACTTTTTTTAAATTTATAAAATATGATATAAGATTTTAAAATTATAGTTTTTATTCAAATATTTTTCAAAAATATTTGAATAAAATTATTTAATCTATAATATTATAATTAATAATATACTTTTAAATTGACATGTCAAAATGATCACAAAGATATGTAAATTAATACTTTCTCCATTCCAAAACTATAGATGTTTTAACATTTTAATTTTGTTCCAAAACTACTGAGGTTTTATAAATCCAAAACTAAATATACAATTTTTTTTCCAACTATACCTTTGTTTACAATTAGTAATGCATTGAATTTTTATTGCTATCCAAGATAGGCACAAGAACCCAAGCCAATAGCTAACCACCAATCAATGAGAGTGTCCACTTAACATAGTCTCTATACTTTCCATTATTTAAACATTAATCGCTAACGGTGATTCTAACAACATAATTAAATAGGAGTATTTTATTCTAAAAATATATCAATTAATATTTCTTAATGGGTGTGCACTAACCTTAAATATCTATAGTTTCGGAACAGAGGAAGTATATATATATATATATATATATATATATAGGAGGGATCAAATTACACCAGTCATTACTTGAGCAACCATTACACCATTTAACAACTTGATATAGAATGTGACTTTTATCGATCCAACTGTTGAATTATATTTACATATTATCAAGATTGTCCGTGTCAAATTTTGTCAAAATTGAACAACAATAAGAAGGTAAAAAAATGATCCATATTTTAGTAAGTCTCTTATACTTACTCTTGGAGTAAATGGATCCCTCCTCTATGTATATATCATTAGATTTCAAGAAAATGAATGGTGAGGATGAAGAGTTAGTCTCTTATACTTACTCTTGTAGTAAGTGGATCCCTCCTCTCTCTCTTTGTCTCTCTCTCTCTCTCTCTCTCTCTCTCTCTCTCTCTCTCTCTCTATATATATATATATATATATATATATATATATATATATTGTGTGTGTATATATATATGTTTCAGGTATAAAATGGTATTTCTAGGAACCACATTTCAAAGAATATTATGTCTGAAATATTATTCTCATGAACATGTTTGTTCGAAAATAGTAGTTTCAGAAGAAAAGAATTTATTTAATTAAAAAATAAAAGTAAAACAAAAAAAAAAGTGAAAGAATGAAATGAGAATAGATAGTTATTGTAAAAAAAAAAAAATCATTCATGTGAGAATCCAATATATCTATCATTTTTTGTGAAAATAATAAATAAGATAATTGTGCATAATTTATATTTCATGTGTACCTGAGGCAACATATGCAAATGAACATGAGAATTTTATGATAGAAAAAATTTGTATGATAATATAACATGTATAAAGTTTCCCCAAAAAATAACTCTTACATATGAGGAGGGATCAAATTACACTGGTGTAACTTAAACAACTATTACACCATTCAATAACTTTCAACTGGATGATATTTTCTTAAAACTCACCGTTGGATTGAAAGTTCCTTTCACATAGATCATGTATACAAAATTTCAAATTAGTCCAAAATTATTTGCTATCTCATTCATATAGATTAAAATCGACATAATATAAACTTTTTAAAATATACTAATATATGGATCATTTGATTACCTTCTTATTGTTGTTCAATTTTGATAAAATTTGACACAAACAATCTTGGTAATATGTAGATATAATTCAATGGTTGGATCGATAAAAATTTCATTATATATCAAGTAATTAAAATGGTGTAACTCTTTTAGAGTTACACCGGTGTAATTTGATCCCTCCTCCTTAAATATATATACTAATTGATAATTGATTTGATTATAATCGCTCCTACTTAACATTTAATTCACTGAAAGATTAATTAAAAATTTATAAATATATTTGTTAAATTTAATATTATTTAAAGAAATTTGAGTATTAAATACAAAAAATTGAAGAAGTAAAAATCTCATTTGAATGAATAATTGATTAAAGAAAAAATATTAATTTAATTTAAAATAAAAATATAAAAACACATATCACAATAATTAAGTCAAAACACATAAATACATCATAATGAAAGTAAATATATTTTTTAATAAAAAATTATTATATATCAATTTAGTCAAAGTTACAAAAAGAAAAGAAAATGAGTATTTCTGTTTAAAACTGAAATCATTAAAGCTGCCCACATTAAGCCAAGAAAATCATATTTAATAATTGAATTGTTTTAAATACTGATATAAATGGTAGGATAATTTAATAAGTAAAAAGTATATTATATAATTAAAAATAATAATTTTCATTTGCTAAAGGAGAAGTTACTCTTACTCTTTCCCGTTTTGAAACAAAAGTCATATTCAATTTCAATATATCATTCCTCACTCTCTTCCTCACTCAGAGCCTTCATCCCCTTTTCCTTTCCATTTTGCAAAAAGACGTTGAATTTCAGATGCCTCTCTCTCTCAAGCTTCAGAGTTTGCTTTTGCAGTGGAAAGGTTCAGTCTTTTCCATTCTCGAATTATTCCTCTGTTACTCTTGTCCTGTGATTTTAGGTTTCAACTTTTATTTTTTCTTTTTGTCATCTTTCAATTTTTTATTTCAACTGTTATGGGTTTTGGACAATTTGGCTGTTGATTTCATGATTCTGTTTTTCTGTATTTTTTTTTTTTTTTTGAGATTTAGTGTTCCTCCTAATAAAATCTGGTGACTAGAAGATGTTTTCAGAGTGAGGGGTTCCTCAAGTGTTACTTATACCAATTTGTTCAAACTAATGATTGCTTCAATTTTTAGACTATGTTGTATAGCATGGAAATGCTGTTAATTGTTTTTTTATTTTTTGTATGAACTTGAAACAAACATGGACTTAATTAGGGTAAGGGGCATTAAAAAGAGCAAAAAAATTCAATTATGAAGGTCCAGACTTAATCAGCCACCTACCTGATGTAATTATTGGTCGAATTCTCTCATTTCTTCCAACCAAAGATGCAGTTCGTACTTGTGTTTTGTCCAAGAGATGGAAATACCTATGGACATTCATCGCTGAGCTACAGTTTGAGGATAGAAAACCATACCATTACAACAAGATTATCAAAACCCACTTTTTAAACTTTGTGTATAGGGTACTACTTCATCTGAATACTTTAAGAATTCAAAGTTTCTCTCTTTATGTTTATGAGAATTATAATCCTTACCATGTTAATCAGTGGATATCTACTATGTTAAATCGGGGAGTTAAAGAGATTTTTATTGAATCAAAGAAAAATCTCGACATTTCCTGGCATTCCCTTTTGGAATCCCGGTCCTTAGAGAAATTGACATTTAAGATTATTTTGTGGGCTATCAGAGTTCCCACCTTTGTTTGTCTTTCATCCCTCACTGTCCTCAAGTTGTTTGAAATCCAGTTTACCTGTGACCCTTCTAATGACTCGCAAAATCTCAACCTTAACTTCCTAGTACTTAGAAGGTATGAGACAGATAATTGTTGTTGGTCAGATGTAAAGAGTGTAACTTTTGAAGTGCCTCTGCTTGAAGTGCTTTTAATACAGCAATCAAGTTGGTCAATATGTTGTGAGTCTCGGACTATAATCAAGTTTTATGCCCCGCGTCTTTCAGAATTCTCTTATGGTGGTTTCGTGTTACTGATACAAGACTCTATTTTGTTAGACTTAGACCTATCTACAACACGTATTGCTTATGCTAATATACCCATGGAACTTTATACAAGAGAGTGAGCCAAAAACGGCGTTATTTGCTTCTGAGCTTCTGAAACAATTCAATAATAATGTGGAATGTCTCAAGTTTGAGCAGTTGGAGGAATGCTTCCTTACTTCACCCTGTGTTTGCAATGAAAATTTAATAATATTAATATTCCCTTGCTTGAGAATTTATTTTTGGTTTTGGTCCTAAGTCAGAGACCACGGGTGTCCCCTAACCCACTGGGTCAGAGACTAATCCCGCTCACGGTGTGTGGTTGCTGTTGGCTCAAGGGAATTTTGCACACGGAGAGAATCAAACACGGGTTCTTCCGCTAAATAGATCGTTCTCCCACATGTGAACGCAGCGGGGCCTTACACCGCTACGCCAACCCTTTGGGTTCCCTTGCTTGAGAATATAGAAACATTTTGCTTTGGTAATGCTATGTCGAGATCAAATCTTTATAACATATAGTTATGATGTGAGATTTTATTTTATGAGATGTTGTTTGTTGTTATTAGAGTAGTTGACAGTTCAATCCATTTTATGTATATAGTATCTTGATTGCAACAATATGAAGTTTTTTTGCTCCCTTTTGTCACCCAGTATCTTGCACTAGCACAAGATCTTCCTACAATTGGAATGTCGAGTTGTCTGGAGGTAGGGAATGTCACCTGTGAAATTTTGTTGATCTTCCTTCGAAACACACCATTTGAAGCTCTTATTTTGCAGGTTAGAAATTGATTGAAACTAGCTATTAGACCCAATAATCATTGATTCATTAAATTTTACAAAATGTTTTGTAGATAGTGAAAGTTTTTGCAAAGAAATTTTGTGACGACTACTAGCTTTATTCATTATTTGGTTCTTGTTATGCAATGTAATTATTTATCTTTGATAATCAGGAACTACTTCAATTTGATGAAGAGCTTTTGGATCCTGAAAGTGTGCCTTCTTGTGTTATATCTAACCTTGAATTGGTAAAGTTTGTAAAACTTACTGGTGTTGAACATGAGCAAAATTTGTAATGGAATATGCTCAAATCTTGAAGAGGGCCAGTTTCTCCCCTAAATCAAATTTGTGCAGGTCGATAGTTGAAAAAGTTAGAAAGAAGATATTATCATTTAAGAGAAGTGATAACTTTGCCTCTATAGATTTTTCATCCTTTTAGCTTATTATAGCACAATTAGCTCGAGGGTCAGGACTGCAATGTCATTCAAGCTTGTTATGTCTCATATTTTATGCCCTTCACGCGTATCTGAAGCATATTGATTTTCATTTTAAATTAAGTAGGCTTAATTGTATTTTTGGTCCTTATAGTTTATCTAATGATTTTATACTCTTTTGTTTCAATTGCTCAAATTAAATTCTCATACTTTTAAAATTAATGAAATTTAGTTCAACTCTTAGTTTACTATCAAAAATTTTAATGACATTAGACGATCGAAAATGGAGTTTGAATTCTTTTTTTTTTTTTTAGAAAAAAAGTGTTAAATATGGGATTTGAACACACTACATTTTATTTTAACACCAAGCATAATACTACTAGGATACCATTTAACTTGATATAACTATAAAAAATTAGTATTTTAGGGTCCGTTTGATTTGCAAAAAAGTGTGGTACTGGACATAACAACTCTAGTTGTTCCGTGTTTGATTTTAAAAAATATCATGGGACAACACAACTTAAATTCTGATGGACAACACAAAACTTTCATTTTCTGTTACTCATTTAGTCATAGGACAACTTTTTATCCTCGGTACAAACTACTTAAAAGACCAAAATATCCAATAAATAAATGTACCTGTTGTATACGTTTTTGATCTCATATCACGGCCAGTAGTATAATATAATAATATATTTTTTTATGTTCATATAATAAAATAATATTATATATTACTATATATATAAAATAAAATATTATATATATTATATATTATTATATGTGTTATATTCTATATATTTTATATTATATTTTATTTTACAATAATAATAATAATTATTATTATTATTATTATTATTATGAATCACATTAAGATAATTAATAATAAAAAGGATATTTTGGAGAATTTTATGTTCTTTTACTTGTGTTGTTCATTGTCTACCAAACAATGCACAGGACAAAAAGTTGTCCAGTAACTTAAGTGTTTGTGATGTGCTGTTCTCATTGTGTTGTACCTTACTACATATCAAACGCACCCTTAGTCTATGCATAGCACAAAATAAATGGGTATTTTATATAACTAAAATTTATAATAAATAAATACTTCTAAATATATAAATTATATTATAATTAAAATTTGTAATAAATAAATATTTTTGAGCATATAAATTATATTTTAATTTATGATAAATATTTTATATTGTGAATGACTGATAATTTGTTTTTAAAAATATTGAAATTCTAGTTCGAACTGAAGATATTGAAAATAATACTTCTCCCGTCTCACAATAATTGTCGTCCTATTTTTTTTTTTTTGGTTTAAATACCTTTTTAGTCCTTGCAATTTAGTGTTTTTTTATTTTCATCCTTGCAATTTTTTTTTTGGTTTTAGTCATTGCAAATTATGTTTGTTTCATTTTTCGTCCTCAAAGTGGTTTAGATAGCGTTTTTTAACTGTTCAAAGCATTTTTTTACTGTTCAAAGCGCTATCTAAACCGTTTTAAAGGACGAAAAACAAAACAAACATAATTTGCAAGGACCAAAACCAAAAAAAAAATTTGCAAGGACGAAAAACAAAAAAACGCTAAATTACAAGGACTAAAAAAGTATTTAAGTCTTTTTTTTATATAAAATAGGAAGTGCATGCATCAAGATAGTTAGTCAATGAACCCAACTAGGTTGGCTCCATGGGAACTATGAGTCCTCTGCACCACAGCCATATATTATTAAGAAAAAGAATAAAAGCAAACAAACGTGGGGGGACCAAACCAAACCCACGGTCAACAAAACCTATAGCTAGAGAGACCTAAACTCTCTCTAAAGAAAGGTTCCTGTATACAAGAGGGTAAAATATCCCACCAAATAAATTCTTGCCAATTAATACCATAATTAGCTAATCTGTCAGCACAACAATTTCCCTCCCTATAAATGTGAGATACAACGAAGCACATCAAATGAGTAAGGGAGATACAGTTCAGCCAGTGATTTTGCAAACGCCAAGGGATTAAGGATGGATTCTTAAAAGATGAAATGACCAACGCAGAATCACATTCAAGCCACAATTGTCTCCAGCCTTTGTTATAAGCAATCTCAATTGCTAAGATTGCCCCCATTATCTCAGCATCAACAGAAAAAGTAATGCCCAAATTTGAAGAAAAACAGCCCATCAAAGTTCCTCTATGATCTCTAAAAATGCCTCCACATGCAGCTATCCTAGCTAGGAGCTCCCCTAGCAGCACCATCAGTGTTGCTCTTGCACCATCCAACTAATAGAGGATTCCAGGTAACCTGCAAAATCTTAGGTGCTCTTGACAGGTGACCACTAATTCTGAAATCCTTAAGAATAGAGAAATCGAGCATAGAATTTTTCATAACACCTTTTGTAAGCTGGCCTGTTAAAGAAACAGATGCAGTAATTTCATTAATGATTCTAGCATGCGAAAAGGGCCCCTTTTGAAACCTTGCTTGGTTCCTGCTAATCCAAATAAACCAAACAGAATTTAGAATTGTAGCAATGAAAACGTCCTTTAGTTGAGAACTGCTTGCTTTCTCACAATTTGCAAGCAAAGCCAAAGGAGAAGACAAATCTAGATTGCAGCGTAAAATAGAGCATAACCACTGCCAGATAAAATGGGCAAAAGGGCAACGAATTAGAAGGTGCTCAGCAGATTACTCACTGCACCCACAGTGAGCACAAACTGAAACGATGACAGAACCACATCTTTTTAAATTATCATCTGTGGACAATTTATTGTGAATAAACCTCCAAAAAAAGAATGATCTTGATGGAGGAATTGAAGGACGCCAAAGATTCTTATGCCAAGCAACAGGTTGAAAATCATGTTGAAGAAAAAGCACTGCATCTTTAAAAGTCATCCCACCATTATTTGAGGGACACCAAATCAAAGAGTTGGGCACAAGCTGAGTAGGGATAATAACATCCAGAATCAGAGCTGTGATCTCTGGGAACAAAAAGGAAAAGGTTGAAGGAATCCTCCACTTTGAATGATAAATGAAATCAGAAACTTTGGCCTGAAGCATGTCCTGAAATTCTACAGGGATGTTAGCCATCTCAGCAATGGGTTGAGAGAGCCATCTATGAGACCAAAACAAGATCGATTGACCATCCCCAATCCTCCAACAAGAATTCTCAGTAACAACCTCAATCCAAGGTCTAACCCCTGGCTAAACTAAAAAGCTAATATGAAATGAAACACGTTGTCCCATGCGAAAATGTCTGGCACGAATTAAACAAGCCCAATGCGAATTTGCAGAGACCATCTCCCAGCAAAGCTTTAGCATCGCAGCTTTGTTGATGAGCTTTAGAGGCCTAAGTCCCAAACCACCGGCTTCAAAAGGTGTGCACAACTTCTGCCAAGATACAGTGACCAACCTTTTATGATGAATATCACCTGACCAGATGAAAATTTTAATCCAAGAGTCCAGCTGTTTCAGAAGCAATATAGGCCAAGCATAAACTCGAAAAGAGTAAAAAAGCATTCCTTGAATAATTGATTTAACTAATTGGACTCGACCCATCAAAGAAAGAAGGCTTCCTTTCCATTTAGCTAATTTAGCTCTGATTCTATCTGCAATAGGCTGGAGATGAGACTTTTTAGGTCTGCCAACAAAAAGAGGAACTCTTATATATGTAAAAGGCAACGAACCAGCAGGAAATCCAAGAACCTCTGCAATAGAAGAGATGCGCGCTCTAGACAAAGAACCATGATAAAAGCGACATTTAGGAAGACTGAGACACTGACCTGAAACTTCAGCATATTCATGAAAAAATTCATTATGGATTGAAGGGAACTCTTTGAACCACGACTAAAAATCATTATATCATCTGCAAACATAGTATGACTTGCACTTGGATGCCTCTTGGACCAGTGAGCAATTGGAATTTTCCTTCATTTACCAAATTGGATATGCCCCTACTAAGGACCTCCTCAGCTATACAAAATAGTAAAGGAGACAGGGGATCACCCTGTCTAACACCACGCTTGCATGAAATGAAACCCACAGATTTACCATTTACAGAGAAAGACAATTTTGCAGATTCTAAAAAGATCTAATCCAATGACAAAATATCGGAGAAAAACCAAAAGCTGAAAGAACTTGAAGTAAGAACTTCCAATCAATGGTATCAAATGCCTTGCAACATTCCCCCCAAAAGCACGACATTGTAACATATTAATGGCTTCAGAAGCCATACATATACAGTCCTCAATTTGGCGTCCTCGAATAAAGCCCTTTTGGTGCGAAGAAACAATCTTAGGAGTTATCACAACAAGACGATCTGCCAAAACTTTAGATATAATCTTGAAACTGAAATTAGCAAGAGCTATGGGCCTAAACTTATCAAGAGTATCAGCTCCCTGCACCTTAGGAATAAGCCCCACCAGGTTTGAATTGAAATTTGGCAAAAGCCAGCCATCAGAGAAAAACTGATATACTGAGCGAAAAACATCCTCACCAACCACATCCCAAAAATGTTGATAAAAACAGCCACCAAACCCATCCGGCCCTGGCGCCCCATCTCCATTCATATCAAAAACCGCTTGCTTCACCTCATGCATAGTAGGGACATTAGTCAGCATCACATTATCTTCACTAGTAATAAGAGAAGGAATGGTCCTTGAGATAAGATCATTAGAAGAGCAATGATTCTCAGCTGCATAAATCTGAGTAAAGTAAGACAAAACCTCCTGTTCCAAATCCTCCATTTTCTCCAGCAAAACATCATCCTTTTGTACAGTGGACATACGCTTAGAGGTTCTTTGAATGGCAGCCATTCTGTGAAAAAAAGCAGTATTACGGTCTCCCTGCCTATGTCAAGAAACTCTAGCCTTCTCTTTCCAAAAAGCTTCTTGTATGCTAAGAGCCTTTTGAAGATTCCTAAGAGATTCAGATTCCCCAACCGAATAGGTTTTTACATAAACTAAGAAAGAAAAACTAACAAATGGACGAAAGAGAGTAACAATTTTATAAAATTAATCATGTCATCGATCATTAATTCATTTATAGTTTTTGTTTTCCATAAAAAATATTATAAGGGATATAAGTAAAAAAAAGTAATTAATATTACATTGAAAAAACTAAAATGATAATTATTTGAGACTTATTTTTTTTCTTAGACAACAATTATTTTGAGACTTATTATATTGAAAGAGATAAGTGATTAAGACAAATTTTTAAAAACACTCTTTTTAAAAAAGTTCCTAAAAATGCTATAGCTAAAATGCACTCGTTTAATCTAGTTATTCTAATTTATATATAGCGAGAGATATATTATTTATAAATTAAATTTGTTTGGAACTAAAAATGTAAATATATTTCTTACTAGCAAATAAATAATATAATATTATAAAACTAAATAAACAATAACTTCTACTTTTTAATACTATTTTATCTTAATTATAACTTAATCACTTTGTATTAAATAATTTTTTCTTTTATAAAATTGCGTTTTTTTCGTTTGAACTTATTGACTAAAATAAGACATTAGTATTGATGTAATAAGATTTTATTGTATGTCACTAAAAATTAAAATGAAAATATTTTTTAATAATATCTTGAAAATTTATGATGTATTTCAATATTTTAATTAAAATTAAAATATTTATTATAATATCTTTAAAATTAATAATATTTTTTTATCTTACTTTTTGTATTTTAATAAAAAAAAATTACATCAATAATAATAGCTTATTTCCGTTACTAAGATAACCCTTTTAATTTTAGTTTGATATAACTTTTTAGTATTGAATTAAAAAGATTGTTGTAAATAATTAATTAAAGGAGTATGATTATATTTAGTAAACTTTTTTAGTGACATACAAAGAATACATTCAAATTAAATTCATTTCTTTTCTTGCATTGCAAAAGAAAATTATTGTTGAAAAAAGGAATGCTATAAATATATGCTTTAAGCATATTTATAGTATACTTTTATTATTAAACTATGTTTTTATTTATTGGAAATTCATATTATGATAAAGAATTAGGCTTGACCGACGTTAGATTTAATAAAGAATAATTCGATATGACCCTAACTCATCCTCTTAAAATTTTTATTAATTACTAAATTATGTGGATACTATATACTCTATTTTTAAATGCAAAAATAATTATTAAGATGATATCTAACGAAAATATAATGCTATTTTAATAAAATTATACAATTTGCATTATTAGCTACTTTCGGACTGTGTATGGTCTCATATGTTATTCTTAGTTTGTTTTTTTTGGAACAAAGTTATAAGTATTTTTAATTTTTATGAAACACAATTCTATTTGAGTTAGACAAAAATTATTATGAATGGTAACATTTTTTTCTTCTAAATATGTATTACAGTTGCATATTCAAAAGTTGAACTCAAAACTGCTGAATAAATTAAAAATAACTTTGCATAAGTTAATCTAAATGCTCATATGCTTTGCAACTTGTACATAATAATCATAAATCATATATGATAAAGAGGATATCATCTATGCACGCAATAATTACAGGACCCAGTGATCTAATAGAAAATTTCAGGGTTGCAAATGAGAACCGGATCAAAATCCATATCGCTATTTTGCAAAGAGAACCAACAAATTTCCAGAGCCCAAACAAAATAATGAGAATCAGATCAAATTCATCACCTGTAGTCATATGGAAAAACTTAATTGGAATCTGATCAATTTAAGCTAAAGCAGAAGAAAACACTTTTATTAAAAAACTAGAAAGATCATTGGAATCTCTAACGCCAACGGCTGACACATGCCCAACATTTTCTCTTATAAGAAACAAAAAGAAAGTGGAAAAAAAAAGTAGCGGTGTTTTGTTGATATCTGTAGAATTTAAGGGTTGAAGGAAAAAAATTGTATGTTTCATGTAAAAATAATGCAGAAAAAATAAGGGGTAAAATGGAAATTTCATTTATGTACAATTTTTTTTTACTAACTCACTTTAATTCAAATATTTTTTCTCTTTTCACTCTCTTTCACTTCACCCAAACAACCTTAATTTTCACTCTCTTTCATCTTTTTTCATTCATTTCCATTCCACCCTACTGAAGTGTAAGAGTAGCTTAATGAATTAGAATACTCATTTTAGCACTAGCACATGTCATTCTTAATTTATTTTTTTAATTTTAAATTTATTTTTTAATTTATTCTAAAACTGCAAAATCGATATAAATTAAATCATAAAAGATTGGTTTAATTTGGTTCATATTTGATATTGCATTCAAACCAAATCACATATAATTTTTATATTTAATTTGGATGATTTTTTTAACAAAAAACTGAACCAAATTACACCGTGAATACTTATATTTTTGTCATGCTTCCTGCACAACAAAATATAATGTACGTTGAAGTATTTTAAAAAATATATAAATAACCAATAAATATATATATATATATATATTCTTTTTATATTTGTTCATGCTATTGGTATCTCTATCTTTATCTTTATATATATAAAAGTAATAGTTTTTGCATCTTAAAAAGGAAATATTTTCCCGCAAAGAGGGGCTTTTTCGTAATTTTATTAAGTCACCTCAAAAAGGAAATATTTTCCCGCTCAAAATAGGGGTGTTTTTGTATTTTTAATTTTATGTCACTCTCAAAAAGGAAATATTTTCCCACCTAAAAGAAGAGCATTTTTTTATTTTTAATTTTGTGTCAATTTTCCAATTACATTAAAAAACATTTATTATATATTATATAAAGATAAAGCTATTGTATAAAGATCTATAAATATTACATTATATATATACGTATGATAACCTTTCCCTATAAAAGATATATAAATATCTTTATCATTTTGTATATCTCATTCAAATATTAATTAATTTCAAAAATATTTTACAAAATTATTTCAATCACTAATATAATTAATCTCGAAAATTGATAATATAGATAATAAGAATTAATAATAAAGTGTATTATCTTTATCTCGAAAATTGATAATATAGTTAATAAGAATCAATAATAGTGTATATCTTTATTTTATTCATGAATAAGAATTAATAATTAATAATTATTATCTTTTTAAAAAAAAATCTTTTTCATTAACTACTATGCTTGATTTGTGGGATGTATTAAAAAAAATATTTTTCACTAATATAGTATATTTTCATAAGAAGTCAATGAATCTCATCATGATAAAGAAGTCAATTACAAATCTGCAAATCTATTTCAATGATATGTTTTTTTTCTAGCACTATAAAGAGTACCTCTGCAAATTCTTTTCATAAAACTAATACAGGTGAGATGGAGTTCTACTACAGGCAGGTATTTACGTGATCCACCAACAACTATTTTTTTTTTTTTTTGCATGGGATCCTAGGTTGCAAGAAAAAAATGAGGTGTGTGCTACTGTGTATATATTATTTTCATGGCCAAATTTGTTTGTATTGCAACAATGTATTTTCCTGATCAAACTAATATTCTTTTCTACATGCTTTCAAACATTTCATTGATGTATAGCAGTATTCTCTCTCTTTTTACTATTATTAAAAAAATACAATAGAAACTATTCACTAGAAAGAAATTTCTATTGTTAGGCAGCAAATTTTGCTCTTAATTTAGCTATGGTGTACATTTGAAATGGAACTGAGAGTAAAATTGATTTATGAAATATTCATTATATTAAGGTTAAATTGTATGGA
Source organism: Pueraria montana var. lobata (assembly GCA_026413185.1). NCBI lineage: Eukaryota > Viridiplantae > Streptophyta > Magnoliopsida > Fabales > Fabaceae > Pueraria > Pueraria montana. Next base: position 4,877,954 of record CM048648.1, read on the forward strand.
ATGTACACTGCGAAGCCCATGTTATATAGCATCAGAGGCTTAGGTTGGGGGAACCTGTGAAGAAGTCATTAAATTTATTCTAGGATGATGCGACTTCAATCACATTTATGTACTGCCTTATATTAATTTCCTTTCTCTTTTCTATTATTCAATCTTTCTTTTGTTATTAGTCAGATGAGGCTTTTGTGGTTTGTAGGAGCATGTAGCAAAGGAGAAGCAAGAAACAAACATAACTATGAATGCCACTAAAACATAGAAGCCTACCTACAACCATCAAAACCCCATGGTTTGCATTATCACTCTTATGCTTTGCACAAAACTAAGATAGATTTCTTAGTCTTTAAATTTCTATTGAGATGTTTGTTCTTTAACAGTAGCTTTCTAATGGATTATATGCTAAAATTAATTGGACTGCATTCTCAGATATATATGTAAGCTAATAAGAAAATGAGAAATGGTTTTTTCTAAGTTCTTCATTAACTTTGTTTGTTATGATTTATTGCATTATTTTTTTGTTCCATTGTAAATTGCACATTTTATATTAGTACTATTGTGTGCACATTATCTATGACCGATGTTGTTTTCATGGGTCCTTATTTTCTTATGTTAGACTATGGATACAATTAGTCTTTTTAAACATGTAGACATATTTTAACTTATTTAGCAATCTTTCAGTTGAGTACGATATGGGTTGAAACTGTAAATTAAGTTAGATTTGTTGCAAGGAAATTTGTTTTTGGTGGGCTTTCCAAGAAGTGTAATGGAATATCCAATTTTTGAGTGTTAAGAGTTAATTACTATAACAATTTTGTCTCAAGTTTTGTTTTATCATGATGTTTTTTTATTTGTAGATTTGGCGTCAATTACAGTTACAATTACAAGTTGAAACAATAATTTCTTGCAATTGAATAAATGAGTGTGTATATTTGTAGACTTGATAAATTAAAGTTGATAAGAATAGTTTTTTTTTAAAAAAAAAAAATCTTTTTGCAGGATTCATTTGTTGGTCGGGCTAACAATGATCAACCTTTTAGACATATTGATATTGAAATGGGAAAGGTTCCTCTGATATGGGAATGAAAGCTTTTCAGTAAGCATGTAGATAAAATGTCAATAAATTAAAGACCACGTCAAGATTTAAGAATTGAACTATGAATTTTTTCAGTGACAAAGATTTTAAGGATTTTAAGGTTTGGAGAGAAAAAGATAAAGCAATCCAAGTGAAAAGCTTAATAGAAGAGGGAAAAGAGTGTTACTTGATTTGAGTTGCAATGTAAATGAGTATCAAAAAGAGCAGAAGAAACATATGATTGCACATGAATTAGAATAAAGCCACAACTTTTTATAACAAAGATGCCTTTGTGACTCTATAGAAATTAATTCAAAATTAAATTTTAAAAATATATAGGCATCATTTAATGTTAAAACACGGAAGAATTTTAAACTTCTGAACTCATATTTTCATTCATATGATTTTTTAAAGAATTTTTTTTAACTTTAAACTGCTCAAAATTGAAAAAAGAAAAGAACATATAGTATGAAACTAAAGAGCGATACCTGCTAATCTTTTTTAGATGATAGTATCACGGTGAGTAAAACTTCTATGCATGCCATATTATAAAATTGGGCTCAATAATAGTTCCTTAATTATTTTATTAATTAATGTTCGTACATAAGAAAATATTAATTAACGTGTGTAGAAATATTATTAAGTTATATTTAATTTTACCTTAAAAGTTATAGTTAATCGGGACTCAATCATTAACCATATTATATGATAGAGATTTTAATGAAAAATATTACACCAATCTTATTTTTATCTTCATCTAAAAGATTAGCCTTTTTCGATGTACTATTAATTTATGCATTATTAAAACATAAATTAAATGGAATTGTCAAATTAGTGTCTAAAATTAATTTTTAAGAAAATAATTATTCATTTTTTATTTATTATCTTCTTACTTAAATGAATTATTCATTATTTTCTTCTACTTGAACATATTTTATTTTTCTTTTATACATTGATATGTATATATCAATATATTAAAATAAAAATTATATATAAAATATAACACAAAGGGATGAATTTTTATTTGTTTTTATAAAAGCAAGTAGCAAATTTCCAATTAATTCATGAGGATGAACAATTTACGTGAAATCGCATTAATATGTATATTATTACGGTGAAATTATATTTTTTTATTATAATAATTTTAATTTAGATGTTTCTTTTTTTATTACTATCCCTTTCCTAGCTTAAACAATTTATTAAATGTTTTATTTTCTGAACATAGAAAGTATGAAAAAATATAACAAATGGGGATGAATACATTAATATGTATATTTTAATATATTGAAATAAAAATTATATATAAAATATAACACATAGGGATGAATATTTTTTTATAAAAGCAAGTAGAAAATTTCCACTTAATTTACGGGATGAACAATTTTCTTGAAATCAAATTAATATGTAAATTATTATGGTAAAATTATATTTTTTTATTTTAATAATTTTATTTTAAATATATTTTTTTATGGTTGTATCTTTCCTGACTTAAATAATTTATTGAATGTTTTATTTTATAAACATAGAAAGTATGAAAAAAAAAATAACAAATGGGGATGCATATTTTTTATGAAAGTATGAAAATAAATTTATACTTAACTTACCGTATTAGGTGTATAAAATATAACACCCGGGATGAATATTTTTTATAAAAAAAACTACTAAAACTTACATTGAATTCACGAGGATCAACATTATTTTACTAAAGATTTTTGGCAATCAAAATTAAAATTTATTTTAGATAATTAATATATTTAATTACATGACAAAAATAAATTAAATCAACATAATTATTGTTATTTTTGTCACGCAAAATTAGCGTCTAAAATTGTTTTTTAAGCATATAATTAATTGTTTTTTATTTATTGTCTTCTCACTTAAATAAATAATTAATGATTTTCTTCTTCCTAGACAATTTTTAATTTTCTTTTATACATTGATATGTATATGCCAATATATTAAAATAAAAATTATATATAAAATATAACACATAGAGATGAATATATTTTTAATATAAAATAAGTAGAAAATTTTCACTTAATTCACGGGGATGAACAATTTCCCTGAAATCACATTAATATGTAAATTATGGTGAAATTGTATTTCTTTATTATATTAATTTCATTTTAAATGTATTTTCTTTATGGCTGTCTTTTTCTTGACTTAAATAATTTATTGAATGTTTTATTTTACAAATATAGAAAGTATGAAAAAAATAACAAATGGGGATGCATATTTTTCATGAAAGTATGAAGAGAAATTTAGACTTAACTTACCGTATTAGATATATAAAATATAACACCCAGGATCAATATTTTTTATAAAAACAAGTAGAAAAATTTACATTGAATTCACGGGGATAAACATTTTTTACTAACGAATTTTGTCCAATCAAAATTAAAATTTATTTTACAAAATTAATATATTTTTAAGAACATATGAAAATCAAATAAATCAACGCAATCACTATTATTTTCTCCACACAAAATTAGTGTCTAAAATTGATTTTTAAGCAAATAATTGATTGTGCTGTAGAAAAAAAAAGCAAATACTTAATTGTTTTTTTATTTATTATCTTCTTACTTGAATAAATAATTCATATTTTTTCTACCTACACAATTTTTTTTTCTACATTCATATGTATATGGGTATGTTTGGTTTCACGTTAGAGAATTGATTATGATTTTATAATTGATTTTGGGTAAATTTTGACATGTTTGGTTTCACCTTGGAGAAGAGTTCATAATTGATTATGAGTCCAGAATTGATTATGAGTTGAAGCAACTTTGAGTAGCTTTTGCGTTGAATCCAAAATTTTGTACTGAGTTTTACTTCTAACTTGATTTTATAATAAAAACATTCAAACATAAATCACATCACTTCAAAATCAATTTTAACCAAAATCAATTTTATAAAAGTTATATATAAAATACAACATATATGGATGAATATATTATATTTTTTTGGTAAACAAAAAGCGATGAATTAATATTTTTTTTATAAAAGCAAATAGCAAATTTCCACTTCATTCACAGGGATGAACAATTTACCTGCAATTAAATTAATATGTAAATTACTATGGTGAAATTATATTTTTTATTATAATAATTTTAACTTAAATATATTTTTTATGGTTGTCTCTTTTGTGACTTAAATAATTTATTGAATGTTTTATTTTACAAACATAGAAAATATGAAAAAATATAATAAATTGGGATGAATCTTTTTCATGAAAGTATGAAGAGAAACTCATACTTAACTTATCAGATAAAATATTTAAAATATAACTCACGTGGATGAATTTTTTTTTTTTTATAAAAATAAGTAGAAAAATTTACACTAAATTCACAGGGATAAACTTTTTTACTTAAGATATTTGTCCGATCAATATTAAAAGTTATTTTACATAATTAATATCTATTTTCTCCATGCAAAATTAGTTTCTAAAATAAGTTTTTAAGCAAATAATTATTCTTTTTTATTTATTATCTTCTCACTTAAATATATTATTCAAGACTTTTTTCTAGTTGAACAAATTTTAATTTTCTTTTATACAATTGATATGTATATGCCAATGTATTAAAATAAAAAATATATATAAAATATAACACATAAGGATAACTTTTTTTTATATAAAATCAAGTAGAAATTTTTCACTTAATTTTTGGGATGAACAATTTACTTGAAATGACATTAATATCTAAATTTATTATGGTGAAATTATATTTATTTATTATAATAATTTAAATTTAAATGCATTTTTATGGCTTTCTCTTTCATGACTTAAATATATTATTAAATGTTTTATTTAATGAACATGGAAAGTATGAAAAAAAATATAATAAATGAAGATGAATATTTTTTTTACGAAAGTATGAAGAGAAAAATATAATAAATTATATTATTATATACAATATAAAATCCAAATACAAGTTCTTAAACTTTTTGTTGCACGGGTCAAAATCTAGTGACCACTAAAAAAAAGTGACTACTGGTAGGGGCAGAGCTTCTAAGGAGCCAAGGGTGGCCATGCCCCCCCCCCCCCCCCCCCCCCCCCCCCCCCCCCCCCAAACTTTTTACAGTTTATATATACATATCCTTTATCCTTTATTACTTAAAGGAATATACAGAAGCTAAAAAATTTTCCCCCAAAAACATTCAAGGACAATTAGGTAATTTTAATAACATCATAAAGGTATCAAAATCTTAAAATTTGAAAAAAAAAAATTAAAAGTAACAAAATTTTGAAATTTGAAATACAATTAAATAACTGATTTGAATAATTTATGTGACTAAAAACAGTAACAAAAATTGTCATTCAAGTTACATTTGACTCAATGACTATGTTTGGCAAGTCATTTCAGTTTGCTTCTAACTTTTTTTACTAGCTGAAAAAGCTTGTTTGACTGTTTGATAAACAAGCTTTTTTTAGTAGCTTCTAGCATTTTTTGAAATGCTACTTGAAGTAGCATTTTTTAAAACGCTAGCTTCTAACTTTTAGTTTTTTATATTTTATTCCCTTTTTATCTTTAAAATGTTTATTAAATTTCCTTATTACCCTTTTTAAATAAAACAAGGCTTTTGAATAATTTTATATAAGACAATTTATTTTAACTATTATACTAATTAACATAATTAAAGCATAATGTCAACTTAAGTATATGTTTTTTTTTTACTTTGTTTTAAACCTGATTAAAAATATTTTAAGAAATAGTATAAGATTAATAGTAGAATACTTAATATGAAAAAATATAATAATTGAAACTAAAAATGCAATGAAAATAAATTATCTATAATACAAAATTACAAGAGTTTAAAATTAATTAAACAATTAAAATTATAACACCTCAAAATATATTTTTGTCCATAAAATAAAATTGAAATTTATATAAAAATATCATATAAATATGTCAATTTTAATCATTTTACATTTTTCAGCTACTTCAACAGCTACTTTTACTTAACACTTATGATTTAATAAGCTAACTTAACATCTTTCAGCTACCAACTAGCTTTTCAGCTTTCAGCTAGCTTTTCAGCTTTCAACTAGCTTTCCAGCTAGTTTTACCGAACATAGCCAATATCAAATTGTCATTCACGTTACATTTAGATCAGTATACATGAATGATTTCACCATCAAAATTTAAAATTTGAATTACAATTAAAATTATTTTAACTAAAATCAGTAACGAAAATTACCATTTAAATTACAATTAAAAAATAATTTAAATCATGCAATATCATACAAATTAAACTATTTAAATCAGTAATTAATGACTGTAATAATAATTAATTCCTATACTAGATTAGAGATTATTTGATATATTAATTTATATTAGGTTAATTTATTTTTAATATAAAAATTTGTTTAAATATTTTTTTAACATTAAATAAAACTAGTGTTTTAACCTGTGCAATGCACGTGCTTATTCAAATTTTCACTATCTTATTTATATATACTGTCAACAGAAAGAAATTTGAAAAGAAAAAATAATAATTATATAGCACATCAAAAGAAATTTGAAAAAGAGAGATAATTCATCTCTAAGAAATTAGAGACTAGAATTTTTTTTTAAAAAAAAGATAAGGAAATATCAACTTTGAAAATTGAAAAGTAAATTGAATTAAGAATTTGAAATTATTGATGAAAGAGAGAAATCTTCGGAAATAAAAAATAGAGTTAGAAAAATTCATAAAAGAAATATTAAAAAAAAAATAGCATCAGATAATGAAGTGAATGGAGGTAGTTATAGAAATATTGTGAATGTGGGTAGTTACAGAAATTGATAAGAGAAATTTTAGGAAAAGTAGAAGAACCAAGATGCATGTTAGGAGAGTGAACTACACCACTTCATGAGAGGAGAGTATTCAAATGAGAGTGAATGTGAGAGAGAGTGGAGTAATGAGAGCACAAAGACTTATTCATTTATATATATATATATATATATATATATATATATATATATATATATATATATATATATATATATAAAAGAAGATACATTAATTTAAATATATTTTTAACATATTAATTTATTGATGTCGTAAAAAAAACATATTAATTTATTGATATTAAATATACATGTAAACGATACATTAATTAGTAAAGGGTAAAATATGTTTTTGGTCCCTGTACTTTCAGAAAAACTTGGTTTTAGTCCCTGTACTTTCGAATCAACCAATTTAGTCCTTGTACTTTCAGAAAAACTTGGTTTTAGTCCCTCTCCTCTAATGGTGTTAATACTGTTAACGGAAATACAGTTTCCGGTGGCTATAAAATGCCACAAAATACACATTCCTCGTGTATTTAAACTCAACATCATTGGCGGCTAAAAACTGCCATAGATTATTAAAAAAATAGACACATAATGTGTCATCGGTAATGGAAGAGACGAGTTTCTCTTTGAGTTTGAGTCTATTTTTTTTAATAATCTATAAATGTTTTTAGCTGCCAATGTTGTTGAGTTTAAATACATGAGGAATGTGTATTTTGTGGCAGTTTATAGCCACCGGAAACTGTATTTCCGCTAATAGTATTAACACCATTAGAGGAGAGGGACTAAAACCAAGTTTTTCTGAAAGTACAGGGACTAAAACCAAGTTTTTTTGAAAGTACAAGGACTAAAATGGTTGATTCGAAAGTATAGGGACTAAAACCAAGTTTTTCTGAAAATACAGGGACTAAAAACATATTTTACCCATTAGCAAACTAAAATTAGTATATCAAATTAACATTCTAATTCATTACCAAAAAATAAATCATTACTATCTGCTCAACAATGAGAGCTCTGACGGATTCCAGCTTGGTGTAAATGGGTTATGACTACCGAGGAGTATATCTAAGAGGATGAAGGGGCAACGGGAAAGGCAAGAGAGGCGAGGAAAACAAAAGGGACGAGCACATCGTATGCGGCAGTAGGCAGTGACACCTCTTCTTCGTAGTCTTCATTGGAGAATCACGATTAAGAATTTGCAACGCTGGCATTTTGTTACCTAAGAAATCTTCCAAGGTTTATTCTCCCACTCCAATTTGTAACACCCTAAATCCGGGTTTACATGTATTTGCATTTTAAACTCCTTTTAATTTCATAGGCATGTTACTTTATTTAATTCTCGTAAAAGAAAGAAGAGATTTTTTTTTCTTTTCTTTTTACCAAGCGCCAAAGTTTGTTTAATTTCGCAAATCAACTGTAATTGTAAAAAGGTAAGTTGGAATTTTGCAAAATTGTAAAAAAATGTTTTATGTAAATTTTAAGTTCGAAAGTTGTGTTCCACTTGGTAATTACAACAGGTTATTTACGTTTTCAAGAAACTAATTGCAACGTCATTCAAACATAAATGGGCACTTAATTTCAAATTAATAAAATAAAGAACACGAGATAACTTGGTCGATTATCAAGTATACACATATGCATAAAATAGAGAATTTCATACATCAAAATGTTTTTCGGAGCAATAGTAACATATATAACTATACACATTGCTCAAGGTATATACCAAATACATAGGGTAATAGAGTATTAAAACTAATATACATAGTAAAATCTGAAACCTAGGTCTACCCATATTCAAATACAAAAAAGGGAAAAACCTAGTCTCAGAGCAGTCATCTCTAAACCTAACCCTTCATGTTAGACTAATCCAAAGAAATAGGATAGTAGGGGATCTTTGACAAGATCCCTAGAAGAAATCTAGTGGTCATCGTCCACAGGATCCTTCACAGAATCTTCCTCAAAGTTCTCCAAATCCTTCGTAAAAACCTTGACTCACTGTTCCCTAAGTTTACGACTAGCAGCGAATCCCCCCTGACTGACTCCCACCCAATTACGTCTCTAATTCTTTGACGTAAGAGGGGTTCGGTGAAAGGCGGGAAGCGTCAGACCAACGTGAACTCCTCGGATGGTGTGGCATCGGGAACAATAATGGGTATCGATGAATTCCTCAAGAACACTCCGAAGAGACGAATGATGACGAGAGCAACAAAACTGATGAGGGTAGCCCCTTGTGATCTCCACAGGTATTGCCATCGGCTCCTAAAACAAAAATGTAAGGGTGAACTCTTCGCTTCATCAAACAAACCACACAGAATGACTTTGAAAGTAATACACACAATCCTGCTAACCACTGCGGTGTGGTCCTCTAACGTTCACACTCGGAACCTACCCATTTCCATGACTATTTCTATAAATTGTAACACACTGGCCAACTGCCACTGGAACTCCCAGAACTCAATGGTCTTACATATATTGAGTGGAATGACTGCTGGGAATACACCATCACCTTGGTATAAGGTGGGCTCTCACCAATTGAGATTTTTTCGTGGTTATTGTCAGGGTCGCCAAGTCGGTTTGTGTGAACGTAGTCACAACTCGACGCCTACCCTCCAAGGTCGTAATCACGAAGATTATCTTTGCTCGTCACCGTGGGTTTCCGCTGCTGGTGGTACAAGACGGATCGAATCGACGCCAAGCTCAAGACCTTGTCTTGGCTCCAACGAAATTATACCATATGAGAATATGCTCTCCATCACCCATTGGTGACCACGTCGTTCTATTTTTGCCAACATCTTTGCTTCTTTCTCTCAGCCGGAATTGCCCCACGTGACTTCCTTCACAAATTCGTCATGCACACATATTTCCTTGTTGCACAACTCTCAAGGTGCATATCGCCATCACGTATCAAGATTCTTTATTACATTTTATTTGTGCCTTACCCTCTCAATTTCTAAAGTTTTTAATAATTAATACTTACCGACGATTCCTCCACGCAAGGGTCCTAGAATATTTATCTATTATCTAAGTCCAAAGCACAAATTAAAGAGTTCATTTATTAGTTAAGCTTAAAATAAATAAATTCTGAAGTCTAAATTAATTGTTCTCACTGTTGAAATTTATATTATTATCAATATTGCCGATAAAATTTGCCCGGATTACAAGGACAATGTCCTAGTCCGCATAAGCACTCGCGTTCAAGTCTTATGCTCACAAAACATAAACATCACAGAGAAATACAATTCATACTACAGTCCACGTGACTGTACCACATAACATTTCAAAACGCACAATCACACGCACAGAGGTGCCCTAGGTTCACATTTCAAGTGTCTTACAATCATTTAAGGCAAGGGTCAAATTTTACCCACTGCCTTGCATGTACATATTTAAATTTAATTCACACATTCAAATATATCATAGTTCAAATATCATATATCAAGGCAATTTTAAAATAGAATTCCTCTCTGGCAGCACTTAATCTCTGTCCAAAATTAATCTAGCAAACGATTTTTGTTTGGTGAAATTATTATATCAAATTAAAGATCTTAAAACCTATTTTTCAAAAAGGTAATCCACACTCTTAGATTAAATCTACAAAAATTATGAGAATTCCTAGAAGTTCGCAGGTCAGCATGCTCCTCACAGTGAGCATACCTCAAGGATGTGCAATTTTCTCAACTTTCCCAAATGAGATTTTCACTCAAATTTTATGGTATAAAGGTAACATTCATACCTTTCAGAAAAAGTAAAACTTGAATCCTAATTCCTCCTACATTTTTCCCAGTAATTTTCTTTCTAAGACATGTCTCAGGTTCGAAATTTGGGATCCATGCATGAGTTATGTCTAAACCGAATTAATTAACTTAGCACTTATGGGTGAAAAAATTTCGAAACTACATCATTTTAAAGATATGTTTGTCTAGTTTCATGATCAAAAATTATATTTCCAAAAAAGTCATTAGTTTGTTTTAAAAAGGTCAAAAACTGAACCTTGCCCGAACCAGTTTTCACAAGCAGAATAGTCCCATTGAATGTCACGAATGAACCTTCATTTGGGGTTATCTCACAATGGTCTCAAAATTAAAGTTGGTGAATTTTGAGTCTAGTTTAACTGAGAATAAGTTTCATCAAAATCCAACGGTTAGATTAAAAGTTATGTTCAAAAACGTAAACGTTGTCCAGGGCTTCTACGTGAAACAGCCACTGCCCAACCAGTTTCCGAAAGTAGAACGGTCCCATTGCAGGTCATGGATGAACCTTCATTTGAGGTCATCTCGCAATGGTCTCAAAAGAAAAGTTGTATTTTGAGTTTATTTCAACTGGGGACAAGTTTCATCAAAATCTAATGGCTATATAAAAAGTTATGGTTGAAAACATAAACACTGTCCAGGGCTTCTACCATGAGACAGCCACTGCCAGCATCACTTTTTTTTTCGAAATTTCTTGAAAGTGCATGAGTTTCTAACAAAGTTTGGGCATGGTCTCCTTTGTATTGGAGCCATCCCACGATTTTTAAACAAGAAGAAGATGAGGAGAAAATTTTTGACACAGACACAGCCACTGCCAAAGAGAAATAAAAGAAAACAAAACCAGTCACACACATACAACTACACATTTCAAGCAATCAATTCACATGGGAGGCATTTAGGGTGAGAGTGGTTGGATCCTCCACCTCCAGCCACTTGAATCCATCAAAGAGTCCCCTTACAGTGATGAGGATCTCGCTGGACAGAGGAGACACTACAAGAATTCTCGCTATTACAGTGGGTTTTTAGCCCACTGTAATATAAAAAGCCCACTGTAAATGAAAATTACCGACGGATTACCGACGGCTTGTAATCCCTCTGTAAAAACTTCGTCGGTAAATTTTATCGACGGCCCCGAAAAAGCCCTCGGTAATACAGTGGGCTTAGCCCACTGTAAGTTGAGGGTAATATAGTGGGTTCAATCGCCAGTAATAAGACCGTCGCTAATATCGAGGAAAAAGCCGTTGGTAACTTATGCGTGAAAACAGGCACAACAAAGCATTTGTAAACAATTACAGTGGGCTAGGCCCTCTATATTACAGTGGGTTTTTTTACAGTTGAAAAAACCCACTGTAATACAGACGGTTATTTCATCGGTAATATAGTGAGTTTTCTCCACTATAATAAACCCACTGTAATACAGAGGGTTTAGCCTTCAGTAATAAATCTATTTTTTTATTAATTTTTTATTTATGAAATTATCAATACCAGGATATATTAATTAATTTCAAACACAAATAATTTGATAACAATGTCTGTTTATACATAAAATTAATCCATAACAAAATATTTCATTTTCATTGCTTAAATCCTTCAAAATATAATAAAATCTATATAACCATAAGTCATAACACTTCATAGTAGCACTAGTAAACATCATACAAATCCATTAAAGTGCTACTAAGTCATATCAAAAAAATATAGAAGTGCTACTATGAAGTATCAAAAAACCATTGAAGTATGATACTAAGTCATAATACAAAAAACCATAAAAGTGTGGTGCTAAGTCATAATACAAAAAAACATAGAAGTGCCATGTTTCTAATGAATAGGAATGTAACGATCATCATTATCAGAGTAATCTTCATAGTCTGGATGGCGGCGACTAGATCCAAGACGCTTGGTGAGGTCATTCACAGTTGTTGTAAGTTGCCTAATGGTGCTAAGCATTTCCTCTTGTGTCTTTTGATTTTGTTCCTGTTGCTCTTTCATTTGTGCTTCAATTCTTTGAGATCTTTTATTTGCTTGTGAAATTTGTTTAGCCCACTCTAGAGGAATGACTTGAGTTGATGTGCTCCTACAAGATGCTCGTGACACTTGGGTTAGTGATTCCACACCAAGCCTGTAACGGGAGGACATATCTCCAAACCCATAAAGACGTCCCCGAGACTTTCCCCCAACAACATCAGCCCACAATTTAATTCTTGATGCAGTCTTAATGGGCTGCATCCCAGTACTAGAGGCTTGTTGGTCCAATTTCTTCATAAACTCTCCCTAATTAAATAAAAAAATTCATAATCAAAGTTAATTTGTTACTAATAATAAAAATAAATTATATAGCATGTTAACTTACATAGGTTTCCTCTGATCTCTTATCCACCCAGGTGTTGTCCTTTTTCCTAATGTGTGTTTCCTTGAACACCTCATCAATGTGAGCAGGTCTACCAAACCTATGCGACTTTAAAATATTTATATATGTAAGTATGTCATGTAAAAATCATAGAACACACATTGATTACACTATAAAAGATTTTGGAGTGTATTACACATAGTCACAGTTAAGGGGGTGGAGCACCAAATTTAAGTTCAGCACTGCATCAGTTTAAACACACTATACAAGTTAATTTCATGGTTTCAGCACACTGCAGAGTTATTAATACACAAACAAAGTGAATAAATTGAAAATACAATGCTATCCATTTGTTTAAATCAATTATTTAATTGTGAGCATATATTACCCAGGGGAGGGCAAAAAACTATTATGAACTGAACTAGACTAGAACTGAACCAGACAGGGCAGGAAAAAAACTGCACCCATTTAAAAAAAATTGAACTTGACCTGCTTCTTTAAAACCAGTTCAGCAAAACTGAACTATTTTAAAAAATAGTTCAGTGCACCTAGTAACTGAAATATTTTAAAAACAACACAAGAAGGATGGGTCACCAAATTTTCTCACAACATTGAACAAACGTGGTTGCGTGTGGTTAATGAGACTTGAACTGCCTTATTCAATATTCTGTTACAGAATTGCAAAGAAGATTTAAAAAATACAGTAGAAAATAGGAGGCAGTAAATTAAACCATAGTGGAAGAAAGTGATAAATGAGAAGGTAGCATGTTTATGCAAAAGTAAGAACAAAGAGAAGACAAATCTAAAAAATATCTAAAAAATCAGGAGCCAAATCTAAAAAATCCACCGTTTATTAGTTTTGTAACATGCTCGGTGATGTTTTCAGGTCTATATGTAAAGGAGAAGTATTGTATACACATTAAAACCAGAACAAAGATAGGTGTCAGTTACAGTTCAGTTCAAACTTGCAGAAAACAGTTCACTGAACTAAATAACAGTTCAGTTTGGTTTGCCAAACAATTTTTCAGTTCGGTTTAGACAAATTGTTTTTTCAGTTTCATTCAGTTTTTAGATAGTTCAGTTCAATTCAGCTATTTTGAACACCCCTAATATTACCAGAACCACAACAAGGTATGAATCAGTCTCACACCCCAAAATAAATTGAATCAGTCTCATATCCAAATGTTGATAGTCTACATTTAATTTTAATTTACAAAATGAACATTTAATTTTTATCCTATCATTTAAAATGAGCAAATAATAATAAATTAGTTAATTTACTACTCCTTTTATCATAATTGCTTCCCTTACTTGAACACTTTAAATGGCTCCTAGTGAAGAATAATACTAAATTTAAGCTAGAATAGAAATTACTTTTGGGTATAATACTTTAAATGGCTTATTGCAGCAGTTTAGCCAACAAAATGCACCAATTTTAAGCTAGAATAGAATTTTAAACAAGCTTTTAGACCAATGTAAAACATACCAAACGCATAGCCCACTCATGGGATGAGATGGATCCCCCAGTGTGCACAGACCCCCCCTTGCTCAGATGAACGATTCTTCTTGGCTTTGATGGAGTTCTTCTGAAAATCTGCAGAGTCCCAATGTCGTACCAGCTCTTTCCATGCTGCCTCACCTATCCATGAAGGACGAATCCTCTTCTTTCTCGCCTCCAAAAGCATTTGAGATAGACGCTTTGAGCCCTTCGTATTGAAATTTCTCTTTACTTCATATTCATCCTCAGATTTCCAAGCAACAAGTTTCTAAAATATAAAAAAACCATAAATCAAATTGCATATGTTATATATGTATATATTAATTACTATAAAAGAATTTACCGCAAACATCTCAAACATTTTTGTCACTTTTTTTGCTGGGATTACTTTCCAAGAAGTATAAGGATCCCTGAACTGTGACTTTATGACAGATGTGATGGCTGAGGAAGCCACTCTACATGGAAAAAACCTGTAGAAACATGAAACCATATGAATCATAAAATAATAAGTATAATAAACTATAATATAATAATTAAACAATAAGTTCCTTACCCTCGCCCACCTGCGGTTATGAATGGTCTCCCATCTTTAGCATGGCCTAAGTCTAGGTCCATTAGAGTCTGATCTATCTCTTCATCCTCATCCTCTACATCATCATCATCTTCATGATGGTCCACATCCTCCGGCACATCATCAGAATGTAGTGTTGATTGACCTTGTGAGTCCATACGAGTAGAACTAATACCCGGTGGTGTAGGGATCATGACAAAGGCACCAGACTGTGCAACAGGCTCTGAAGGAGTAGAGGCTACACCCTGCTATGAAGGAGAATCTATACATTGGTGTGAAGCTTGAGAGGGTACAACTGGCTGTAAAGAAGGTATATGTTGCTCTATAGCATGAGAGGGTAGATTATTCTGCATGGTAGGATGTATATCTTGTTGGGATGTAACAGGAGGTACATGTTGTGATGAACTTGTTGCATGATGCATGGACACCTTCATTACGTGCTTGGCAACCTTAGAAACTCTATGTGCTGGTACAACCTTCTTCTTCTTTGGTGGTATCTTGGATGGGCGACCTTTTTTATCATCATTGAGTGGTTTCATCTGCATACTTGAAAAATATGAGTATGTGACAATAATTAATTAACTTGAATAGAAAATGCATGATTAAAACATGTTTCTCTTTTGATATAAAACAAAATTTTAATAATAAAAATCAGCAAACACATAATTATAACAAAATAAATATTACAACCCATACTTTGGAATCAATTGTATCATATGTTCTCTAAAATAAAGCCAATAGAGGTAATAATAGATTACACCATAAGCTAAGAAAGCCAAATCAAACTACAAAATTCTAACATAACACACTAGACTTTAAACATCTTCGCCCGAAAAGTCATCATTAACATCAACGTCATCCTCATTGCCAAGTTCAAAGTCACTATTTTCTTCCATTGGATCATCATCAACATGATCAACATCATCATCAATGGGGACGGGATCAACTTGTTCGTAATCATTTGTTTCATCACATAAGCCATTCAACTATTCAACTTGTGTTATTTCTTCTACATGCGACATTATATCATTCTGATAAGGTTGTTCCTCATCAACTTCAACATGACCCCGAGGTTTTGTTTTTATTGCTACAAACCAACCACGCTTGCTTGTGACCATTTCTGGATAAGGAACATAATATGCTTGTCTAGCTTTTTGTGGAATGATGAATGGATCAAAATGATCATATCGCCTACTGATCTTAATTTCCACAATATTGTAATGTGGATGAACCTTTGTGCCTCTATTTCTTTTTGGATCAAACCATTGACAATAAAATAGAGGTACTTTGTAAGGCAAACCATGATATTCCAATTCAAATATTTTTTCAATGAATCCATAAAAGTCAACTTCTACTCCATCTATAACTCCCTTGACATACACACCACTACTAATTGTTTTTTTACCCACACTCCATGCTTGTGTGTGGAATTTGTACCCATTGACAAAGTACTTATGCCAAGTTGTAACATTTGAATTCGGACCCAAAGCCAATGCCATCAAGTTTGCATCATTCACCCCATTCGCTGGATTAGTGACCTGCATATAAGTAATTTCCACCACAAACTTACCACACATAATTCATTTAATAAATTAAATTATTATAGTTAAGGGACTTACCCATTCCTCAAACCATTTTGGAAATTCATTATGTATACGAGAAGAAGCTTCTTCTTCGGTGATCGAGTTATGTTGCAAAAATACACTGTACATATGTACTTACACATTGTAAGTGCTTAGTAAATAGACATCCAAGTAATTAATATATATACATATACAAACAGTGATTACTTACTCTAGATACGGCTTAACCTCATTGCAGTTGATGAGAACATGTACATGAGCAGAATCAAACTCCTTATCTGTTAACCAATGGCGTCCAAGTTGGTTGAAAATTGATAATGTTGGTTGGACACTTTCATTCATGACATGACCTTCATTTCTATTATTTCTTGGTGCCAATGAGAAATTTCTAAAAAAATCGGAGCAAAAATATGTTGTTTCGCGTTGTAAGTACACACTACAAATTGATCCTTCCACTCTTGCCTTATTTTTCATAGTTCTCTTAAAGTCTCCCATCATTCTACAAAAATATAGAATTAGTTAGTTAATAATTGTGGAAACAAAACAAAATTATTATTATTATTATTATTATATATATATATATATATATATATATATATATATATATATATATATTACCTTTCAAATGGGTACATCCAGCGATATTGCACCGGTCCACCAAGTCTTGCTTCATATGGTAGGTGAATTGGAAGATGTTCCATTGAATCAAAAAATCCTGGTGGAAAGATCCTTTCAAGTTTACAAAGAACGATTGGGATGTTTTGCTCCAACCTAAGCAAATCATCTAATCGTAATGTATTGCTACATAAATCTTTGAAAAACTGTGAAAACTCTGTAAGTGGTTTCCACACATGGTCAGGCAATGAACTAAATGCAAGAGGAAGTAAACATTCCATAAACACATGACAATCATGACTTTTCATTCCATGCATCCTCCCAGTATCAACATTGGCACATCTAGCCAAGTTTGAAGCATATCCATCAGGCATCTTAAGCTCCTTAATCCACTGGCAAACTAATTTTGCTTCTCTAGAGGTCAAGCAACAATTTGCCTTCGGTTTAGCCATGTTTCCATTGTTTAGTGGAACCATCACTAAGTCACCACGCTGGCAAATGACACCCATATCCATTCTTGCTCTTTCATCATCCTTAGTTTTCTTTTTTACATTCATGACCGTGTTAAACACATTCTCAAAACAATTCTTCTCAATATGCATGACATCCAAGTTGTGCCTTAGTAGATTATCTTTCCAATATGGAAGCTCCCAAAAAATGCTTCGTTTAGTCCAATTGTGCTTAACTCCATACTCCGGAAATTTACAAACTCTAGATTCTATCACCATTGGAAAGTTGCGAATGGATTCCCATATTTGTTCCCCAGTAAACATATGAGGTGGTCCATCTTTTTCTAACTTGTTCTTTGTAAATCCCTTTCGACTTCTTCTAAACACATGATTAGAAGGCAAGAATCGACGATGACAATCAAACCAGGAGTTTTTTTTTTACCACAATCCAAGTAAAATGATTTGATGGCATTCATACAAATTGGACATGCCAATTTACCTTGGGTACACCACCCTAATAACATACCATATGCTGGAAAATCATTAATTGTCCACATCAAGGCTGCCCTCATCACAAAGTTTTCTTTCATGGAGATGTCATAAGTCAAAACACCATTACTCCATAACTGTTGAAGCTCATCAATCAAGGACTGTAAATACACATCTATGCGTGCTTTTGGGTTAGATGGCCCTGGTATAAGACAAGTTAAAAACATATATGGTTTGGTCATGCACATTTCAGGGGGAAGATTATATGGTGTGACAATAACAGACCAACACGAGTAGGGGGCGGTAGATGCTTGAATGTAAGGTGTGAAGCCATCTACACACAATCCAAGCCTTACATTTCTTGGATCATTAGCAAAGTTTGGATAAACATTATCAAAATGTTTCCAAGCTTCCCCATCAGATGGATGACGTAACACTCCTGTACTTTTTCTATTTTGGACATGCCATCTCATTTGAGTTGCACATTCAGTTGATGCATATAATCTTTGCAACCTTGGAGTAATTGGAAAGTATATCATTGACTTCACGGACACATCTTTATGCCTACCCATCCCAGTTCTACGGGGAACATACCTCGGTTTATGGCAAAAGCTACATTCTCGATCTGCAGAGTTATTTTTGTAATATAGCATGCAACCATCAACACAACAATCAATTTTCTTTGACTGCAGTCCTAACATTTTCACCAACTTCTTTGCGTGATAATAATTTTGAGGCAAAAAGTCTTTTTTGGGTGAAACATCAGCAAGCAAAGTTGAAAAGAAATCAAGACACCTTTCAGGAGCATTCTAATTAGATTTGCATGCCACAAGTCTAACACATACACTCAATTTTGATTGAGAAGCCCCCTCATACAAAGGTTGATTTGCATTAGTTAACAAATCATAAAACCGCTTAGCTTCATCATTAGGTTCCTCCTCTCGATTATCTTGATTAAATTGAACATTGTGCATACCAGTAGGCCAAAATGTATTTTCCACCATATTTTGCAATGACATAAAATGATCATCATTAATCATACCTTCAGGAGCACTCGAACTTTCCCCTAAATCAATATGTGGCACAACTTCACCATGTTCAGTCCAAAACCAATAATGTGGTTGGAACCCATATTTATATAGATGGAGCTTCACATCACTAGAAGACAATATATTTGTGCACTTGCACTTTACACAAGGACATCAAATTCCTCCTTCACTAACAAAATATGGTTGTTGTTCAGCTTTGTTTATAAATTCATAAACTCCATTAAGAAAATCTGGTTTTAATCCCCCTCTCTTAGAATAAACTTTATCATACATCCAAGTACGGTTTGAAGAATAGTAATTCATTTTCTGCATGTTATTGACATAAAACTTTAGTAACATGCACAAAAACTTAATAAAATGTATATAAATTTTGGCAACATTTCCTCTATATTACATGTTTCCCAATTGAAAAATAAACATTTCAATACAATTATAATATTCCACGAGCTCTACTCAATCTAACAAATTAAGAGTACATCACATACACATTCAATGCAATATTCAGCACATGACCAACATCCTGTGAGCACCATAGGATCACACCCTAATTAGCTCTGCTCAATCTAACAAACAACATAACATATCAACCTTAAACACATGCAAATAATATCAATGTGACATTCATTTAAGAGTATTTAATGCATACCTCTTCTCCAAATTTTGCTCTAATGTATACCCCTTCTCCAGATTTGCTTAATGGCCCTGAGATTTAAAAAGTGAGGATATTTTCTAATAAACTATCTTTATGATAAAACTATAAATAAAAAAATGCATAGGTTTGATTGAAGCAATAGGGAGAGAGAGAACAATAGCATAAGGAAATTAGAAAGAAATCAAACCAATAAAGAGTTGCAAATTTAAGTGCAAGCATTATTATTCACGCAACAAAGAAGAAAGCCACAACAAGCTTCCATTAACTATTTTCTTTCTTTTGATATAATTAACTGTCACAAAGGGTCAATGGGTCTTCTAAGGTTTGAACTTTGAACACAAACTTGCTGAAAAAAGTGTACACAGGGATAACATTTTCAAAATCATGTGCCAAAAATTTCACATGATGATTATTAGCTTATTATACAGCTCTAACTTTGTGAGTATTTTTATAACTTTTATTCTCTCCTTAATTAGATACCTAGCTCTAGGATAGTGTATATATAGTAGTCTAGCTACTGAAAATCAGCTTGTATTAAATAGAAATGATTTGCCTATGTAAATACCTGCCTATGGCAAATTGTCTACCTAGTTGACTCTCTATTTGCCAATATCCTGCGTATTCTCCTTGCTTCTTTTTCTTCCTGAAAAGAAAGCCCAGTAAATTACAAGTATCAAGTATACCAGAAATTTTAGTAGACAAAAAAAATCACACTCTTATACCCTCAGTTAAATTTCGCCTTGACTTGCTGCATTGAACTAAAGACCAACTTGTGTTAGGCAATAAATCAGCATCCTGCTCCACCTTCATGCGTCTCGAGCAGTGCTAAATCCTTTCTGTTTCTATAGGTGTAGCAGTGGATATTTTTTCATCTAGCTGCTGACCTGCAATAGCTTTGCCCTGCCATAAATTGAACCATTTCTAAATTGTTATTGCAGGCATGGCCATGAATTTAATAAGAGGAATATCCCTTTAGTAGAGTGCCAAAAATAATTGTATATAATGTACCAAGGATTTGGTTCTTCTAAAGCATGCAAGGACAAAAATTAAGTAATCTAAGATTCTAAGTCAATTGTTATGTATGGAATAGAAAATAAATTGCTGATTTTTGAATATTATTTGGGTACTTCAAAAGCTACATTTGGGTACTTCATGATTATTATTATACTTGAAATAAGTGATCAATTGAATATTATTTCTATAACGATTTTTGTACGAGGAAAAAATATATAAGTTGACTAACCCATTCTAACCTAGTTATGTTGATTTGGTGTCCTAATTATATAAATAAACTATTTACAGGAAATGATTCTGAAATAAATTTGTACAAATAGGAAATAAGGAAATAAGTATCTCATGCTATAACAATTATCAGTGATTTTGTTCAAGAAGGGAAAAAGAAACTAGTGGAAAGTGTGTCTTCTTTCCTTTATGGAAGTAATATGTAGGTAAATAGCAATCGATTATGTTAAGGATTTAGAAAGTCTTGTCCAATTCGCTGCAGAGGAGCATTATATATATATATATATATATATATATATATATATATATATATATATATATATATATATATAATACTCTTTGTTTATGTATGTTATCTTGTTTGGTCTTTTTACCTTATAGAAATGTTCTTATTTCTTTTTCTGTTTTTGGTAAATATATATTTTAGACAATAGCTATAAAAAAAGAGACGTAGTTATAATGAGGAAGATGGAAGATGACATGGCTGTCTTCGGAAGAAAGATGCAAAGTGCAGAAATGCCATAAAATATTTGGAAGCATGCAAACAAAGAGTTACCATAATGCTTCGAAAAGTATTTTTACTATTTTAAAGCTAGCATACTGATTTTTTATTTTTATTTTTTCTTTCTCTACTCATTGTAACCGGTACTTGAAGTCTACGAGGGAGATAGATATAAGAGAAACTACACTAGTGATTGAGAGCTGAGATGAGAGAAAGCCAATAATGCATATAAAACATAACAGGGAATGCAGAGTAGTGTTAATGATGTTTTCATATATGCTAAGTCAATTGTTGTGTATGGAATAGAAAATCAATTGCTGATATTCTAATAAGCAAAATGCATACAAAATGAAAACCCCGATAGGCATCCAACCTCCATTGAACTGAAGCAAGAAGCAATGACAATTTGCTATTTCATGTTATTCTCTCTGCCCCCACCTAGTTAACTCTCCCAAAATTAGAAGGAAGGGGTTTGCTATTTCATGTTAGTTATTCCTTCACATAACCACTTTCAACCACAGAAATTTAAGCATAAAAATCAATACTCAACATTTTCACCAAATGTATTTCCAAATTTTCTTTGAGACTGCAGACCCAACAATTAGACTATGTTGCCAAAAGTCCATCTCTGCCGAGGCTGGTAATGCTGTAGAGATATTTTTAATAGCATAGAAATGCTTCCAAATTTCTAACACCCATGTGCTCATTGTGCTACCTCAAAATCTAGCATTTACTCCATATACTATCCCCTGCACCTCATGATTGAAGCCAAATCCACCAAAAACATCCCGAGCTGCTACATGTATTAATGCCATATGCCACAGAAGTTGATAATGATCACCACTAACAAAATTCTCACCAATAAATGACCACACGTTCCTCATTCTTCAATGATTTTCAATCAAATAATTTGATTAAGACTCTGAAGGTACTTTTAAAGCTAGAAATTTCTTCTCTCCAAATCATTGAGTGTGTTTCAATTTAACCCCAATATTACAAATATAATTACAGTAGAATATTACAAATAGCTTATAAGAGATTAAACAAAAACATTTGAACAGGAATTAAACTAAGCACCAACCTGAATAGCAGCGGTGGGGTACAGCTTCGTTGAAAAATGGTGCTTCGCCGGAGGTAGCAATCAGGGGCAGAGGGGTGGGTAGCTTCCGTCGCACAGGGTGGGTAGCTTCCCGTTGACGTCGATGCAATTTGATGCCGTGGATGCTTCCCTGCGCGTGTGTGCTTGAAGGGTCAGTGTGTGTTCGACGGTGAGTTAGGGTCATATGTGTGTGCAAGGGTTCTGATTCTTCTAAAGGTTATGTGTGATGGTAGTGATGACTGAGTGAGGCTGTGAGGGAGTGGTATGATTTTAGGTTTGTTAATTACAGTGGGTAAAACCCACTGTAATCTTCATTACCCATTATAGTGGGATGTACCCACTGCAGTCTTTAATTTAATTACAGTGGGCTAAGCCTACTAAAATTAAAAATAAGTGGGTTCCTCAATTTTTATATATTAAAAACTAAATTACAGTGGGTTTAACCCACTGTGAACTTCATTTTCATTACAGTGGGCAAAGCCCACTGTAATTACCACTGTATTACTATCCAGAAAGCTGTCAGTAATCACTTTGGCCAACAAAAAAAATAATTAATAACTCGTACTTGACAAATAAAGACGGTAAAGCCCACTATAATTTATTGACGGCTGGACCCACTATTCTCCGTTGTTATTATAGGCGGAAAAGCTGTCTATAATTTACCGACAAACAAACCCACTAGAATTTGCATGTAATACTGACAAACTCGAAGCCCACTGTAGCAAACCCACTATAACAACAAAATTTCTTGTAGTGAATTACCGACGGCCAAGCCGTCTGTAATTACAGTGGGTTTAACCCACTCTACTTGCTTTTTATTTATTTTAGAGATGGTAAAGCCCACTGTAAATTATTCACAAAAAAACCCTCTGTAATGCCTCGATATTACAGGCCGAAAAGCCGTCTATAATTTACTTGCAGACAAACCCACTGTAATTCGTCTGTATTACTGATGGTTTCTTGGCCCACTATAACAAACCCACTGTAATAGTGAAAATTCTTGTAGTGAGAAAAAGCTGGTTATCTTCCTTCAAAGGATTATTGGTTGCAGAACACTCCAACTAGAGTATGCAAGAGGAAGAAGTTTGAAGAAATGGTGTTGGGGCTGGATGGTGTCTCTCAGCCAGAGGAAGAAGTAGAGAGAGAGAGAGAGAGGAGAGTTTGATTTGTGTGCTGAGTGTTAGGCTGAAGTAAGTGTATGAGTTTAATTTGAATGATGGTTTAGGGGGAAGAGTATGAGTGACTGTGGGCTTTTGGCTAAAGTGAGGGTGTCTTTGCATGAGATGCAAGTGGCCAAGGGTCAATGATTTGATGGTTGAGGGTCATGTCAATTTACACAGTGTAGAAATACACTGTGTAATTTAACTCGAAACGCAGTTTTAAAACGAAACTAATCGATAACTATCTAATTTAAATTTTAGAAATTCTTTACAATCGAAAAAAATTTTAAAGTGACTTTCTTAAAATTTCTCTGTAGAGTAATCACTCACAGATGAATTTTACGAAAGATTACTTGTCTTGCAGGTCTTAGATTTTAAAAATAATTCAAAACGGTTTTTTCCCAAATATTTCAAACAGATAATTATTTTATTTAATTTTATAAATCTTTATGAAATGAAACTTTTTAATAGCTCTTATAAAATTCTCTCTGTAGAGGAATTGCTCACAGATGAATTTTATAAGCGATAACTTGACGTGCAAGTTTCAAAATTTAAAATAATTAAAATAACTAAAACCAATTTGAAATCAATTAATTAATTAATACATAGCAATATATATATTGAATATTTACTACTAGTAATTAATCATAGTTCAATTAATTACTGGCAGACATAACGGATAATCACTCACAAACAAACACACAGGAAAGTAACTACCGAGAATTAATTGCAGAGAATTAATTCCAGCGAGTTATTCACATAGGACTTTTTATTACAAGCAATTGGGTTAATTAGATTACTCACTTAGATTTTAATTACAGAGGATATTATATCTTTTGATTTTATAAATCTTTTCCAATTTGACCATTATAACGAATTACTCATATTATTTATTTTCCTTTGTTTTTCTTATTTACTCAATTAATTACTAACTGTATTTAATTACTCCAAGTATATTCTTTTCTTATTTAAAACAAGCAATTTAACCCCATTAATTTCTAATTAATCTCTCACGTCCTTACTTACTGTGTTGAAATTTTCGGGGTGTTACACAATTCATTCATACCCTTTTCATTTCCTGTTTTTGTTCTTCATTTTCTATCTCAATATTTCATCTACCTTGATTTTTCCTTTATTCATTTTTATTATATATATATATATATATATATATATATATATATATATATATATATATATATATATATATATATATATATGCCATGTCAGGTGAGAAAAAATGTTATTGTGAGAGATGAGAGGGTTTAACAATAACCCTTTTTTGGATCTAATTATGCGGTTCAGATCTATCTTCTCATTAAAAAGGTCATGTGACCCTCTTTCTACTCAACCCACGCACGTCCCTTCCTCTCTCATGATTCTGGCCCTCTTCTTCCCTCATCTCTCCCTTCCCTTCTTGTAGATGTTCAAAGGGGTTTCCAAAAATAGGGATCCCAGAAACGCAATTAAGACTGAGCCCGGAGGACTCATGATGCACAGTGACCTCAAGATTGGAAGGTTTGCTGGTGACATCAGCTTGTATGTCGCTGTTCTATTCGGATTCGGTGACGCCTCAGTTATTTTCAACTCCGAACTGGGCTGGGGTTTGCCGGAGTTTATGGCGACGGAGGAGTCCATTGTTGGCGTTGCTGAGACCATGTGGTCCTGCTTTGAGCAATCTCCACATTTGAAGGGGTCGAGACCAAATGGCAGGGGCTGCTATTATCTTATCTAGTTTTTCAATAATACGATTCTGGTTTAGTATTTTGGTTTAATTACTTTTGTTCAATTCTCAATCACATGGCATGTTATTTTTTGTTCAATCATTAGTGCTATCGGGGGTTGATGTTATCAGTGTTTGAAAATTCTCAATCACATCTTGGTTATTAATTGTCATGCTTGCATATAATATTTGAAATTGCTACTTAATCAGATTATGAAATTCCTTTCTTTCTGTCTAACTAGAGTGTGTGTCTTTGTCACCCAGTTTTTTTCATATATCATAATGTTTTATACTTGTGATTAAAAATTACAAAATGTGGCTTGCCTATTGCACTGGACTCCTATTGGCTCGTCGTGTTCTTAAAATGCTTGAAATGGATGAGGAATATGAGGGCAATGTAGAGGTATCTATGGATGTGCTATTTTTGTATCTATCTGGTCATCTACTTTATTCCGTTTATGTTGATTGGTGATATCATATTCAAGCTACTGGAGAGGACTATTTATGGTACTATTTGTAGACTTTGATGGAAGATTGATAGAGTAATAGAGCCCTTCTCTTCTGTATGCCACATCAATATGGTTGTTAGATTCTCTATAAGCTGATTGGCTCATGCCACATCAGCATAGATAGTTAGCTTCTCTTGTACGCTTTCTATTGTAACTATATAAACTGGTCTCTTCTCTTGAAGAAATCAAAATATGAATAACAATCACAGAGTTTCCTAAAGTCTCTGCTCTCTCTCTCTCTCTCTCTCTCTCTATCTTTCTATATTTCTCTCAGAACCCTAGATTTATGAATTCTATATGGTATTCAGAGCTTCTGAAGTCTCTCATGGCTTCCGATCCAAATAGTTTTTGTCCTACGTCGCAGTTCACGTCGTTTGGTCCATCGTCCAATGGTCCTCACGCCATGCATTTACGGCCAGAAACTTCGTCTGGTATTTGTCCTCCGCCGCACAATGCTTCTTTCTTGAAAGCGATTTCATTACCATCTTCATCTTCTCTAGCGTTTTCTTTAGTCTAGTATCCAATTACTGAGAAATTAACCAAGGAAAATTACCTCGTTTGGCTTCAACAAGTAGAGTCAGTTCTCCGAGCGCATTGTCTTCATCGTTTTTGCGTTGCTCCTCAGATTCCGAGTCATTATCTCACAAAAGCAGATCGTGTCGTCGACAATGAGAATTTGACGTATACAGCTTGGGAGTTACGGAATCAACTTCTTCTGGCGTGGCTTCAACCGTCGCTATCGTCATCCATTCTACCAAAGATTATTGGTTGTCGCTACTCCTGGTAGTTATGGGAGAAGATTCATCATTACTTTCATTCGAAACTCAAAGCGCAAGCTCGCTATCTTCGTTCTGAGCTCTGCAACACCCAAAAAGGTGATCGCTCCATTTCATAGCTTCTTACTCATATTAAGACTATCTCTTATTCACTTTTGTCTATTGGTGAAACTATCTCTTTACAAGAGCAACTTGATGCTCTTCTTGATGGATTACCTGTTGAGTATAAGTCCTTGGTTACTCTGGTCAACAGCAAACCTGATTGGTTTAATTTTGATGATGTTGAGTCGCTTCTCTTAGCTCAAGAAAGTCGTATTAACAAACAGAAGGAAGTTCTTGATTCTGTTTATACTCTGAATTTGACTCAATCAAAAGTAGTTGATTTTGTTCAGCCACAGGATGTTGCTACTGTCACTGCACCTGGACCTCAGGCAAATTATGCAGGCAATGTCTCTCAGTCCTCTTCTGATAACACTCAAGCTTCTGTTTCTGGTTTTCAGAGTGGTCGAGGTGGACGCTTTGGTCGTAGTGGTGGTAGAGGAGGCCGTGGTGGTCGCTTTAACAATGTTCAGTGCCAAGTTTGTTATAAATTTGGTCATGATGCTTCATACTGCTATCATAGATTTAACCTAACCTATGCTCCTCCACAACAAAGTTATAATACTCAACAACAGAATTACATGCCTCTACCACATGCTTATGCTACTTCACAACCTTACTATACACCTTATATGCCTTCACCACAAACTTTAAACACTCAACCATATCCAGCCTATCCTAATAAGAAAACATATCAATATATTTGGCCTCCACAACAACCTAGACCCATTACTATTGTACTCTCTCAAGCTGTAGTACCTTCACCATCACCTCAAGCCTTTATTACAAACATTGTTCCTCAATAGCAGTCACAAAATTGGTTTGTTGATTCTGGTGCTTCCCATCGTGTCATTGCCAACCCCAACAACCTAACTACAGAAGTTCCACTTACCATTCAAGAACATGTGTTCCTTGGAAATGGTCAAGGTTTGCCCATTAAGTCCATTGGCTCAGTTTCTTTTCCTACTTCTCACATCACTCATACTCTGTTACATCTTAATAATGTGTTGCTTGTTCCTACTATTACTAAGAATTTAGTTAGTGTGAGCAAATTCGCTCGTGATAATCATGCTTACTTTGAGTTCCATCCTTCTTATTGTGTTGTTAAATCGCATGTTGATCACAAAGTTCTGCTGCGTGCAGTTCTGATGGTCTCTATTCGTTTCCAAATTTACTCTCAAATGCTTCTTCATCAACCACTATTTCATCTCCTGTCAAATCTAGTGTGTTGTCTATTGTTTGTAATTCTTCCCCTATTTCCCAAAACACTATAAATACACCCACTTTCACCTCTTTGACCCTGTGGCACAATAGGCTTGGCCACCCTAGTTTTCATATTTTACATAATGTACTCAAATTTTGTAGTATTTCTGTTTCTAATAAGAGTGTTGTTGATTTTTGTGTTACTGTTGCATGGGAAAGTCTCATCTACTTCCCTTTAATCTTTCTAATACCATTTATTCAAATCCTTTGGAGTTAATTTTCTATGACTTATGGGGACCAACTCCCATACATTCTTCCATGGGTTATTCTTATTACATGTCTTTTGTTGATGCTTACAGTCATTTTACTTGGATTTATTTCCTTAAAACCAAGTCTGAAGCCCTTACCATTTTTAAACAGTTCCAAACCATGGCTGAACTTCAGCTTAATAATAAAATAAAGTCCATATAGTCTGATTGGGGTGGTGAATTCAGACCTTTTACATAGTATCTTACCAGTTTGGGCATCACTCATCGCTTAATTTGTCCTCACACTCATCACCAAAATGGTGTGGTTGAGAGGAAACATCATCATATTGTTGAGATGGGCTTAACCTTGCTTTCCCAAGCTTCTCTTCCAATGAAATATTGGGATCATGCTTTTCACACAGCAGTATATATAAATAGACTACCATCTTCTTATCATGACCTTGATATCCCTTACCAAACCTTATATAACAACCCTCATGGTTTTACATTTCTCAAGGTTTTTGGTTGTGCATGTTACCCTTTTCTTAGACCCTATAATTCTCACAAGCTGCAGTTTAGGATAGCAGAGTGCACTTTCTTGGGATATTCTCCTTCTCACAAGGGGTATAAGTGTCTTTATGATAATGGAAGAATGTTTATCTCCAAAGATGTCATTTTCAATGAGCAGAAATTTCCTCATCAACTTGCCAATCCCAACCCCAACAACCTTACCCTAAATATTCCTTCAGCTTCTTCATCCTTTCCCTTAGGAGTGTTATCTTCTGCTCCTTTAACCTCACCTATACCTTCTGCTGAACCTTCATCCCCATATGAACCTTCACCTATGCCACATCATTCATCTTCTCCTAGTTCAGACACATCCCCTTTACATTCACCTAGTGGTGCTAGTTCTCATGCTTCCCCACCCTCCACTACTTTATCTTCTTCCTTACCTTCACCATCCCCTCCACTTGTTAACATACATCCTATGTAAACCCAATCAAAGTCAAGAATTGTTAAACCTCACCTTCAGCCCTCTCTTCTTACTGCCACTGCTGAACCTCACTCAATTTAATAGGCTTTATCATCCCCACCTAGGAAAGCTGCGATGCAGCTTGAGATTGATGCCTTAATGGCCAATCAGATCTAGTCACTTGTCCCTTTACCCCCTAATAAGTCAGCTATTGGGTGTAAATGAGTTTTTCATATCAAGGAGAATCCTGATGGTACAATCAACAAATATAAAGCAAGGTTAGCTGCAAAGGGATTTCATCAAAAGTTTGGAAGTGACTATATTGAAACTTTCTCACCAGTTGTTAAACCTGTTACAATTCAGGTTATTTTGTGTCTTGCTCTCACCAAGAAGTGGCCAATTAAGTAAATTCATATCAATAATGCATTCCTTAATGGTCTTTTAGAGGAAGATGTATATATGAAACAACCTCCTAGTTTTGAAGTTTCTGACAAATCTCTTGTTTGCAAGCTTCAAAAAGTCATTTATGTCAGGCTCCAAGGGCTCGGTATGATCGTTTGACCACAACATTAATTAGCTTTGGGTTTGTACAAAGAAAACGTGATCCTTCCTTGCTGGTTTACAAGAAGTCTGATGTTTGCATTTATATGCTGATTTATGTTGATGACATAATAATTACAGGTAATTCTTCCTCTTTAGTTACGGGCTTTATTACTCAGTTGAATGAAGTTTTTGCTCTCAAGTAACTCGGTGATCAAGACTATTTTCTTGGCATAGAGGTTAAACACACAAGTTCAGGTTCTCTTCTACTTACTCAAGCCAAATATATTCGAGATCTTTTGCAAATAGCTGATATGGAATATGCCAAAGGTATATCTACTCCTCTTTCAGCTAATCTTAAACTGACTCGCTATGAATCTGATTACTTTGATGATCATGTCACTTACAGGTCTATAGTTGGTGCTCTTCAGTATGTAACTATTACCTGCCCTGAGATTGGGTATGCAGTTAATAAAGTTTGCAAGTTCATGGCACAACCTTTGACATCTCACTGGACTGCAGTAAAGCGTATATTACGCTATCTCATAGGCACTCTTGATTTGGGTCTTAATTTTCAACTTGCGACTTCTACAACTCCTCTCAATTTACATGCCTATTCAGATGCTGATTGGGCCTCTGATGTGGATGAATATGGGTCCACTTCAGGTGCTTGTCTATTTTTTGGTCCAAATCTCATCTCTTGGTGGTCCAAAAAGTAGACTTGGTAGCTAGGTCCACTGTTGAGGCAGAATATCGAAGCTTGGCAATGGCAGCATCTGAAGTTCTATGGGTCCAGTCTTTGCTCAATGAGTTGAAGGTCCAGATTCCAACTTTGGTTATATATTGTGATAATCAAAGCACTATTGCCTTGAGTCACAATCCTGTTCTTCATTCCAAAACCAAACATATGAAGCTAGACATCTTTTTTGTCAGAGAACGAGTTCTTAACAAGTCCTTAATTATTTCTTATGTTCATGCCCAAGCTCAGGTGGCTGACATCCTTACTAAGCCTTTTCCTAAGACTCAATTCTATTTTTTTAAGAGACAAACTCAAGGTTTTGAGTTCATCACAAACCTGAGTTTGTGGGGGGAGTAATAGAGTAATAAAGAGTCCTTCTCTTCTGTATGCCACATCAGCATAGTTGTTAGATTCTCTGTAAGCTAATTGGCTCATGCCACATCAGCATAGATAGTTAGCTTCTCTTGTACGCTTTCTATTGTAACTATATAAATTGGTCTCTTCTCTTGAAGAGATT
Source organism: Pueraria montana var. lobata (assembly GCA_026413185.1). NCBI lineage: Eukaryota > Viridiplantae > Streptophyta > Magnoliopsida > Fabales > Fabaceae > Pueraria > Pueraria montana. The sequence continues at coordinate 4,909,126 of CM048648.1, forward strand.
AGAATATGAATAACAATCACAGAGTTTCCTAAAGTCTGTTTTCTCTCTCTCTTTCTATCTTTTTCTCAGAACCCTAGATTTCTGAATTCTATAAAGATGAACCAGAGAAATACAGTCACACTTCAGTGAATATATCAAGAGTGGACTAGAGGCTGACGCTATTGGGGGCAGATATTAGGATGGCAGTGTTCAGTTTATGTTACGGTCTTATGATATTGGGGGGTGATGGTGCAGAGTTATTGTTAACATACACTAGTGGCTTTTGGGGATTTTGTATTGTATTTTTGTACACTGACAAGTGTGGGTGGGGATAGTAGATGTATTAGGATACAGTTAGGTGTTTTCATTTTGGGCTATAATTACTTTTTGCTTTGTACTAGCTATTTTAGCTTGATTTTTGACACTCCTTGTGATCAATCCAAGCTTTTATGAATAAAATTTGATTGGTTTTCCAAAAGAAAAACAAATCAATTTATCTTAATAGGTGCATACGAGTACTAGTCCCATGCTTGAGATACAAATTCATTGCTGAAAGTTTCTACATAAACTAGGAGCTTAAATGATTTGTGGTTTGCTAAATTTATTCAAATTATGCAGAAAGAATGCATATCTACAGGGCTCCATTCAACAGATCTGTTGCAAGCACACAACTAGTTCCACTGTCCACTCATATAAGGATCAATTAAACTCCTAATTCATTCTAATAATGAAATAATGAAATATGACATTGTCTAAATAGAAATTACTTGGACTTCATTTATTCTAAAGAACTAAAGTTAGGAGTCAAAAAATCAATAATGTGAAATTCACGTGAAGTCAATAAGACTTAAGTGCTACCATTTTGAGCTAATATATATTTTGATATCTGCCAATTGAATCACGCATATACTTTATCAAGGTTTATGTTCCACCCTAAAAAGGCCAAAACCAGACCTTATTTTTCAGTCATAGTAAAACCAAGGAGCAACCTGATTACAACACCTGATGATGCCATGCTGCAATAGAAAGCATACAGCTTGAATATAATACACATAAACCAACCCCCAACAATCACAACATCAATATTGTTGCATTCATATATTCTTCACATATTCTTTCACCATTCATTTATAAATCTTTGGTCTTGAAATTGTTGCATTTCTGATTATTGAGTAGAAGTTCCACAGACCTAACATAATAGAATTGGAAGGGTATTGCTAGACAGAGGGATCCGAACGGTGTGACAGAATTGTACGAGAAAGAAGGGAAGGGGGAGAATGTTAGAATCTAAGACTTTGGACGATGTCCAACCACTCAAACTTTGGTTTTGATGATAACAAATGAGATTAAATTTTGAAGTATCTAATGTCTTATGTTTGAGTATTATAGGTACCACACCGTCCAATGCCTCAATGGTATTGTATTTCTTAAACTCAAACAAGATATCGCTATGTGTACAGTGCGTCCAATGAGTAACTGGAAACTTGTTCTCTAAGTATAAAACCCAGCGTCCAATGCTCTGTTATAAAACAAGCGTCCAATCCTTTGTGAAAACTAGTGTGTAAACACTGCGTCCATTCGAAGAAGCGTCCATTCGAGGAAGCATCCAGAGCTTATATAACTTACACTATCTTTACTATCAAACAATTATATAATGCGTCCATGATTGTGTAAAAGTACACTTATGCTTTTCGATGTTGATTATCTGAAATGTTCCTTATTCCCTCTCTTATCAATTGTGACATTTCATTTGAAAATTCAAAAGTGTACCACAGGGGACAAAAAACCTTCTCTCTGTAGAAACCGTACTGAAGTGGAGGCGCTGCATGTACTGTTGTCTCCTCCCTCTCTCCACCGGAAGCTGACACGTAGCAACGGTCATATGATTGTGAGAGAACGGTTATTGGCAAAGGCACAGATCCCACAACGGATATCTTCACCAAGCTGCCTATAAATAAAGGATCAAGCTCAAGAAATCAAGAACGAAGCATTCAAGTTTTCTAAGAGCTGAAACTCTATCAAAATAACTGGACGACCTACACTTATGCAAAAAGAGCGATCTTCTTAGCTTTGGTAAGTCATTATGTGTATTCAAGTTACATTATAATATCCTCTCTGTGAAAGTTATGTATTAACTTGTAAACAAACTATTGTTTGGAAAGCCAGGAGTGGCTTAGTGACAAAGAATACTTGGGTGTTCTTTAATCTCAGGGGGAGATTAAAGGTGTGCCATAAGTGGCTTAGAGAATACTTGTAGCCAGAAGTGGCAGGGTTTATAATACTTGTTTGTAATCAGGATTTGATTAGTAGAACCCTTCAAAGGTTTTTGAAGGAGAACTAGACGTAGCTCAGATTGAGTGAACCAGTATAAACCAAGTGTTTATTACTCTATTGCTTTTAAGCTTACCAGTTATTCTTTTAAGTTGTTTCTTCTCATTATACGCACAAGTCTCTTTACTTTATATTTGCGAAAAACATTTTACTTTACACTTGGACGATACACTAAAAACTCAGTTCCATTGAACTGTTATTTTAAACAACTGGACGATAACTACATTTTTTGTTTTGCAAATTGCTTGTAAACCTTAAGTTGAAAAATCTCCAGCTTTGCCGAAAGATTTTAAAGTTTTATCTAACACACTATTCAACCCCCCATTCTAGTGTGATTCTCTGTATTTCAGTTGGCATTAGAGCTCGGCCTCTTGGGTTGAGTACTTAACATTATAGAGGAAATCAGATCCTGAAAAAGATGGAAAACGAGGGATAAGCTGTGAACAGACCTCCACTCTTCAAGGGTGTCAAATATGATTATTGGAAGCAAAGAATGATAGCATTCTTTGAGTCTTGTCATATTGATATGTGGGACATTGTGGAAATGGGCGACTACATTCCATTCGATGAGAACCTCAACGAGATCCACAAGGCTAGATGGACGGAGGAGCAACAATAGAGATTTCATCTCAACTCCAGAGCCAGAAACATCATCATGTGTGCACTATCCGAACAAGAATACAACAAAGTGCACAGTTTCAAAAGCGCTAAATAGATATGGGACACTCTTGCGTTAATGTATGAGGGTTCCCCCCAGGTAAAACGTAACAAACTCAGTCTTCTTACGCATCAATATGAACTATTTAGTATGGAGGGAAACGAGGACATACAAAGTATGTTTGGACGGTTTCAAACCATACTAAATGAGCTTAAAGCACATGGTAAACATTACAATAACTATGAACATATTGACAAAATTCTGAGAAGTTTACCTAGGCAATGGAGACCACAGGTTACAGCTTTGAAAGCAACCAAAGGACTGGATGATATGTCCTTAGAAGAGCTTGTAGGAATCCTTAAAGTGCATGAGCTGGAACTGCAGCAAGATGGTGATGCAAAGAAAAGCAAGTCTCTGGCGCTCAGTGTCCAGAAGCCAAAGAAAGCACCATCGTCCAAAGCCATGCAAGCTAAAGTATCATCAGACGAGCAATCTGAAGATGATGACTCAGACGAGGGTGATGAGCTATCCTTCATATCCAAGAGAATCCAGTCTATGTGGAAGAAGAAAGGTGGATCCAGATGGAGAAACCTGAACAAGAAAGGACTCAAGGAGAAGAAGGAGAAGAGTCCAATCATGTGCTACGAATGCAAGAAGCCCAGACATTTCAAATAAGAATGCCCAGACCTTGAGAAGAGCAAGGACAAGAAGAAGAAAGTCTTCAACAAAAAGAAGGGCAAAAAGGTTCTGATGTCCACATGGGAGGACCTGGACGATGACTCATCATCGGACGATGAAGAGGAGGAAGAAGCAAACATATGTCTTATGGCAGACACTACATTAGATTCTTCCGAACCAGAAAAGGAAGATGAGGTAGACTTTAATGATTTAAAATCACTTCAAGAAGCTTATCATGATTTACTTTCAAACTCTTCTATTTTGTCAAAGGCCTACAAAACTTTGAAGAAATCGTCCAAATCACTTTCAAAAGAAAAAAGAAGTTTTAGAAAATAGTTTCAAACAACTTGAAAGTGAAAAGGAAGATTTACAGAAAAAAGTTTGCAGAGCTCTCAAAAGAACATGAAGCCTTAAATGAGGACAGGCGAACTCCATGGAATGATTGCAATCATGCTTATCAGTCCTATAAGGAATCAAGGACTAAAAAGATGAAGCTTCCCATAGAGATTCGAACTCTCAAAGCATAAAACAAAAGGCTAGTTGAGAAGCTTTTGAAAGTTGAAATAGATACTTCCTTAAGAGGTCAACCACATGATGTTGTGAAACTTCATGAAGAGATTGACAGCCTAAAGAAGGATCTGTCCAACTTTGTCAAGGGATCTGACAACCTTAACATGCTTTTAAAATAGGAAGGTTGTAAGAGACCCAATGACAGGTCAAGACATGGATATGGATATAAGGGAAAGAAATATATTCATGACAAAGATGTATATGTTTGTTACTTTTGTGGGAAACCTGGACATATAACGTCCAAATTCAGACATCTGCCTAAGAAGGGAGCATCCAGTGCTCTTTAAACTAACAAAAAAGGACCCCAGTCAATCTGGGTACCTAACGATAAAATTATTCATGTTGCAGACATGCTTAATAATAGGAAAGAAACTCCAGTCATGGTACCTGGACAGTGGGTGCTCACATCACATGACAGAAGAAAGGTGTATGTTCCAAAGCCTCCAACCCAGGACTGGTGGGACAGTCACTTTTGGAGGGAATCAGAAAGGGATGATAGCTGGCGTGGGTAAGATTGGTATGCCACCCTATCCCTCTATTGATAATGTTCTTTATGTTAAAGGTCTCAACCACAATCTACTGAGCATAAGTCAATTATCTGACAGTGGATATGATGTTGCCTTTAACAAAGGTGAATGTATAGTTAAGAACTCTGATGGATCCCTTCTCTTTACTGCAAAGAGGCAAGGTAATCTGTACAAGATTAAACTTGGGGAACTATCAAATCAAAATGTATCATGCTTAGTTTTAGTTAAAGAAAATCATTGGCTACGGCATAAAAAGCTTGGGCATGCCAGCTTGAGATTAATCTCATGAGAGGATTACCAAGTATGTCATACAAAGTTGATCTTCTTTGTGAAGCTTGTCAGAGAGGGAAACAAGTAAAAAGTTCTTTCAAAAGCAAAAACATTGTTTCCACTTCTAGACCTCTTGAGCTGTTACACATTGACTTGTTTGGACCTACAAGAACAGCCTCAGTAAGTGGTAAGAGATACAGATTGATTGTAGTGGACGACTATACAAGATGGACATGGGTCATGTTCCTATCTCACAAAGATAAGTCTTTTAAGGTCTTCTATAACTTATGTACAAGAATTCAAAATGAAAAAGAAGTATGCATTACTTTCATCCAAAGTTATCATGGGGGAGAATTCAAAAACGAAAGTTTTCAAAGGTTCTGTGAGGATAATGGTATCCATCACAACTTCTCAACACCCAGAACGCCTCAGCAAAATGGTGTTGTTGAGAGGAAGAACAGGTCACTCCAAGAGATGGCCAGAACCATGTTGAATGACAATTCAACCCCTAAACACTTCTAGGCTGAAGCAGTGAATACGGCCTATTATTTACAAAATAAAATCTATATTAGACCCATCTTGAAAAAGACTCCATATGAATTGTGGAAAGGGAGAAGACCCAACATATTCTGCTTCCATCCATTTGGATGTCAATGTTTCATTCTGAACACTAAGGACAACTTGGGAAAGTTTGATTCTAAGTGTGATGAAGGAATATTGCTTAGATACTCAGAAACTTTAAAGGCATATAGAGTCTATAATTCTAGAACCGTAGTTGTGGAAGAAGCTATCCATGTGAAGTTCAATGACATTAAGCTTGATAAGGAATTATCAGAGCTGGATGAATCATTTACATAACTCAGGTTGGATGATGCAAGGAAGACATCAGACACATCTAATGATGATGTCTTAGCAGAAGAGTCCAATGCTCCCCTGGACGGTCCAGTAGAAGAACGAAGGGAACCAACTGGATGCAACTAGCAAATGAAGAATCATCGTCCGGAAGATCAAATCATTGGTGATCCAAAGGATAAAGTCAGAACCAGATCTTCGCTTCAACAAGGATACATAACACTTATATCACAGATAGAACCTAAGACTATGGACGATGCCTTGGAAGATGAAAGCTGGGTCAAAGCAATGCAAGAAGAACTTGACCAGTTTCAAAAGAACGATGTTTGGAAGCTTGTAGAACTCCCTGATGACAAAAAAGTTGTAGGAGCTAAGTGGGTGTTCAAAAACAAGCTGGACGAAATAGGTAAAGTTATGAGAAACAAAGCTAGGCTAGTAGCCAAAGGTTACTCACAATTGGAAGGTATAGACTATACTGAAACTTATGCACCTGTTACACGTCTTGAGGCAATTCGCATTTTACTATCATTTGCAGCTCATAGCAATATGAAGCTATATCAAATGGACGTAAAATGTGCATTCCTCAATGGACTGATAAAAGAAGAAGTCTATGTGGAACAACCCCCAGGGTTTAAAAGTGATGCTTTTCCTAATCATGTTTTCAAACTTAACAAAGCTTTATATGGACTGAAGCAAGCACCAAGAGCTTTGTATGAAAAACTCAGCTCATTTCTTTCAGAATGGTTTTTCAAGAGGAAAATAGACACTACTTTGTTTCGCAAAGACTATAACTCTGATTTTATCATTGCTCAAATATATGTTGATGATATCATATTCGGTGCTACTAATGAATTTCTATGTGAAGAATTTGCTAAGTTGATGCAGACAGAGTTTGAGATGAGCATGATGGGAGAACTGAAATTCTTCCTTGGATTGCAAATCAAACAAACTAATAAAGGCATATACATACATCAAACCAAGTATGTAAAAGAGCTTAAGAAGTTCAAGATGGACGATGCAAAGCCAATGAAGTCTCCTATGCATCCAACAACAGTACTTGGACTGGATGATAGTTCAAGAAAGGTGGACAACACCTTATACAGAGGAATGATAGGATCACTCCTATACCTCACAGCGTTCAGATCTGACATCATGTTCAGTGTATGCTTATGTGGCAGATTTCAATATGATCCAAGGGAAGTTCATTTAACCGCTGTTAAAAGAATTTTTCGATATCTTATTGGAACAACTAATCTTGGTCTATATTTCAAAAGGCAGAAGCTCAGATTAGTTGGATACTGCAATGCTGATTATGCTGGAGACAAAATCGAAATAAAAAGCACTAATGGAGGATGTCACTTCATTGGTGGAAACTTAGTCTCCTGGATATGCAAGAAGCAAGGAACTATTGCACTATCTACTGCTGAAGCAGAGTATATCTCAGCTACAAAGTACTGCTCTCAAATCTTATGGATCAAGCATCAACTTGAGGACTATAGTGTATATGAGAGTAACATTCCTATCTTCTATGATAGCACTACTGCTATTGATCTTTCCAAAAAACCCATATTGCATTCAAGGGAAAAACATATAGAAATTAAACATCACTTTATAAGAGACCATGTTCAGAAAGGGATTATGGAATTACAGTTTGTAACCATAGATAATCAGCTAGCTGATATATTTACAAAACCCCTTACTGAAGACAAGCTAATCCTTCTAAGGAATAGACTTGGAATGGACTTTGTAAAGGAATGATTAACATCCATATGTAGCATCTAATAACTACAGCGTCCAATGGACATGTCGTCCAAAGGTCACTAAGTCATGCATGTGCACTGCATGTGTTACACTTAAGTCCACTACCTAGACGATGTTTTTCTGTTATGTGTTTTCATTTAACATATTCTACAACGTGGCTAAAACGGGTTCATTTTGAGTAAGTGTGATTAAATGCTCTATGCTTAGTCACTTAACTGTTGATAACCGTACACAGTTACCCATAACCTTAGCACGCCTCATCATGGCGGGTTTAGTGGCATAACCTCAAATTTTAAATATTCATAAAGCCCAAAACCGTTTCATGTTCTCCAAACAGAGCCCATTTTTAAGCTGTCAAATCCATTCAGAAAAATACTTTACCAATTTTCTTACTCTGAGATCATCTTCTACCTTAAGCATTCTCTCTCTCTCTCTCTCTCTCTCTCTCTCTCTCTCTCTCTCACAAACCAACCTAAACACTCACCTGTTAACCTACAAAACACCAACCTTTACTACAATGTCGAACTCAGAAGAATCAGCGGCCTCTGAAGTTGAAATCCCTACCTACCCTGAAACCACCATCGTTACTCAAAGAGTGGCTACTGTTCACATCGAGCACTTCTTCGACATCAAATACCTTGAGGGTCTTGGTCTCAATATTGAAGAAAGCTTACTGAAGTGCGGGATAACGGGCTACTTCAACAATAACCAGAATATATACCCAGAACTTATCAGAATGTTCTGGAGGAATGCAAGGTTCGAGACTCAATGATAGATAGTATCTACAGTGCTGGAATGAGAAGTGATTCTGTCCACTGAGTCCATAGCCAAAGTTACTGGCTGTATTAGGGAACAAAATCAATACAGACTGAATTGGGCTAAAAAATATGGCAATCATGTGATCAAGGTGCTCTGCAACAACAGTACTGTTGAAGAAGAGAAGATTGAATACAAAAATATGTGTGAAGAAGCCAAAATCTGGCAGCAGGTGTGCAACAAAAGTATCCTGCACAAAGCTGGGTCTAAGGACTCAGTCATGAACCTGCACAAGTTCATGATATTTCACTTGATGGAAGGCATTCCATTCAACCTACCACAGGCCATCTACTTCAACATTTTGAGGATGATGAAGACCGTAGGCGGTAATGATGATATGTTTTATGCTGCACTGTTGAATAAAATTTTCTGGGATCAGAAAGTTTATCAACGTTTCTATGATGAATTGGACGACGCTGAAAATGAGGCAATCATAAGGAAAGGAGAGCTGATTGCAACCCAACAAAGATTTGGGGAGTCTAACATAAAGGCCATGAAGATAAAGCTTACTACAAAGGTCCCGAGGGAATTGGAGGAAGAAAGCATAAACAAGAAGAGACATGAGCAAAGTAGGCTTATTCAAAATGATGAAGAAGAGGAAATAGATTTCCTGGGTCTTGGAAAGAAAATCAAGAAGCTGATGAGAGATCAGGAAACCAGGAAGGTGACAAGGAAAATGTCACAACAGCAAGAGGAGGAAGCAAAAAAAGAAAGAAGAACTAAGAAGAGAAATGCTGCACCTGCATCGTCCAATCCTCCTGCGCAGGCTGAGAAACGTCCAAGGACTGCTCTGTCCAAACCTGCACAAGTTGAGCAACGTCCAAAGACTGCTTCAGTGAAACCCGTACCAGAAAAGGCCAGAGTTCACTAATTGAAGATAATGAGTGACTTTGATGATGATGATGATGTGCCAATTGGCCAAATTAAGCGAAAAGCAGAAGAAGTTGAGTCTGGACAGCAGAAGAAACAGAAGGTATCTATAGTGTCCAAAGTAGGTGATACTGTTTTCCCTGCTAATGTGCCTAAGAGAATCAAAATTCAGGCAGCAAGACCAAGAAAGCTTCGCATACCACCCCCTCTCTCACAAGACGTAGAAAGTGAATCCACTACTGCTCCACCAGCTACTTCAACAAGTGCTCCAATATCTGCACCAGTACAATGTCCACCTCTTAAGCTAGATCTAATAAGAAGTGTGCGTCCAAGAGATGCTTGGAGAGATGCATGGACACCTTGGATCATTCCACCTAAGGTCCAAGTGAAGTCAAAAGAAGAGATTGACGGAGAAAGGTTCCCTGTTGCATTCTTCACCAGGAATGAACATAACTACTGCAAGAAGAGAGATGTAATTTAGAGATCTCTTCAGGGACCACTTGAGCAAAATTTCATTGAAGTTGCTACACCAGACTGGACGAGGTATGACTATATTCATCCTCAATCTGCAACCTATGCTTCACTACCAGAAGGAACCATCATTTGCAATCCTCCACCAATATGGACAAGAGAATCTTATCCAAACTTGGTTAGGATGGAGCGCCCTCATACATGTCCAACTGGTACTCAACAAAGGGTGCGTCCAGTAGCTGAAGAGCCTCCTAAACCAGAAGTAGAAATAACTTCCAAATATGCTAGGCCACTACTTGATAAATCTGGCAAACCACAACAAAAGAAGAAACCTGCTCCAAAGAAGCCAGTCACTACCAACATAGACAAAGAAATGGTTGCTGAACTACTATTGGCTTACAAAGAAAGCTTGGACCCTCCCAAGTCTCCACAAGTTCCAAAGGTGAGGTGGGTAAAAGATATTCAGCTTTGGACTCCTATCAACAAGTTCCTACCACTTCCACCTGGAACTCCAGTGTTGAATTTCCAGCCAAAGGATTATGATGGTCTTGGCAAACTGCAAAAACAAATGTATCTGCAAGATCAAGCACTAGCCTATCCTCCTCGCCTCCACATCAATCGCTCAACTAATATGAAGTTTGTTCTTGATAAGGTATATCCTAGACTACCTCTTTGTGATGCAGGAAAGAAGAAAGGCTTCAAGTACTACAACACTGAGATGCCATCCAGAGAAGAAAAGATTGAACTGAAGTTTTCATCTAAGAAATGGAAACATTTATTTGACAAGTCCGGCAAGCTCACAAGACCACTTGATATGTACGAAGCTAAGACATTCTGGCAGTAGATCTTATGGGAAGATACACAAAAAGCTTCAAGTTCTAGATGCTCCAAAGAAGATCTTATTCATCCACCAGAAGGCCTTGAAGTCCGACGCCCAGTCAAGACGTATCATTTTTCTGATACCTTTGCTTGCTTTCTGACTGATAATGATGATTTTCTTGATGTCTTAAGGACACTGCCAATCATTAGAAGCACCAAAGTATATGACATTCGTCATCTTGATTGTGCTGAGTTTGCACAAGAGATTCAGATGCTTCATGAACAACAAAAGATTGAAGATGAAAGAGCTCAGCAAGAAGAAGCTGAAAGAAAATGCGCAGAAGAGGCTGAGAAAGCTCATCTAGAGCATATTGAAAAAGAAAATGCTGAAAGGGCCATGCAAAGAAAAGTAGAAGAGGTTGCCAAACCACAAGTTACTCAAGCTGAACTGGACGAAGCTTCTGCAAAAGTAAATGAGGTGCTTATTCAACTGGACCTAGAAAATGAAGTTCAAGTGGATGTGGAACACTTTGTAACTTCACAGGAGGAATAAATCGTCCAATTTGAAGCGTCCAAAGATGAAGAAATGCAACCAGTGGCTGAGACTGAAGCGCCACAACCACCGGAGTCTACAGCTGACAAAGCTACTCCTGAGGTTGCTACCAGTATGCATGTTGCTGATGCATCCAACGAAGCACACTCTGGAACGAGACAAGTTGTGCCTGCCAGTTCCTCAAGTCCAAGGACTATCGCTCCCTTGCAATTTGTTGAACCTCCGAGTGTTTCAAAAGATCGAGTCCACGATATTGTGCAACAAGCTCTAAGACAACAACAAACTGAGACAGAGGCTGCTCTTCGTGCTTTCCAGGATAGGCAACAAGATGAAGTTGCACAACATAGATTAATGATGCAAAATGCTATTGCTGATCAGTTCATACAACTATTACAGATGCTGGTAAGTTAGATCCAGTCAACAGTTGCTAATCTCATTGGCACTGTTGCTCATCCTGTTCATCCAGTTCAACATATGCCTTAGCAGTATCCACAGCAACCACCGGTTGAGCACCCTGTACCACCACCAGAGCAACCACCTCAACAGCCCTAGGTGACCATGATGGTCAAATCATCTTTCCATCTTTCGAACCCATTTTTTGTTGATGACAAAGGGGGAGAAACTGGAATTTTGATGTCATAGAGTATTTTTTTTTTTTACTTACACTACTCTGTGAAACTCTCTTGGCTGTTCATTTAATATATAAGGTGTCTTTGATCATAAATTTCGCATTCATATCTTTGATGTGTTTTTCACTCTAATACCCGTTATTTCTAATACATTGTTAACATGCTATATTATATGATATATCCTATCAAATGCATAAGAAATGTTGAACTTAGGAGGAGTACTTCATTTCATACATTTTGACCCCGTCAACACCTACTGGCATAGCATAATCATTCATATAAACATTTCTCTGATATCCTTATATGATTATGTGTTTGCTCGTATCAAAATTTAGAATTATTTGTCATCATCAAAAAGGGGGAGATTGTTAGAATCTAAGACTCTGGACGATGTCAAACCTCTCAAACTTCGGTTTTGATGATAACAAATGAGATTAAATTTTGAAGTATCTAATGTCTTATGTTTGAGTATTATAGGTACCACATCGTCCAATGCCTCAATGGTATTGTATTTCTTAAACTCAAACAAGATATCGCTATGTGTACAGTGCGTCCAATGAGTAACCGGTAACTTGTTTTCTAAGTATAAAACCCAGCGTCCAATACGTTGTTATAAAACAAGCGTCCAATCCTTTGTGAAAACCAGTGTGTAAACACTGCGTCCATTCGAGGAAGCATCTAGAGCTTATATAACTTACACTAAGTTTACTATCAAACAGTTATATAATGCATCCATGATTGTGTAAAAGTACACTTATGCTTTTCGATGTTGATTATCTGAAATGTTCCTTATTCCCTCTCTTATCAATTGTGACATTTCATTTGAAAATTCAAAAGTGTACCACGGGGGACAAAAAAACTTCTCTCTGCAGAAACCGTACTGAAGTGGAGGCGCTGCATGTACTGTTGTCTCCTCCCTCTCTCAACCCGAAGCTGACACGTAGCAACGATCATATGATTGTGAGAGAACGGTTATTTGCAAAGGCACAGATCCCACAACGGATATCTTCACCAAGCTACCTATAAATAAAGAATCAAGCTCAAGAAATTAAGAACGAAGCATTCAAGTTTTCTAAGAGCTGAAACTCTATCAAAACAACTGGACGACCTACACTTATGCAAAAAGAGCGATCTTCTTAGCTTTGCTAAGTCATTATGTGTATTCAAGTTACATTATAATATCCTCTCTGTGAAAGTTATCTATTAACATGTAAACAAACTATTGTTTGGAAAGTCAGGAGTGGCTTAGTGACAAAGAATACTTGGGTGTTCTTTAATCTTAGGGGGAGATTAAAGGTGTGCCATAAGTGGCTTAGAGAATACTTGTAGCCAGAAGTAGCAGGGTTTATAATACTTGTTTGTAATCAGGATTTGATTAGTAGAACCCTTCAAAGGTTTTTGAAGGAGAACTAGACGTAGCTCAGATTGAGTGAACCAGTATAAACCAAGTGTTTATTACTCTATTGCTTTTAAGCTTACCAGTTATTCTTTTAAGTTGTTTCTTCTCATTATACGCACAAGTCTCTTTACTTTATATTTGCGAAAAACGTTTTACTTTACACTTGGACGATACACTAAAAACGCAGTTCCATTGAACTGTTATTTTAAACAACTGGACGATAACTACAATTTTTGTTTTGCAAGTTCCTTGTAAAACTTAAGTTGAAAAATCTCCAACTTTGCGAAAAGATTTTAAAGTTTTATCTAACACACTATTCAACCCCCCTTCTAGTGTGATTCTCTGTATTTCAGAGAAGAGGGAAGAAGAATTCGTGAGCTTGAATCGTTATTTGCTTCCCCCACCATAGCGAAACAGTGTTTGCAATATGAAGCCTGGCTCGCGCAACGTGCTTCCCCTACCACGATGATCGTGAGAGAGGAAGGGACGTGCGTGGGTTGAGTAGAAAGAGGGTCACGTGACCTTTTTAGTTAGAAGATCCAACGGTTATTATTAAACCCTCTCATCTCTCACAATAACATTTTTTCTCACTTGATATGGCTTATATATATATATATATATATATATATATATATATAGAGAGAGAGAGAGAGAGAGAGAGAGAGAGAGAGAGAGAGATGGGGGGGGGGGGATTCACTTACTCCAAGAGCAGGGACGGAACCAGGAATTTTTATCAAGGGGTGAAAATTTAACAAATGCTATGGGAAATAAGAAAAATAATAATATTTTTAGATAAATTTTTACATGTTTGGTTTAACGTTAAAGAAGAGTTCAGAATTGATTTTGGGTCTAGGAAATGATTATGAGTTGAAGCAACTTTGTGTAGCTTTGAGTTTTACTCCTAATTTGATTTTATAATAAAAATATTCAAACATAAATCACATAACTTTAAAATCAATTTTAACTAAAATCAATTCTATTTCAAATTAATTTTATCAAAATTCATCCAAACACGCATTAACTTGTTTTTTTTCCTCCTAAAGATAAAAAAGGAAACAGTTTTAATGCCTCAAAACTGAAGTAAAAAAAATAAATACAATATTTAATAACACTACTCAATTAGCTTCTTACTTATGTCTAAATATTTTTAATAGTAAAAAATTATTATATTTTGAGTTTTTTTATTAGACATAAAATATAAAAAATAAAGTGTACTGATTCTAATGTTTTTTTTAAAAGATAAAAACACTAAAATTGTAAAAAGGGGGTGCAGTATCGGGGGAGGGGTGGCAACATGAAAATTTAGAAGGAGAAATATAGTATTATATAAATGTATTAATATACTCCCTTAAAAAAAATGTATTAATGTACATGCTGTGAGGTTAGGGGGGGCGACTACCGCTATTAGGTTAAACCTGGTTCCATCCCTGTCCAAGAATAACTCTGAGAGAGTCACTCCTCATCCTCACCATTCATTTTCTTGAAATCTAATTATTGTAATGAGTAACTCTTGGAGTAAGTGGATCCCTCCTCGTATATATATATATATATATATATATATATATATATATATATATATATATATATGAAATTTTGTATATATGATCTATGTGAAAGGAACTTTCAATCCGATGGTAGGTTTTAAAAAAACATCATCCAATTGAAAGTTATTGAATGGTGTAATAGTTTATCAAAGTTACACTGGTGTAATTTGATCCCTCTTCATACTAAAGCTTATGTATGTTGTAATTGGATAATACAGGATTAAGAAAGGTTGGAAATCCTTTATTATTATTTTTCTTTATGTTTGGTGCAAAGGACACCATTTTCTACTTAAAAAAATGTTTAAACTTTATCTCTCTCCCTTATTGCAGCATATTTATTTTTTACACAATCCAAGAGGAAGGAAGGTGAGGAGTGTTTTTTTTTCTTACATATTTATTTTACGAAAGATGATAAACATTTTATTTTGGACTTTTATCCATTATTAAACCCCTTTTTTTTTTGTCTTCTTGCAGCACTAAAATCGTATAGTGATAAATGTAAATTTTTTTCATGGGTTAAAAGTATTTTTTTTTTACATTTTTAAAATTTTTTTAAAGTAAACTTTTGCGATATTATTTGTTTATTGATTTGAAATTATTTTTACAGGTGTAAAACTTTTAAATAATGTTCACATTGAAGTCTTGGAAAGAGATGGTGGCTAAAGCAAAAATGGAAGAGACATGCAGGCAATTGTACTAAGTAATTTAATAGATTGCACATAAATTCATCTAATAATAGGATGTGTTGGAAATATTGTTGTGTTTGCAAGCATTCAGCTTAAAAGTAAAAATAATGTTTTTTTTCTTATTAATTGTAAATTCTCATATATTCTCTTCAGCTTCCAACTTTTTTTAAAGGATGGGAAATTATTGAGCTTGATGTTGTGCATAATTTTTTATATGTTTTTTTTCCCTTTGTTTGTGTTGAGGTAAAAGATGATCCAAGAGTTATGGAGGTGAGAAAAGGTTTAAACAATTCTATTAAGATTCCAATGCTATTGGGACTCAATCTCTAGAATCTTATGATTGTGATTTTTACCTCTTTCAAGTTAGTGATAATAAAGGTTCCTTTTTTTTTTCTTCATTTTATTTAGGTTCCCATCCTTTTGATGGTTTAAAAAGTATGATTTTATTTCAAAAATTTGTTTTCCTAATTAGTTTTTCATCCACATTATTTGTTTTCATTTTATATAATAATTGTTGTTATTATTATTTTTATTTAGATTATAAGATTTGCTTTTATAAACCCATAATGAAATTGCACCATCCTTTTTAATGTGTCCACCATTAGCCTCATGTCTCCCTATTATTCTTCTAAACAATTCACATTTATGCAATCCTTCTATGATTTTGTGTACCACCAAACTTAATTGTATATATTCAGTTATGAAAGATTCAATATAGCAATAATGTTAATGTTATCTTGGGCTTATTTTATAATCATTTTACCATAAACACATGACAACAAACTTCTTTATAATCAATATAGGAACATCTTAAAAATATTTTTTTTGTTTCAATTTTTTTATATTATTTTAGCTAAGATTGTTCATGGTGTCATTAAGAAGGTACAACTTACAAACAATGGTAAATCTTATTGATGACAATCATCCTTCTCCTGTGAATTTGTTAAAGAAGGAAGAGATGGTGAATGTTACCTTGGGAAGGGATGGTATCATTTTGTTAAAGAAAAGATGCTGAAAAAATAGGCAAAGGCTACGGTGGACCAGTTATATAAGTGGTTTATTATGAACCACTTTTATACACCAAAAGATTAATCTCGTTCACATGGTTATATCGTGTGCCCTCGGCACTAGATTATTTTTCCCTTTCTTTCCCTTTCTCTCCTCCGTGTTCTTTTACCATCTTCCAATGGCACCTACACTCGCACCATCGCACCATTGTCATTGATTTATGCATAAACCCAGAATTCACAAAGGTTGGAATCAGGGAGTTGCTGACAAAAAGATCGTGATTAAACCCAAGTTTAAAAATTTGAGCATAAGCGATGCACTAGGAAAATGTCTTGAGAAGCAAAAGGATGGTGTTGAAATGAACTACGACTGAGACCTAGAAACATTTTCGGCTCTTGACTGGACTCGACGGCCACGCGTGGTCAAAGCCTCTATTGCGGACGCAGCTGAACCATAGATGTACCGGCATAGTGACCGGAATCAATGCCGTCATGTTGTGACTGGACATGATTGAAGTCGTGCGGATCGGAATGGCAACGACAGAAGCGGTGGCACCGTTCAAGTAGATTGACTATGGGAACATCGTAGCGAACCAATAGATCCTCATACTCGACGGTGATTGAGTAGTTGAGGTGTTCTCATCTGGTAGCAACGCACCGACGAGGAGCATACGGCAGAGGACATGCTCACTGGATTTTTCCTTTTCATCGGAAAGCATGAACCCACGGAGGAGAGAGAAACGGAGAAAGAAAGAATAAAAATCTAGTGCCGATGGTTCACTGTATAATTGTGTGGAAGAGATTGATCTTACGGTGTTTAAAAGTGGTCCATAATAAACCACTTATATAACTAGTCCACCGTAGCTTTGGCCGAAAAAATAAGACATTGTAAAGTTTACTATTGGAGGTGATTATGAGAACATACATGTTAGTATAACTAGGGGTTGATTTTGAATTTTTTTAGTATTTCAGCGTATGGTTTTTAATTTGTCAATAGGAATTTACCATTTGTTAATGATTTTAGGATAAAATTAGTAAGATACCCGTGCGTTCGCACGGGTCATTCTTGTTTTCACACATGTTGAAAATACACATATTAATAAAATTAAATTTTTACATTGACACAAATATAATTAATTAGTTGTTTAAATTCTCTAAAAATGAAGAGAGAATGAGAGTTTTCAAATAGAGAAAATATATTTGATTGTAGCCTCACAAATATTTAAAATATTTATAAAATTGTATGTGAAATTTATGTTTAAAAAATTAAAAAGGATTTAACGTATATTAAATTTAAATATTTTGTAATTTTAAAATATGAAATGATAAAATAATTCAATTATTTACAATTATATTGTAAATAAGAAATTATTAATATTATAATGTATATAGTTTATAAACAATATTTGAAATAATAAATTATTATTTTAATCACTAATAAACAACTTATACTCCATTAGCACTAGGGATGGTAATTTTACCCAGACCTTATGGGTACTCGCAAATATTACCCACGATGGGTAGGGTAATTACCCACTTAATGGGTATGGGCTTGGGTACGGGTAATTACCCACAAATTTCAACGGGTACGGGTGCGGGTATGGGTACCTTAGTACCCAACCCTACCTAGACCCATAATAATAATCAATTATATTATATAAAAGAAGGTTTTGCCACATAGGTTGATGCAACATGGTAACACCATATTGATTCTTTTCCTGCCAAAATGAAGACGGTTTTATTTTTATGGTAATTTTAAAATTTAAATTGTTTAATTCATATTTAATTGATAACAATAATTTAAATTCATATTCATATTCAAATTTGAACGTGATCAATATTTTAAGATATTTATGATTTGAAATTTGATAACACAATTATATTCTTATTCAAATCTTGCGATTAGATTTATTTTTATTTCATAATTTTGTAATGCAAATCTACATTTTGGTTCAAATTAATAAATAACACTATTACATATTTTGTTTCAAATTTAAAGTTGTTGAGTCATAAGACGAATCAGGACCCTCAATTATTTTGATTTTATGCAAAACAAATATTAAGTAAAAAGATTGCGTCTTATAAATGCCAACAGATGAAAAAATTGGATTTGCGTATGTAAGAGACAAATGATACGCAGATAGACGCTAAAGTCTGAAGAAGCATTTAAAGGCATAGTAAATACACTATCGTTTTGTAATCTATTTTGCAGAGAATATTCATAGAACATCCTCCTAGGATCTGTCGAAGTGCATAAAGGGAAACAGAAAGAAGAGTCAAAGTATCAGAAGTTCCCCTCGCCTTAAAAGATGTGCTACAGCTAGCAATAAGTACTTGTCTGAGCAAGCTATGTGACCACTGCAACAAAAGGATATGGAGTATATCTCAAGAAAGATAAGCATAATGCTTTATCAGCTCAGAATGACTAGTTGGTGACAAGCATTTAATGCTCGCATTAAATGCCCCTCAACCACTTTCCTTCAGACGCTGGTCAGACGCAAGAAAGAAGACCGTTTAGAGACAACAGTTACTTCCTTAGCAAGTCTATATATTGAAGAAGATTTGAAGTGCTGAACATACAACACACGAACTGAATTCATAATTCAAGCATTCTATCAAGCCTTCATTCTTTCTCTTGTAAACTCTATTTGTAAAAGCTCTCAAACCACCTTGTGTATCCTAAGAAAAAGACTTTGTTCTTAACCTTGTATATCCGTTTGTAAGATGATAGTTGAAAAGTCTGTGCACCCCTTACAAAAACAAATCTTGTGATTTGTTTTAGAGCCAGAAGTGGCTTGGTAGTAAAGAATACTTGGGTTTTTAGCTTGGAGAGGCTAAGTGTGAAAAACTACCTGGGTCAGCCAGAAGTGGCAGTGAACAATACTTGTAACTTGTGAAAGTTATTGGAACTTGGTGGTTTGCCAAGAACTGGATGTAGTCTCGAGGTGAGACAAATCAGTATAAATTCCTGTGTTGTCTTTCTTGATCCTTTATCTCTTATAACTGCTTGAATTGACTTTGTCCTGTGATTTAAACCTGTTTTCTTAAAAAGGCTTTCATCTGTGAGTTATTGTCTGTTAAAACATTTTCTTTAAAAACTATCTCTTTTGTTCACAGACGTTACACTCTGTTTATAAAAAGTTTGCAAAATTTTTTATAAATCACAATTCAACCCCCCTTGTGATTTTTGCCTTTACAAAAGTAAATTTAAATTTAAAAATATTGCGAGATTTATTTTAGTAGATCAATCTTTACCATTATTTTGTTACAATATTATAATCATATCATTAAAATGAATAATTTAAATTAAATCAATCAATTATATTATAGAAAAGAAGGTTTTGCCACATAGGTTGATGCCACGTGGCAACACCATATTGATTATTTTCCCGCCGAAATGAAGACGATTTTATTTTTATGGTAATTTTAAATTTTAAATTGTTTAATTCATATTTAATTGATAACAATAATTTAAATTCATATTCATATTCAAATTTGAACGTGATCAATATTTTAAGATATTTATGATTTGAAATTTGATAACACAATTATATTCTTATTCAAATCTTGCGATTAGATTTATTTTTATTTCATAATTTTGTAATGCAAATCTACATTTTGGTTCAAATTAATAAATAACACTATTACATATTTTGTTTCAAATTTAACGTAAATTTAAATTTAAAAATATTGTGAGATTTATTTTAGTAGATCAATCTTTACCATTATTTTGTTACAATATTATAATCATATCATTAAAATGAATAATTTATATTAAACTAAATAGTTAGATATCCACCCCATCTCCATTAAAAAAATTCGGATAATACCCATATCTATACCCTGTCAAAGTGGGTATTCTCATCAAAGTCGGGTCGGATTCTGGTCAGTATCCCATGGGTTCGGGGCTCTTCGGCATGCCTACTTGAAATTTCTAAAGAAAATTTTACAGTCTCTCAATTATTAGTCTAATTAAAATATGATTAAAATATCATTATATGCATTATCTTATTTTTGTATTGATCATTAATATTTTTAATTGTAATCTACTGATCTATAAGTTCAATTGCCCACAAATATTTTTTTTTAATAATTAACATTAGACATTTATCTTCTTTATGATGAAAATATATTTTTTACAGAAAAATTAATAATTACAAAATAAATTATAAATCTTTTTATCGTTAATATTTTATTAAAATTATGTTTATATTTAAATTATATATAAATTCAAATATCTTTATAAAGATAATAGTGTTCAAAAACAAATGTTTATATAAATTAAAATGATATAAGACATGTGTAAATGTAAAAAATGAGAAGGGATCAAATGACAGCGGTATAACTTACACCAATTGTTACACCATTCAATAACTTGATATTGGATGATATTTTCTTAAAATCCACTGTTGGATTGAAAGTTCCTTTCACATAGATCATATATACAAAATTTCATATTAATTCAAAATTATTTGCTACCTCATTCATATAGATCAAAATCGACGTAATATAAACTTTTCAAAATATACTAAAATACGGATCATTTAATCATCTACTTATTGATGTTCAATTCTCATAAAATTTGACACAAACAATTTTAGTAATATATAGATACAATTCAATGATTGGATCGATAAAAATCACATTCTATATCAAGTTATTGAATTGTGTAACAATTGATGTAAGTTACACCGGTGTCATTTGATCCCTTCTCATATAAAATTATTTAAATATATATCAATATTCATAATTAATTTTATATATCTTTTACATATACATACTAACACATACATATATAAACAAATTAAAAATTAAAAAATACATTAAACTCAACACCCGTGCAAGGCACGGGTTATTAAGCTAGTAATAATATATAATACCTAATAGATAAATCATGTTCCTTAATCCATCAAAAATAAAAAAAATATCAAGTTCTTTATTTGCTAAGAGATAGATCACGTATTTAATTCACAACAAAAAAGGATTATGTTCCTTATGGGGATAGATCATGGTAATTTAATTCACAACAAAAAAGGATTATGTTCCTTAAGGATTGTGTTGAGACTATAAAACTTCTACAAAGATGCCTATGTCATGGTAAATTGTAAGAACTTTATTAAAGTGAATTTCTCCAATGGAGGAAATGACAATTCCAACACTAACAAACACTAAGTTTAAGAACACATCACACCTTGCTTTATTAGTGGTGCACAAAACAACCATAAGGAAAATTGTCACCCACACTAATATATCAAGTTTTAAAATTAAAGAAATTGAGCTCAAATAGTAAGAGAAACATGTGAAGTTCATAAAAAAAATTCTGAGAGCTTTGAGCTTTAAATAAAACTAACTTACTTCAATTTGGAAGAGAAGTGCCTAAAGTCACTGTATCCTTTCATACACAATTTCACACCTTCCTAAACCTTCATTTTTCAATCAGCCCTAAAAAAATAAGGCATTATTCTTGGACTTTGGAAATCAACTATCTACAATAAAAGAAGTGCAAAAAAGAATGCTTCATATCCAATTCTCTATATTAAACATCCAAGTTGTAAAGTTTATAGCTAAAACAAAAAATTATATATCTATACTAAAAAAAATTATGAGCTAGAGAACCTACATAGTGGGTAATGCACTATACCATCAGCAGCAAGAATAAGATCTAGTGTCATGGAAAATAGAATGAAAAATAATAACCAAAATTTCTAACTAAACAAAAAAAATCTGAAGGAAAAATCAAAGAAATCATTAATTTAAAAAAAAGACAAAAAGTAAAGAAAACTATGCACAAAAACCTTTTCTTTCCATTCAATGATGTTGACTAAATTTTTACTTGTCTCTTTGTAATGGTCAACCTGAGAGTTAGAGATACAATATTAAGGCAAAACAAATGTGTGATTAAGGAGCCCTCACGTGAGGACGAACTGCTACATTTTTTTTTTATATTCTAATCAGTTATTTATTGAATCTAGTTATACCAACTATTGTAAACATAGCTAGGCGGAATTTTAAAATGCAATGTGGAAAATCGAGAAAAGTATTATGTCTATTCTATCAATAAAAATTGATCTGACTCATTAGATATAGAAACACTCCTAGTCAGGGTAAAAGCAATTGAATTCTGCACAATCAGTTATTCCTTTGTCTTGAGTGGTGTGGTCAGAATCTATCATGTATAAATAATATCTTTTTTCTTTCACAAATTCATATTTTTTGTCTATGAATTTCTGTGTCAAGCAAGGCAAACACTCATACATGTAATTTCCTATTATGTAACAGGTTCAAAGTGTAATGATGTTTCTCAAATATTCCATTCCCTAAGTGATTTTCTTAGAACAATCATAGATTCAAAAGTCAATAGATTAAAAATAGTTGTCAAGGAGATGGCTCTGTAAATAATAAAAACTCTAGTGAATGAGCTAAAGGGTGCAATACAATAAATAAACATGTCACTACTACCTTTGGCACTTGCTCCATTACAAAACAATATAAGTAAGCTTATAGAAATTTTATTCTTGGTGTTTTACTACACACTCATGTTGCACAAAAGGTTATAAATGAAAAAATCACAGTTATATAATCAGTGGCACAACCTAACTCATCATAGTGCAATATCTTGAGTAATACCTTTAAATTTGGGCATACACAAAGAGTTCTTATAGTTCTAAAATGATATGTTATGTAACAGGACAATTGATTATAATTTTACTCAAAATCAATTAGTGATGTAGAAGATCTTCAACACAGTTTTTTCTAAATCAAGCTAAACAACATATGAAAAAAAATGGTAAATTAAATAATGATCTACTCTATATATTAAGCAATAAATATTAACATATAATGCAAAAGTTTATAACTTACCAATTAAAAAATCTTTTAAAAAAGTGGCTTTGATATATCCTACAACAAAGGAGGGAAGAGTATATATGCACTCAATTTAACAACTCCAAAAAGATTATAAAATAAAAAATCAGCATAACCAACACACATTCAAATAATATATGCAAGTTAGGCTTGTAAATTCTTTGTCGCTAAATGGCTAGCAATACATTGACATTCAGATTTAGAGGAAAAGAAGAAGGAAAAAAATTGGAATACCAAGTGCATAGAAGAAGAACCACTTACCATGTTATGGTGACCGGTGGCAGCGACAAGACTTGCGAGTTAAGATTCTCCTAAAATGAACCATTTAATCATTTTAAAATTGTGACCTAGAGACGCTGGAAACAACGTCGATGTTGGTGCTGATGACCATAGGGAGAAGTGGTTGAGAGATTTAGGAAAAAAAGAAGTAAGCAAACAAATAGTTTATCTAAGAGGAGGAAGAGGGTGAAATAAAAAATAAAAAAAACTCTACCAAAATCAAAATATGAGTTTAAGAGATTTGAACCCATGAGTTCAACATTTTGAAATTTGAAACAATGGTTTAGATGATTGGGAAAATTTGAAACAATGATTCAAAGAAGGAGAAGAGTAAAAAAGGAAGAAAAAAAAAAGAAGAAAGAATAAAGAATAAAGAAGGGTTTTGAGAGTGGGTGGGGGATGAATGAATGAACAGATTGATGGAGAAGAGAAGAAGGTCAATATTATCTTTTCTACAGCCTAAAAAAAATACATTCAACCTTTTTCCCAATTTATACCTTCTCGCATGACCAGTCAACGAAAACCCTTCATCGGTCCACACATTCACTCGCACAGTACATGGAGATGACACAACTTCAAGGCCATTGTTTCGTCGGAGATCCTTTGCTTGCGCATCCAGGTTGAGTGCGGCGGCCGCACCTCCCAAATCTACTATGTCAGAGCATCTTCACGACGGTGGAAACAACCTCTGTCGGTGGTGTGGCCTCCTTGCACATGCTCCGTGGGTTTGACCTGAACGGCTGAACCTGCCGGCGCCACCGGTGGGGTTTGATTTCGAAAAAGAAGAAGGTTGACGGTGAATAAGAGGTGGAAAGCCAGTTGCTGGTAATCGCCAAGAGGCCTCATTTGTTTTCAAGGGAAGATGATGATGTTGATGAAACAGCGTAGCTTTGTTCGTTGAATATTTATTTTATTTTGATTGAAAATAGATTTGTTGGCATCATCAAGTCTTTTGGCTCTTACCGCGAGTGGTCTTTTGAAACAAGGGGCAAGTTTGGAAAGGGAAAAAGAGTTAAAAAGTTGAATCAATCAATTATCAATTATATTATATAAAAGAAGGTTTTGCCACGTAGGTTGATGCCACGTGGCAACACCATATTGATTCTTTTCCCACCGAGATGAAAACAATTTTATTTTTATGGTAATTTTAAATTGTTTAATTCATATTTAATTGATAACAATAATTTAAATTCATATTCATATTCAAATTTGAATGTGATCAATATTTTAAGATATTTATGATTTGAAATTTGAAATTATTTAATTCATATTAATTGATAACACTAATATAAATTCAAATTCATATTCAAATTCAAAATTATAACAAATTAAAATAAAGAAATTGTGCAATTAGATTTTTTATCTCATAATTTTATAATGCAAATATATAATTGATAATTTAAACAATATCTATATATACATGTGTGGATGATAATAAAATTTGAACATCATCAATATTTTAAGATATTTATGATTTGAAATTTTAAATATTTTAATTCATATATTCACTTAATTATATTAAATATAGTAATTAAAATCATTACAACGAGTACATATATAATTTGATATTCTGATTAAATTAATCAATCAAATCATTTTATTTGGTGGTGCATGTTTTTTGGGTTATTTGGTGGTGCAGGAACAACATAAGGTTCAGAGATGTTCATCTTCCTCTGAGGCAAGCTTCTTCTATGGTGATCTCTGCTGTCTCTCTTTCCAGTTTTCTCTCTAAGGGCCATGCTTCAAATTCTATCTCAGAATTTTCTTTTCTTCAGAAGTTCTTAGTCTCAGCTAAGCCTCCTAAGCCTGTTCAGCAAGTGTCTTGGTTTCCCCCTGCTTGTGGATACATCAAATGTAACACTGATGGTGCATCTAGAGGTTCTCCTGGGCATGCTGCGGGTGGTGGTATTTTTCGAGACAGTTTTGGGGTTTTTCGTGGCTGTTTTGCAGCTTATATAGGTATTAAATCAGCGCTGCATGCAGAGCTTTTTGCTGCTATTTTAGCTATTGAATATGCTTATTCTGTTGGTTGGGATAAGCTGTGGTTGGAATGTGACTCCAAGCTTGTGCTTGCTGCGATTGATAAGGTTGATATCGTTCCTTGGGACCTCAGAAGCCGTTGGATTCGTTGTCTTAAATTATGCTCCCAAATGCATTTCTTGTATTCTCATATTTATAGAGAAGGTAATCATTGTGCAGATAGATTAGCTAATTATGGGGTTGATCATAGGGTTGATTTAACTTGGTGGGATCATATTCCCTTGTTTGTTAGGGATAGTTTTGCTCGCAATCATTGTGGATTGCCTTTTTTTCGCTTTTGTTGATTGTTATCATGGGTTTTGGCCTAGTCCCCCCATGCTTTTTGTTGGTCTTTTTTCTTTATATTAATAAATTGTGGTTTGCTGCCGATGATTAGTTGGCGTGGGGGTGCCAACGTTGTTGGGATGTCCTCGTCCAACTATGAGGTTTGCTTGCTACAAATTCATTCAAAAAAAAAAATCAATCAAATCATTAAATCTTAAATAGATTTTGATTTTATATAATTTGGTAATTAATTATTAAGTTTTATGTATTTTATTTTATAATTATGAAATATTTTTTATTATCGTGATTTTATGATTTACCGTAAATGATGATAATAATAATAATAATAATAATAATAATAATAATAATAATAATATTAATATTAATATTATTATTATTATTATTATTATTATTATTATTATTATTATTATTATTATTATTATCATAATAAAAGAATGTTTTATCACGTAGGTAGATGTTACGTGATAACACCACATTCATTTTTTCCCTCCAAAATGCCATTAAATAATTTATTTTATTTTTAATTCATAAATATATATTTATGGTAATTAAGATGATTATTTAATTATGAAATACTTAATTACAATAATCTATCATTACTAGAATATTCTAATTAATTAATAATATAATTATATAATCTGAATCAAATTAATTAATAGTACTAATTTATATTTTGATTCAAATTTATAGCAAATTTGAAATTAAATTTAGAAATCTTGCAAAATTTATTTTAGGCAAATACATATAAGAATTTTTTCTACCTAAAATACATTTTTTTCTATTTTTAATTCATAAAAATACATCAATTATAGTTATTAAGGTGATTATTTAATTAATCATTCACAATTTAAACATTCTAATTGATAATACCAGTTATGGAATAATCATGTTTTCAATTTAATTGTGAGTTTTGCAACCAATCTTTTGTTAGAATCTAAGACGTTGGACGATGCCCAACCCCTCAAACTTCGATTTTGATGATAAAAAATGAGGTTAAATTTTGAAGCATCTAATGATCTATGTTTGAGTGTTATAGGTTCTACACCGTCCAATGCCTCAATGGTATTGTATTTCTTAAACTCAAACATTATATTTCTATGTGTACAGTGCATCCAATGAGTAACTGGAAACTTGTTTTTTTTTAAGTATAAAACCCAGCGTCCAATACGCTTGTTATAAAACAAGCATCCAATGCATTGTGAAAGCCAGTGTGAAAACACTGCATCCATTCGAGGAAGCGTCCAGCTCCTATTAACTTACATAATAATTTCTATCAAACAGTTATATAATGCGTCCATGATTGTGTGGAAGTACACTTATGCTTTTTGATGACGACTCTTTGAAATGTTCTGTTATTCCCTCTCTTCTCTAATGTGACATTTCATTTGAAAATTCGAAAAGTGTACCACAGGGGACATGAAAGCTTCTCTCTGTAGAAACCGTACAAGTAGTGGAGGCGCTGTATGTACTGTTGTCTCCTCCATCTCTCCACCCCAAGCTGACACGTAGCAACGGTCATATGATTGTGAGAGAACGGTTATTGGCAAAGGCACAGATCCCACAACAGATATCTTCACCAAGCTACCTATAAATAGAGGAACAAGCTCACCTCACAATTTCAACAACGTAGCAATCAAGTTTTTCAAAGAGCTGTAACTCTACCAAATTCAATTGGACGACCTACACTTGTGCGAAAAGAGAAATCTACTTAGCCTTGCTAAGTTATTCTGTAATTCGAGTTATATTGTAATATCCTCTCTATGAGAGTTATCTATTTAACTTGTACTCAAATAGTTTCTGTTTGGAAAGCCAGGAGTGGCTTAGTGACAAAGAATACTTGGGTGTTCTTTAATCTCAGGGGGAGATTAAAGGTGTGCCAGAAGTAGCCTAGAGAATACTTGTAGCTAGGAATGGCAGGGTATATAATACTTGTTTGTAATCAAAATTTGATAGTGGAACCCTTCAAAGTTTTTGAAGGAGAAATGGACGTAGCTCAGATTGAGTGAACCAGTATAAACTAAGTGTTTTTACTCTATCATTTTCAAGCTTACTTGCTATTCTTTTAAGTTATTTCTTCACACTCTGCGCACAAGTTTCTTTATATCTTATTTATGAAAATCTCTTATTTGCGCCTGGACGATAATAGAAAATGTAGTTTCACTAAACTGTCATTTTAACGATTGGACGATACCTGTGATCTTTTGTTTTACAAGTCCCTTGTGAAACTTAAGTTAGTCTATCTCTATCTTTGCGAATTTTTTTTAAAGATTACTAACACACTATTCAACCCCCCTTCTAGTGTGAATCTCTACATTTCAATTGGCATCAGAGTTCGGCCTCTCGGGTTGAGTACTTAGCAGTACAGAGGAAACCAGATCCTAAGAAAGATGGAAAATGAGGGACAAGCTGTGAATAGACCACCCCTCTTCAAGAGTGTCAAATATGATTATTGGAAGCAAAGAATGATAGCATTCTTTGAGTCCTGTCATATTGATATGTGGGACATTGTGGAAATGGGCGACTACATTCAATTCGATGAGAATCTCAACAAGATCCCAAAGGCTAGATGGACGGAGGAGCAAAAACAAAGATTTCATCTCAACTCCAGAGCTAGAAATACCACAATGTGTGCACTGTCTGAACAAGAATACAACAAGGTGCACAACTTCAAAAGTGCGAAACAAATGTGGGACACTCTTGCGTTAACGTATGAGGGTTCCACACAGGTAAAACGCAACAAACTCAGTCTTTTAACTCGTTAATATGAACTGTTTAGTATGGAGGGAAATGAGGACATACAAAATATGTTTGGAAGATTTCAAACCATACTAAATGAGCTTAGAGCACATGGTAAAGATTACAATAACTATGAACATATTGACAAAATTATGAGAAGTTTGCCTAGGCAATGGAGACCACAGGTTACAGCCTTGAGAGCAAGCAAAGGACTGGATGATATGTCCTTAGAAGAGCTTGTGGGAATCCTTAAGGTGCATGAGCTGGAACTACAACAAGATGGTGATGGCACGAAAAGCAAGTCTCTGGCACTCAGTGTCCAGAAGCCAAAGAAAGCACCATCGTCCAAAGCCATGCAAGCTGAAGCATCATCAGACGAACAATTTGAAGATGATGACTCAGATGAGGGTGATGAGCTATCCTTCATATCCAAGAGAATCCACTCTATGTGGAAGAAGAAAGGTGGATCCAGATGGAGAAACCTGAACAAGAAAGGTCTCAAAGAAAAGAAGGAGAAGAGTCCAATCGTATGCTACGAATGCAAGAAGCCCGGACACTTCAAATTAGAATGCCCAGACCTTGACAAGAGCAAGGACAAGAAGAAGAAAATCTTCAACAAAAAGAAGGGCAAAAAGGTTCTGATGTCCACATGGGAAGATCTGGACGATGACTCATCATCAGACGATGAAGAGGAAGAGGAAGCACACATATGCCTGATGGCAGACACTACATCAGATTCTTCAGAACCAGAAGAGGAACATGAGGTAAACTTTAATGATTTAAATTCACTTCAAGAAGCTTACCATGATTTACTTTCAAACTCTTCTATTATGTCAAAGGCCTACAAAACTTTGAAGAAATCGTCCAAGTCACTTTCAAAACAAAAAGAAGTTTTAGAAAATAGTCTCAAACAACTTGAAAGTGAAAAGGAAGATTTACAGAAAAAGTTAACAGAGCTCTCAAAGGAACGTGAAGCCTTAAATGAGGATAGGCGAACTCTCTGGAATGTTACTACTCAAGCCTATAAATCTTACGAGGATTCAAGGACTAGAGAAATGAATCTTTCCATAGAGATTCGAACTCTCAAACCAGAAAACAAAAGGCTAATTGAGAAACTTCTGAAAGTTGAAGCAGATACTTCTTTAAGAGGCCAACCACATGATGTTGTAAAACTTCATGAAGAGATTAACAGCCTAAAGAAGGATTTGTCAAACTTTGACAAGGGATCTGACAACCTTAAAATGCTTTTAAAATATGAAGGTTGTAAGAGACCAAATGACAGGTCAGGGCATGGATACAAGGGAAAGAAATATATTCATGACGAGGAAGTAGATGTATGTTATTTCTGTGGGAAACCCAGAAATAACGTCCAAATGCAGACACCTGCCTAAGAGGGGATCATCCAATGCCCTTCAAACTAACAAGAAAGGACCCAAATCAATCTAGGTACCTAAGGATAAAATTATTCCTGTTGCAGACATGCTTAACAGCAGGAAAGAAACTCCAGTCATGGTACCTAGACAGTGGGTGCTCGCATCACATGACAGGAGAAAGGTGTATGTTCCAAAGTCTCCAACCCAAGACTGGTGGGACAGTCACTTTCGGAGGGAATCAGAAAGGGATGATAGCTAGCGTGGGTAAGATTGGTATACCACCCTATCCATGTATTGATAATGTTCTTTATGTTAAAGGTCTCAAGCATAATCTACTTAGCATAAGTCAATTATGTGATAGTGGATATGATGTTGCCTTTAACAAAGGTGAATGTATAGTCAAGAACTCTGATGGATCCCTTCTCTTTACTGCAAAGAGGCAAGGTAATATGTACAAGATTAAACTTGGGGAACTATCAAGTCAAAATGTTTCATGCTTAGTTTCAGTTAAGAAAATCATTGGCTATGGCATAAAAGACTTGGGCATGCCAGCTTGAGATTAATCTCAAAGCTTAATAGGCATAACCTCGTGAGAGGATTACCGAGTATGTCATATAAAGACGATCTTCTTTGTGAAGCCTGTCAGAAAGGGAAACAAGTGTAAAGCTCTTTTCAAAGTAAAAACTTTGTTTCCACTTCTAGACCTCTTGAGCTGTTACATATTGACCTATTTGGACCTACAAGAACAACCTCAGTAAGTGGTAAGAGATACGGATTGGTTGTAGTGGATGACTATACAAGATGGACATGGGTCATGTTCCTATCTCACAAAGATGAGTCTTTTAAGGTCTTCTATATCTTCTGTAAAAGGATTCAAAATGAAAAAGGAGTATGCATTACTTCGATCCGAAGTGATCATGGGGGAGAATTTGAAAACAAAAGTTTTCAAAGGTTCTGTGAGGATAATGGTATCCTTCACAACTTCTTAACACCCAGAACGCCACAACAGGATGGTGTTGTTGAGAGGAAGAACAAGTCACTTCAAGAGATGGCCAGAACCATGTTGAATGATAATTCAACCCCTAAACACTTCTAGGCTGAAGCAGTGAATACTGCCTGTTATTTACAGAACAAAATCTATATTAGGCCTATCATGAAAAAGACTCCATATGAATTGTGGAAAGGGAGAAGACCCAACATATCCTACTTCCATCCATTTGGATGTCAATGTTTCATTCTGAACACTAAGGACAACTTCGGAAAATTTGATTCTAAGTGTGATGAAGGAATATTGCTTGGATATTCTGAAACCTCAAAGACATATAGAGTTTATAATTCTAGAACCTTAGTTGTTGAAGAAGCCATCCATGTGAAGTTCAATGACACCAAGCCTGATAAGGAATTATCAGAGCTGGATGAATCATTTGTAGATCTCAGGTTGGACGATGCAAAGAAGTCATCAGACACGTCCAACAATGATGTCTCAGTTGAAGAGTCCAATGCACCCCTGGACGGTCCAGTAGAAGGACAAAGGGAACCAACTGGACGCAACTGGCAAATGAAGAAGCATCATCCAGAAGATCAAATCATTGGTGATCCAAAGGATAAAGTTAGAACCAGATCTTCGCTTCAACAAGGTCACACAACATTCATATCACAGGTAGAACCTAAGACTGTGGATGATGCCTTGGAAGATGAAAGCTGGGTCAAAGCAATGCAAGAAGAACTTGACCAGTTTCAAAAGAACGATATCTGGAAGCTTGTAGAACTCCCTGATGACAAAGAAACTGTAGGAGCTAAGTGGGTATTTAGAAATAAGTTGGATGAAATAGGTAAAGTTGTGAGAAACAAAGCCAGGCTGGTAGCCAAAGGTTACTCATAACAAGAAGGTATAGATTATACTGAAACTTATGCACCTGTTGCACGTCTAGAGGCAATTCGCATTTTATTGTCCTTTGCAGCTCATAACAATATGAAGCTATATGAAATGGATGTAAAAAGTGCATTCCTCAATGGATTAATAAAAGAAGAAGTCTATGTGGAACAACCCCCAGGGTTTGAGAGTGATGCTTTTCCTACTTAACAAAGTGTTATATGGACTAAAACAAGCACCGAGAGCTTGGTATGAAAAA
Source organism: Pueraria montana var. lobata (assembly GCA_026413185.1). Taxonomy (NCBI): domain Eukaryota; kingdom Viridiplantae; phylum Streptophyta; class Magnoliopsida; order Fabales; family Fabaceae; genus Pueraria; species Pueraria montana. Next base: position 4,941,255 of record CM048648.1, read on the forward strand.
CGCATTTCTTTCAGAAAATGATTTTTCAAGAGGAAAAGTAGACACTACACTATTTTGCAAAGATTATTCTTATGATTTTATTATTGTTCAAATATATGTTGATGATATAATATTTGGTGCTACTAATGAATCTCTTTGTGAGGAGTTTGCTAAGTTAATGCAGACAGAATTTGAGATGAGCATGATGGGAGAACTAAAACTCTTCCTTGGACTGCAAATCAAGCAAATTGATAAAGGCATATACATACATCAAACCAAGTATGTTAAGGAGCTTCTTAAAAAGTTCAAAATGGATGATGCAAAGCCAATGAAAACCCCTACGCATCCAACAACAGTACTTGGATTGGACGATGGTTCAAAGAAGATGGACAACACCTTATACAGAGGAATGATAGGATCACTCCTATTCCTCACAACATCCAGACCTGACATCATGTTCAGTGTATGCTTATGCGACAAATTCCAATCTGACCCAAGGGAAGTTCACTTAACTGCTGTTAAAAGAATCTTACGATATCTTATTGGAACAACTAATCTTGGTCTATATTTCAAAAGGCAGAAAGATTTCAGATTAGTTGGGTACTGTGATGCTGACTATGCTGGAGACAGAATTGAAAGAAAAAGCACTAGTGGAGGATGTCACTTCATTGGTGGAAACTTAGTCTCCTGGATATGAAAGAAGCAAGGAACCATTGCACTATCCACTGCTGAAGCAGAGCATATTTCAGCTGCAAAGTGATGCTCTCAAATTTTGTGGATCAAGCATCAACTTGAGGACTACAACATATATGAGAGTAACATTCCTATCTTCTGTGATAGCAAAGCTGCAATTGATCTTTCTAAAAACCCTATATTGCATTCAAGGGCAAAACATATAGAAATTAAACATCACTTTATAAGAGATCATGTTCAATAGGGTATTATGGAATTACATTTTGTAACCACAAATAATCAGCTAGCTGATATAGTTACAAAACCCCTTATTGAAGACAAGCTAGTCCTTCTGAGGAATAGACTTAGCATGGATCTTGTAAAAGAATTATTAAAATCTATATGTAGCATCCAATGTGACTACAGCGTCCAATGGACATGTTGTCCAAAGGTCACTTAGTCATACATGTGCACTGCATATGATACACTTAAGTCTAATGACTAGACGATATTTTTTTTTGTTTTGTTTTTTCATTTAACGTTTTTCTTATGGCCAAAATGGTTTCATTTTGAGTAAGTGTGAGTAAATGCTCTATGCTGAGTCACTTAGCTGTTGGTAACCATACACAGTTACCCATATTCTCAGCACGCCTCATCATGGCAGGTCTTATGGCATAACCTCCATTTCAAATATTCATAAAAGCCCAAAACCGTGTCATGTTCTCCAAACAGAGCCTATACTTAAACTGACAAATCCACTCAGAAAAATACTTTACCAATTTCCCTTCTCTGAGATTATCTTCTACCTTCAGCATTCTCTTTCTCTCTCTCCCAAAAAACCTAAACACTCTCTGCAAAACCTAAAAATCCAACCTTTATCATCATGTCAAACTCTACCAACTCAAGTGCCTCCGAACTAAGTGTTCATACCTACCCTGAAACCACTATAGTGTCTCAAGGTGCTACTACTGTCCACGTTGAGCACTTCTTCAACATTAAACAACTGGAAAAGTTAGGTCTGAATCTCGATGAAAGTCTCCTAAAATGCGAAATCAGAGGATACTTCAATGAAAACCAAAAGATATTCACAGAGCTGATCAGGATGTTCTGGAGGAATGCAAGGTTCCAGAACTCAAAGGAACTTGTGACCACTATGCTTGGATGAGAAGTGACTTTGTCCATTGAATATATAGCCAAAGTCACTGGCTGTATTAGGGAACAAAATCAGTACAAGTCAGAGTGGGCCAAGCCTTATGGAAACCACATTGGAAAGGTACTTTGCAAGAACAAGTCTACATACTCATCCAAGATTGAGTACAAGAACCTATGTGAAGAAGCAAAGATATGGCAGTAAGTGTGCAACAAGAGCATTATGCATAAAGCTAGGTCTAAGGACTCGATCATGGACTTACACAAGTTTGTGATATTTCATCTAATGGAAGGTATCCCATTCAACCTACCTCACACCATTTACATCAATATTTTGTGAATGATGAAAACTATTGGTGGAAATGATGACATCTTCTACGCCGCACTGCTAAATAAGATCCTCTGGGATCAGAAAGTATACCAATGTTTCTTTGATGAGTTGGACGAAGCTGATCATGAAGAAATTGTGAAGAAAGGAGGAATGGTTGCAACAAAATAGATATTCGGTGAATCAAACATAAAGCCAATGAAGATAAAGCTTATAGAAAAGGTCCTAAGGGACTTGGACGAGGAAAGCATAAATAAGAAATGTCATAAGCAAAGCAGACTCATTTCAAATGATGATGAAGAAGAAATTGATCTTCTTGGCCTTGGGAAAAATATCAAACGATTGATGAAGGAACAAGAAAGTAGGAAAGTAACAAGACATATGTCCCAACAACATGAAGAAGATGCAGAAAAAGAAACAAGAACCAAGAAAAGACAAGCTGCTCCTGCACCGTCCAATCCACCTGCTAAGAAGCGTCCAAGGACTGCTCTGTCCAAGACTGAACAGGATGAGCAGCATCCAAAGACTGCTTTTAGTGAAGCATGCATCAGAAAATTTCAGAGTTCGCAAGCTGAAAATGCTAGAAGACTCTAATGATGAGGATCAAATGCCCATTGGCCAAATTAAAAGGAAAGCTAAAGAAATGGAGTCTGTGTAGCAGAAGAAATAGAAGGTATCTGCTGCATCCAAAACTGGTGCTACTGTCTTTCCTACTAAAGTACCTAGAAGAGTAAAAACTCAGGCAACAAGGCCAAGGAAAATTTCAATTAAACTCCCCACCTCTCAAGACACTGAGAGCGAATCTATAAGTGCTCCACAACCTGCTCCAACAGTTGCTTCAACAGTCACATCAGCACAGCGTCCAACTCTCCAACTAAACTTATCATAATTTGTGCATCCAAGGGATGCTTGGAGAGACGCATGGCCTCAATGGACGATTCCACCAAAGGGGAAGACGAAAGAAGAAGAAGACAAGACAAGGTTCCTTATTGTATTCCTTACAAGGAATGAACAGAACTATTGTAAGAAAAGTGATGTTATTTGGAGACCTCGACAGGAACCACTAGAGAGGAGTCTGACTCCAGTATCTGCACCTGAATGGACGAGGTATGACTATGTTCATCCTCAATCTGCTGAATTTACTTCATTACCAGGAGGAACCATTATCAGCAATCCTCCACCAACTTGGACGAGAGAATCTTATCCAAACCTGGTTCAGATGGAGTGCCCTTAGACATGTCCAACTGGTACTTAGTAACAGGTGCATCCAGCAGAAGATGAACTTCCTGAGCCAGAAGTTGAAGTTGCATCTAAATTAGCCAAAACTGTGGCAGAACATAAGGGAAAGGATCAAAGAAAGAGGAAGCCAATAACAAAGAAACCCCTTCTAGCAACAAAGATGAATTGGCTGTAGAATTGAACATAGCCATAAAGGAAAGTTTGGACCCATCAAAATCAAAGCAGCGTCTAGAAGTGCAATGGGTCAAAGATGTTCACATCTGGACTCCCATCACAAAATTTCTTCCACTACCACCTGGAACTCCAGTGCTAAACTTTTAGCCCAGTGATTATGATGATCTTGGCAAACTGCTCCAACAAATGTACATTCAAGACCAAGCAGTTGCTTATCCATCGAACCTCCACATCAGACGTTCCACGGATATCAAGTTTGTACTTGATAAGGTATGTCCTAGACTACCTCTATATGATGCTGGAAAAAAGAAAGGGTTTAAGTACTATGGCACTGAGATGCCTAGTAGAGATGAAAAGGTTCAGCTCTTAACTTCCTCACATACCTGGAATCATCTTTTCGATAAGACTGGAAAGTTAACAAGGGCCCTAGGCACTTTTGACACCATGATCTTCTGGCGTCAAATTGTGTGGGCAGACACTCAAAAAGCCTCAACCTCTGGATGCTCCAAGGATTCATTCTTTCATCCTCCAGAAGGACTTGAAGTCCTACGTCCAGTCAAGACGTGTCATTTCTCTGATACCTTTGTTTGCTTTCTGACTGATAATGATGATTTTCTAGATGTCTTAAGGACACTGCCAATCATCAGAAGCAACAAGGTATATGACCTTAGAAGTATTGACCGCTCTGAATTTGTACAAGAAGTTCAAATGCTTCATGAACTCCAAAAAGCTGAAAAAGAAATAGCATTGCAAGAGCAAGCTGAAAGAGAAAGAGCTGAGCAAGTTCGCTTGGAACAAGAACGAGCCGAACAAGCTGAACAAGCTCGACTGGTACGAATAAAAAATGAACAAGCTGAGGTTGCTGCTAAAGAACAAGATAAGCAGGTTGCCAAACCAAAGATCACACAAGCAGAATTGGATGAAGCCTCTAAAAAGGTGACTAATATGATCATTCATTTAGACTTGGAGACAGAGGTAGAGGTGGACGTGGAACACTTTGTCACCTCCCATGAGGAACAAACCGTCCAATCTGAAGCCTCCAAAGATGAAGAAATACAACATGTGGCTGAGACTGAAGGGCCACAACCAAAGGAGTCCACTGCTGAAAAGCCTACTCCTGAGGTTGCTATAAGCCAACCAATTATTGATGCGTCCACTGAAGCACAGTCTAGAACAAGATAGGTAGTTCCTACAGGTTCGTCAAGTCCAAGGGCTATTGTTCCCATGCACTTTGTTGAACCTCAAGGAGTCTCTGAAGACAGAGTGAATGAGATTGTTCAACAGGCTCTACGACAACAACTGGAAACCGAAGCTGCTCTTCGTGCCTTCTAGGAAAGGCAACAAGCAGAAGCTGCACAACATAGATTAATGATGCAGAATGCTATTGCTGATCAGTTCATAAGCCTTTCACAAATGCTTGTGAACTAGATTCAATCGACAACTGCTAACCTCATTGGCACTATTATTCATCAGGTTCCTCCTGTTCAACCCATACCTCAACAACAACCACCTGTTAACCACCCTGCACCACCTCCTCAAGCACCACCAGAGCAACCACCACCACCACCTCAATAGCCCTAAGTGACCATGATGGTCAAATCATTTTTTCCATCTTTCAAATCCTTTTTTTTTGTTGATGACAAAGGGGGAGAAACTGGAATTTTTGATGTCATAGAGTATTTTCTTTTGTTACACTTCTCTGTGAAACTTTTTTGGCTGTTCATTTAATACATATGAGGTGTTTTTTATCATAAGTTCCGCATCCATATCTATGATATGCTTTTCACTCTAATATCTATTGTCTCTGATACATTCTTATCATACAATGTTATCTGATATATATTGCATTGTTAAATGCATGAGAAATGTTGAACTCAGAGGGAGTACTTCATTTCATACATTTTCAACCTATTAACATACACTGGCATAAAATAATCATTCAATCATCTGCTCTGATATTCTTTTATATGATTATGTATTTGCACACATCAAAATTTAGTATTATTTGTCATCATAAAAAAGGGGGAGATTGTTAGAATCTAAGACGTTGGACGATGTCCAACCCCTCAAACTTCGATTTTGATGATAACAAATGAGGTTAAATTTTGAAGTATCTAATGATCTATGTTTGAGTATTATAGGTTCTACGCTGTCCAATGCCTCAATGGTATTGTATTTCTTAAACTTAAACATTATATTTCTATGTGTACAGTGCGTCCAACGAGTAACTGGAAACTTGCTTTTTTTTTTAAGTATAAAACCCAGCGTCCAATACACTGTTATAAAACAAGTGTCCAATGCATTGTGAAAGCTAGTGTGAAAACACTGCGTCCATTCGAGGAAGCGTCCAGCTCCTATATAACTTACATCATAATTTCTATCAAACAGATATATAATGCGTCCATGAATGTGTGGAAGTACACTTATGCTTTTCGATGATGATTCTCTGAAATGTTCTGTTATTCCCTCTCTTTTCTAATGTGACATTTCATTTGAAAATTTGAAAAGTGTACCACAGGGGACAAGAATGCTTCTCTCTGCAGAAACTGTACAAGTAGTGGAGGCGTTGTATGTACTATTGTCTCCTCCATCTCTCCACCCCAAGTTGACACGTAGCAACGGTCATATGATTGTGAGAGAACGGTTATTGGCAAAGGCACAGATCCCACAACAGATATCTTCACCAAGCTGCCTATAAATAGAGGATAAAGCTCACGATTTCAACAACGAAGCAATCAAGTTTTTCAAAGAGCTGTAACTCTGCCAAATCAATTGGACAACCTACACTTGTGCAAAAAGAGCAATCTACTTAGCCTTGCTAAGTTATTCTGTGTATTCGATTTATATTGTAATATCCTCTCTGTGAGAGTTATCTATTTAACTTGTACTCAAACAATTTCTATTTGGAAAGCCAGGAGTGGCTTAGTGACAAAGAATACTTGGGTGTTCTTTAATCTCAGGGGGAGATTAAAGGTGTACCAGAAGTGGCCTAGAGAATACTTGTAGCCAGGAGTGGCAGGGTATATAATACTTGTTTGTAATCAGAATTTGATTAGGGAACCCTTCAAAGTTTTTGAAGGAGAACTGGACGTAGCTCAGATTGAGTGAACCAATATAAACTAAGTGTTTTTACTCTATCGCTTTCAAGCTTACTTGCTATTCTCTTAAGTTATTTCTTCACACTTTGCGCACAAGTTTCTTTATATCTTATTTGCGAAAATCTCTTATTTACACCTGGACGATAATAGAAAACATAGTTTCACTAAAATGTCATTTTAACGATTGGACGATACCTGTGATCTTTTGTTTTACAAGTCCCTTGTGAAACTTAAGTTAGTCTATCTCCATCTTTGCAAATTTTTTTAAAGATTATAACTAACACACTATTCAACCCCCCTTCTAGTGTGAATCTCTAGATTTCATCTTTATTTTATTAAAACTGCATGTTATTCTTTCTTAAAAATAATGTGTTATTATTAACTTATTTCTTTTTTTAAAATTTAAATTTCCTTTTAATTTAATTATGTATATCCTGGAAGCGATAGCATGACTTTGGTTAAAACTGAGCAAGAGAATTTCTTGAAAATATAGTCTTATCACCTGTGACTTTATGAAAAGTTATTCGGGAATATGAAGTTTCTGGAGTTCATTTCTCTGAAAATTACTTGACTGCCAATTGTTAACACTCAAGTTCAAGATCATTCATGTCACAACTAAGTTTTTTGATTTCATCAAATAAAACTTAACGAAATGGTTCTGGTATTTAGTAGTAGTTTTTCTAATCCCATAACTAATTCAGCTTTTATTTTCCACTCTTTTGATATACATGTTTCTAGAGATTTTGGGTGGCAGCAGGGATATGCTAGTTTCTGTGCTTTAAATCATTGCATTGCTTCTCTATCCATTTCTTTGGGCTTGGATAATAATTGGTACCATGTGGTTCAGTAACACTAAAATTTGCATATGTTTTATTTGTTTTAATCCTCTATGGTACTTCTGTGAACAAGTTTATGATGCCTACTCCAAATAATTATGTACAGTTTCCTCATCTGGTTACTTTTTAGCTTCTGTGGACTCCATTGTATTACTTGCATGTCAGTGGGGTAAGGTTAGTGGTGCTCTGTTGTTACCCATTAGATGTTTTTGACTTGTTTTCACTTTCCATGATAACTAAACTTTCCCTTTTCTGCGTGTGGTGTTGTTCTTGTTTATGGATTACTTATCAATTGGAGTCTAGACATGTCTGCTGAAGAATTCTTCTTCATTGTTTTCATTTATGTTTGTTTAATTATTTGCAGTAGTTGAAATGAAGACAAGTACACTTTTAAAATCTTAGCTGATCATTTAGCTTTAATCGCGCCAAAGTTAATTTCTCCTCAACAATGTGGGTTTGTTAAAGGAAGACACATTAGTGAGTGCATAAGAGTTACTTCCGAGGCCATAAATTTGCTTAAATCTAAAGCTTTTGGTGGGAATCTAGCCTTAAAAATTGATGTACGTAAAGCATTTGACACTTTGGACTGGAAGTTTCTGTTGAATGTTCAGGAAGCTTTTGGATTTAATTAGCTCTTTTGCCAGTGGATTAATGTGTTGTTACACTATACAAAGCTTTCCTTTATAGTTAATGGCAAGGCAGCTGGCTATTTTGCTTGCAAGAGGGGTGTGAGACAAGGTGATCCTCTCTCACCTCTTTTATTTTGTCTGGCTGAAAAAGTTCTTAGTAGAAGGGTCTCGAACTTAATCAAGGATGGGCTTTTGTCCCCAATGTCTGGTCCTAAGGGCTATCAAGTTCCCAGTCATGCATATTTTGCGGATGACTTAATGATTTTTTGTCGTGGCCAGAAGAAGGGCTTGATGAATTTGATGGCCTTGCTGAAGGATTATGGTGAAGCTTCAGGTCAATGGATAAGTGTAGAGAAGTGCAAATTTTTTCATAAGGGTCTTTCTCGAAATAGAATTATGTTTCTTCGTGACTTCTTGGGTTTTAGAGAGGGGTCCCTTCCTTTTCAATATATTGGCGTTCCTATTTTTCAGGGTAAGCCAAGGAAAAGGCATCTTAAACCTATTGTGGATAAAATTGCTTCCAAGTTAGCTTCTTGGAAAGGTTTTGTGCTGTCATACATGGGATGAGTTAAGCTTGTTAAAGCTACAATTCAAGGTATGCTTTTGCACAATTTTTTCATATATGCTTGGCCAGTGTTGTTGTTAAAACAATTAGATAATTGCATTCGTAATTTCATATGGACTGGGGATATGTTGAAAAGAAAGTTAGTAACAGTTTCATGGGAAAAAGTTTGCTCTTCTGTTGCATCTGGTGGTTTGGGGATTAGACCATTAAGATTTATTAATAAAGCAGCTATGCTGAAGTTGGGATGGCTTTTGATTACATCGAGTGGAGCATTGGCTTCTTTGTCCAGAGCTAGATTTATGAGAGGTTCGTGAATCACCTCTTCCTACATCAAATCTTTGATGTGGCCAGGGATTCGACCCTGGATGGATACTATTTTGGATAACTTAGGCTGGCAGTTGGGAGATGGGAAAGTTATTTCTTTTTGGTCAGACAGATGGATGTCTGCACCCATTGTGGATTCCTTGAATATTCCACAAGATGTTAGACCGGCGTTAAAAAGCAAAAGTAAGTGATTTTATTGTCAATGTCTCTTGGGATATCCCGATAGAGTTTCAACTTCATTATCCATAGGTTTCTAATGATATTAAGCAAATGGTTATTCCTGCTCATGAAAAACCTAATAAGGCAGTTTAGTTCCCAGCTTCATTTGGAGAGTTGACTTTTCGAGAAGCTTTTTCATTTCTCCAGCCAATCTTTAAGTTGTTTCATGGTCTAAATTAATTTGGAGGACTGTCGTCCCTCTTTCAAAGTCATTTCTTTATTGGAGGTTTATTTTGGGGAAGCTTCCAACAGATGGGGAGCTTTGTAGAAGGGGTTGTGTGATAGTCTCAGTTTGTGTGCACTGTGGGCGAGCTTATGAAACGTCTGAGCATTTGCTACTCTCATGTCCTTTTGCGGTTAGAATTTGGCAATGGTTGAGTAGCAAAATTGGCTTTGGATTGGACTTATCTTCTCCTTTATCTGTCCTCTCTATCTGTCGTCAGAAGCTTAGTTCTCAAGCTATTGACGTAATTATGGCTGGAATTGTTAATGTGGTGTGGTTCCTTTGGCAAAGTCGTAACAACATTCGATTTCAAAATGCTGCAATATCTGAGAACTCTATTTTAAATAATGTTATAACTATTGTTGCTCTTTCGGGTAACTTATCCAAAGGCACAATGCATCCTTCCATGCAAGATTTTATTCTGCTTAAATATTTTTTTGTAAAGGGCCATGCTAGTAAAGAGACACATATTAAACAAGTGTTGTGGAAACCTCCTTTTCTTGGCTGGGTGAAGGTTAACACAGATGGTGCAACTCGTGGGTACTCTGGTGTAGGTGCTTGTGGGGGAATTTTTAGAGACATTAGAGGCTTATTTCTTGGTGGCTTTGCATTGCACTTGGGCATATCAGATGCGTTTTATGCAGAACTGAGGGGAGTGATTAAGGCGTTGGAGATTGCTTTTGATCGTGGTTGGTCATCCCTTTGGCTAGAGAGTGACTTAGCATTGGTTGTAGCTGTTGTTCATAATACTCTGTTGGTACCCTGGCGCTTGAGAAATCAATGGGAAAATTGTTTAAGCAGAATTCAGTTTTTGCGTTTTGAAGTGACACATATTTATTGTGAAGGGGATGGATGTGCTGATAAAATAGCCAACTATGGGATTCATAACACTGGTTTTACTTGGTGGGATAATGTCCCTAGTCTTATTCGTGATGATTATAATCGTAATGGGATAAGTTTACCTATGTTTAGATTTTGCTAATCTTTTTATCCATGGGTTTGGTTTTGCTGCCCCATGTTGCTTTCTTTTGATTCTTTTTCTGATGGAATAAATTGCGGGCTTCTTGCTGTTTAGTACTTCTGGTGCCAACCCAATTGGGATTAGTAGGGCTTTACAGTAATTAGTCTAGCCTTATATAAAAAAAAAAGACAAGTACACTTTTAGGCTGTAGTTGGGATAAGTTCTATCTTTACTGTGTTTTTATGTTAGAGTGTTAGTTAATAACACATCGGAACTACATCTTTGGATGTCATGATATGTAAATGCAAAAATCACAAGAAGGGGGGTTGAATTGTGATTCACAAAAAATTTTGCAAACTTTTTATAAACAGTGTGTAATGTCTGTTGAACAAAAGAGATCGTTTTGAAGAAAGCATTTTAATAGACCATAGTACACAGATGAAAGCTCTTTTCAAGAAGACAGATTTAAATCACAAGACAAAGTCAGTTTAAAACAGTTATAAGAGCTAACAGAGCAAGAAAGACAACACAGAATTTTATACTGGTTCATCTCACCCCGAGACTATGTCCATTTCTTGGCAAACCACCAAGTTCCACTAACTTTCACAAGTTACAAGTATTGTTCACTGCCACTTCTGGCTCACCCAAGTAGTTTTTGACACTTAGCCTCTCCAAGCTAAAAATCCAAGTATTCTTTACTACCAAGCCACTTCTGGCTCTAAAACAAATTGCAAGATTTGTTTTTTTGTAAGGGTGCATAGACTTTTTAACTATCATCTTATAGACGGATATACAAGATTAAGAACTAAGTCTTTTTCTCTCAGGATATGCAAAGTGATTTGAGAGCTTTTTAACAAAGAGAAATTTTACAAGAGAAAGAATGAAGGCTTGAAAGAATGCTTGAATTTTGAATTCAGTTCATGTGTGTGTCTTCAGCACTTCAAATCTTCTTCTATATATAGACTTGCTGAGGAAGTAATCGTTGTCTCTAAACGGTCTTCTTTCTTTGCGTCTGACCAGCGTCTGAAGGAAGGTGGTTGAGGGACATTTAATGCGAGCATTAAATGCTTGTCACCAACTAGTCATTCTAAACTGATAAAGCACTATGCTTATCTTTCTTAAGATATACTCCATATCCTTCTGTTGAAATGGTCACATCGCTTGCTCAGACAAGTACTCATTGCTAGCTATAGCGCGTCTTTTGAGGCGAGGGAAACTTCTGAAACTTTGACTCTTCTTTCTGTTCCCCTTTATGCACTTCGACTGATCCTAAGAGGATGTTCTATGAATATACTCTGCAAAATAGATTACAAAGTGATAGTGCATTTACTATGCCTTTAAATGCTTCTTCAGACTTAAGCGTCTGTCTGCATATCATTTGTATCTTACAAATGCAGATACACCATTTTAGTCTAGTTGCATTTATAAGATGCAGTCTCTTTACTTAATATTTGTTTTGTATAAAATCAAAATAATTGAGGGTCCTGATTCATCTTATGAATCAACAATCTCCCCCTTTTTGATGATGCCAAGCAAATATTGTAAAAAGATGTATCAGAGCTATTAATAATATTAACTATAAACATAGAATTTAAAACAGAAAGAAAAGAAGACTCAGGTTTGATGAGCAATCAAACAACTCGTCTTATTGAAAGGTTTTCACATCAAGATGATGTGTTTTTACAGATGATAAAAAAGAAATACTTTCCCTTTTTCTCAGTCTCCCCTTTTGATGTAGCTCCCCCTTAGATGCGTCCCTATCTTTATGTTTTCTTTTTACTCTTTCCTTCTCCCCCTTTGCATGGCGATCAGCAAAACCTGGTTCCCCAGGAATTGGACCGTCAGAATCAGAGGTGTCAGAGTTAGAGTCTAATGAGAGTACCATAGGGGATCCTGGTAGAGTGGGAGTGCGTCTGCGGCGGCATCCTCTGAAGAAGGCATCAATGTTGATCCACTTTTTGAGCTCAACCTTGAGTGCTTTCCTGTCTTCCAGAGTTTGACGCAGAGCTTTTCTAGTTGCCCATAGTTCAGCATACAGATCATAGACTTCTTCTACAGAGATGGGAGGTTTGTATGGCACAATGGCCTCATCATCTTCTGGTTCTAGTACAATGCCTAGAATAAGCGTGGAGAAGAAGAAGGTGGAATATGGCAGCTTCACAACAAAGGAGAAGTCCCTATCAGATTGATAGTAGAAGGTGGACTTCCAGGGCATGATGTCGGAAGGGTCAGATGAAGATGGGAAAGTCTTATGTCCGTGGCATTGATAACATCTTCCTATCTTCAAATGATACCCATCTGCAAGAGGCTTGTGTTCAGGTTCCAGACCAGAGCAGAAAGCACCAAACTTCCTGACGCGTCTGATGGTCTTTAAGTCTTCAGACGTTCTTTTAGTAGCTAACTTCTAAAAGATGGCGTCAATCTCTCGTCTGAAGGGTTTGCCTCTTCGCACTCGAATGTTTCTTTGAGGAGCGTCATCTTCTTCTGCTTTCTCCTTACCCTTATAATTCAAGATTGGAAGATAGGGATGTCCTTATCCAAAGCAAGCTTGAATTGGGTTTGACTAGAGGCCACACAGTGAAATTGTGTGCCTAGGAAATGAGGCAGCGTCTGTGCTCTTCTTTGGATCTGCCTGAAGGAGTTTTGCCTCTTCTTTATCTCTTCCTTATACGTCTGCAGCTTCATACGCAACTCTGTAGAGTAGTTTGAAGATTCCCATAGATTGAAAATTGGACTTGCTTCTGGATCATCCAAGTTGAGATCTTCATAATAGACAGAATGTCCTAGTTTAGTGTGATTCCAGGGAAGAATCACATTGAGATAGGCAAGCAGACCCATCATTTGTTAAAGGTTGATAGGCTCATAAAAGGGTACTTCATCAGTTAGTACTGAGAGATATCGCCAGACTGAGGCTTCAGGGGGGTAGCTTCGTCTGCCACGTGGGTTGTGCTCGAAGATAATGGAGTTTGGGTCTGGTGCTGCCGTCTGTTAAGGAGGGAAGATTCTGAATTGAGGTTCCTCCTTATAACATGAGAGAGTAGGCATTTCTTCGTTTGGAAGAACTTCAAAGTTGGGAAGATTGAATGGATCAATCCCAGGAACACCTTTCTTTAACAACAATATGAAGTTGATGGAATCAAGCAAGAAGGCTTGATCCTCATCAGTGCATATTCCCTTCCTCCTCTATTCCCTGTTGCAGCGTTCCCATTCATTGACTCTGGGTCACTTCCACCCACCGTAGTATCTGACGTTGACGTCTGGGTCTGTTGGTGGTTGCACTGGAGGAAGTGGGATGTTGGGGTTGCGTCTGATGATCCAGTCGTAGCCTCTATAATTAGGAGCTAAGGCTAGAGCTAGACTTTCATATATGTACCCCAGAGAGAGAGTTGCCTTGGCAGCATACCTTCTGCGTCTGAACAATTCATCTTCAGTCAGAGTATGGAATTCTTCAGCAGTCTGATGCTGAAGTTCATAAGTGGGTTCAGATGATGAGCCACCATAGATGACCATCTACCATGCAGTGCGATCTACATCAGACTGTGCTTGGTGCTCGTCTACTCTCATTTCGTCCTCTTCGGTGACTGGTCTGTAGATGGCACGAGGACCAGAGTCATCAGCTTCAACTAGGTCTTCTCTAATTTCCAGACCTTGAGCGCTTGCTTCTAAGGTAGACTGAAGAAGAGCTTCATTTAGTTCTTCTATTTCTGCTTCGTTTGCATCATCGTCTATCATGAGCGTCTGGAGCTCCATTTGCTTATTGGCAACTTTTGCAGATGTTATCTCGGCTGCTTGAACCAGGGCAGATTCAATTCTCCTGAGATCATCTATGGCTGCTTGCTTCTGTTCTTCTTCAGAAAGAGTCCTGATAGACTCAAGAACAGCTTCCTCCATTGCTTCTTCCTCTCCAACGTCAGCTATAGGGGCTAAAGCTTCTTCAGTAGTCTTCCTCTTAAGTTCTTCTGCTGATAGAGTCTTAACAGACTCTACTACAGATTGTTCCATCTCAATCTGCTCCTTCTCCTCAAGGCTTTTATCTAGCTTAGCCTTCTTGGTAGCTTCCTTGTGAGACAAATCCTGAGCCTTCTTGATTGCGGCTGCTTCTTTCTTGTCAGCTAGTGGAGGAAAAAAATGAAGGTTTAGGCTTGGGTGCAGGCTTGGGTTTGGAAGAGGTTGGGGGTTTAGAGAGGGGTGCATCAAGAATCTCAACATCAGATTCTTGGGTTTGGAAAGGTGAAGGTTGAGGTTCAGATTGGAATTTTGGTGAGGTGGTGAGTTTGGCTTTGGTGACGATGCAGATTTTGGTGGTTCTGGTGGAAGGCTTTTTGAGGGGAGGTTCAGGGATTGGTTCATATTGTGCTTCTAAAACCTTTCTCTTTAGGGATGAGGGAGGATCTGAAGATGGTTTTTGTTTGGGCTTTTTGGGTTGGTCTAAGGAAGGAGGTTGGGTGCGTCTAGTGGTTGGTTTGGTTTGGGGTAGAGTCTGTGTCTCTGCGATAGACGCTAGTTCGTCAGACGATTCCTCCTTAGGCTCATTTTTCACCTTGGTTCCCTGCTTCTTTACCCATTCAGGGAACTTGTGAGCTATTCCCATCCTCACAAATGTGGTTCCTGTCACCTGTGTAGGTCCTCCAGAAGCTTCAAACTCCGTCAGATCAACACCAGCATCCCTCATTAGTTGAGTGAACAACATATAATGAGGAATGGGGTTCTTCTGCTTCTTTGTGGATAATCTGTCTTTGAAGGCCTGCTCCAGATGATAGAAGATCAGATTCGAAAGGTTGATCTTCTCTCATATGACAATGTTGTAGATGCAGAATCTGTCCCTTTCACTTACGTGGTCCCTCGACCTAGTCCTTAGGAGCACGATGTTGAAGAGCATATTGTGAAGGAGTCTGCAAATGTGTCTCATGTTGGCAGACCGGAGAAAGATCTTCGTGGCTGCAGCTCTCTTCTTGGGGTCTTCGTCTGCAGGTCTCACCCCATCGTAGAGAAGTTTATCCACCGTCTCCTGAGTGATTGTCTTCTCCCAGTCTTTGTCAAAAATCAATCCCTTTTCAGCACAACCAATAGCCTTAGCTATGGTTGCAGGGCTGATCTTTACTGATGTCTAACCAATCGTTCCCCTGATGCATTGGTCCTCCTCCATCTTTGTCATCCCCTAGAAGAGGGCATGAGGACCATGGTACCAGACGCTGTATTTTCCAATGAAGTTGGTCCACCCAACTTTGGTGAACATGTCCAGGACATCAAAGCCCTTCTTTGCCAGCTCCTTCAGATTTGCCCACTTTCTAAAGATGAAAAGCTCTTCTGGAAAGGTTGTAGTGGCTTCGTCCATGTTGTGAATGAGAGGTGTAGCAAAAGATGAGACTTGCTTCTTTGGTGCCATTTGTTCACAGAAAGTTTAGGTTTTTAGAAAAGAGAAGATGAGAAAGTTTTGATCTTTGAAGTCTTTGAGTAACTCAAAGAATTTCAGAGAGATTAGAAAGATAAAAGGAACCTTCTACTTGAGGCACTTCGTCCTTTTATACCATAGGAGATGAGAGAGGAGAGAAAATGTCATAAAAAGAGCGATTTTAAAAACATTAAAAACTTTTCAAAAACTATCTCATCCTGGCAAAAAGGGTGGCGCACGTTTTGAGTGAAAACGAAAAGACTTATAACCGTTGTGAACATGGGCACTCTAACGTCTGTACACTTGAACACACATTAGTTCCAACAGATTAATGAAGAAAATAAGACGAAGGGTATCGTCTGATGAATGCAAGCATTAATCTGAAAGCATGTGCAGATGTAGATGATCCCTAATACAGACGAAACGTTCTTCAGACAAAGGTTTTATAAAGATATCAGCCCATTGGTGATCTGTATCTACAAACTTAATATCGAAGACACCTTTTTTAACATAATCACGAATGAAATGATATCTGATTTCAATATGCTTAGTCTTAGAATGTTGTATGGGATTTTTTGATAGATTGATTGCACTAGTATTGTCACAATATACAGGTATATTATTTTCAAACTAGAGTAATCTTCTAATTGATATTTTACCCATAGCAGTGTTGCGAATTTGGCAAGTGTACCAAATCGTTCAAGTAACAAAGGGTAAGTAAAGTATCGTATCCACAGGGACTTGTACGATAATTGGGTAATTAAAAGTAAATTTTATAGACTACGAAATTGAGAATAATTTAGTAACCAAAATTAAAGACAAGTGCATAAAAATAAAAGAGAAGAATAGAAGAAATTTGGTTTTAGAAAATTAGCGAACACTTGGTGTACGCAGAAAAGATAGTTTAAATCAATTAAAATAAATCGCCAGGGTTTAACTTCGTTGGACTTCCTAACATGCAATCACAAGTCAATCTTATTCAATTAAATTTTAGTTATCATCAACCCACAAAATTACTCAAATCTTAATTCCTTAAGCAAAAGAGCCTAAATCCCTTGATTCCACTATCAATCCCTTGAATTAGTGTAACCAAGGTATTTGCATTAAGAAAAGGGGTTTTAGTGATGACCAATCCTCTTTACCCTATCCCTAGGCATAAAAACGATTGGTTGTCTTCTTCAGTTCGCAATTCAAAAGAATTTCCCAATTACAATTGAAATCATAGAATCATGCAATTGGTTGATCAGGCCAAACACAAGCATTAAGAGTAGAAGAAGAACAATAACAATACTAAAATTGAATAAAGAGAAGAGTGTAATTACATGAAATTAGGTCCAACTACATTAAACCCCAACGGAAAGAGAACTTAGCCACGCATAGCCATGGGGAAAGAAGCAAGAGATGGAGAAAGAATGGAGAAAACCAAACGCATTAAGCTCCTGTCTCGGACCTCTTGTTTCTTTCACGTACAAAGTATTTTTTATACCTAGGCTAGAACAGAAAATCCCTATTTAAAGCTATGGGCCAACAAGGGTTTAAGCCCAAAAGAGATCAAAACAGAAAAATAGAGATAAATCTCGCAGAGCTCGATGCACAGGTGTGCACTCCGAGTGCACGGGTGTGCAACGCTCTCAGACACTTTAAAAACTTGCACAGGCACTTGCACATGCATGTAATTTGGTTTGCACAGGTGTGCAAAGCTCCCAGGACTTCCAAAAATACTCTTTTTGCCTTCGCAAGACTTCCAAAGCTCTAAACTTTAACCCAAATGATCTTCAACGCATCAAATCTCTCACGGAACATCCCCATTGCTTACTCTAAGCTTCACATAAGTTCCTAAAAACACAAGAAAACAACCCAAGATCAAGCATAAAAGGGTAAAAACAAGAAATTCCTAACTAAACTAAACTTTTATTAAAACTCAACTAAAATGAAGATAAACAAAGCTCCAAAGCATGGAAAATATCAACTAATTGCCCACAAAATCACTACAAAATATAGTAATATTAGGCAATTATCAAGCAGCTGTGAGCAGCAACTTGTAGCAGACACATAATCAGCTTCTGCTGTAGATAAGGCAATTGAGTTCTGCTTCTTGCTTGCCCATGAAATGAGACAGGATCCTATAAAGTGGCATCCTCCACTTGTACTTTTTCGTTCAACTCAGTCTCCTGCATAGTCTGCGTCGCAATATCCTACTAACCTGAAATCTTAATTTTTCTTATAGAACAGACTAAGGTTAGTGGTCCCTACTAGATAGCGTAAGATCCTTTTAACAGCTTTAAGATGAGACTCTCTAGGATCTGACTAAAATCTAGCACATAAACAGACGCTATGCATAATATCAGGTCAACTGGCTGTAAGATAAAGAAGTGAGCCAATCATACCTCTGTAGATCGTCTGATCTACTGGTTTACCTGATTCCTCTTTGCTCAAGGGACTGGAAGCATGCATAGGTGTTTTCATTGGTTTAGCATATTCCATTTTGAACTTTTTAAGAATCTCCCTTGTATATTTCTACTGATGAATGTAGATTCCCTTGCTATCTTGTTTTATCTGAAGTCCTAAGAAGAACTTAAGTTCTCCCATCATACTCATTTCAAACTCGCTTTTCATCAGATCAGAAAAATCCTTGCAAAGAGATTCATTAGTAGCTCCAAAGATAATATCATCAACATAAATTTGAACTATAATGAAATCTTTTCCAACTTCTCTTCTGAAAAGAGTAGTATCTACTTTGCCTCTCATAAAATCATTTTTTTAAAGAAAAGAGCTCAATCTATCATACCAAGCACGAGGTGCTTGTTTCAAACCATACAAAGCCTTCTTGGGTTTGAAAACATGATCTGTAAGAGTGGGATCTTCAAAACCAGGAGGTTATTTAACATAAACTTCCTCTTCAATAAAACCATTTAAAAAGACACTCTTAACATCCATTTGAAAAAGCTTAATGTTTTTATGAGCAGCAAATGCAAGCATGATTCTTGTAGCTTCTAATCTAGCTACATGAGTAAAAGTTTCAGTGAAGTCTATACCTTCCTGCTGATTATAGCCTTGAGCTACTAATCTAGCTTTGTTTCTTACCACTTTTCCTTACTCATCCAGTTTGTTTCTGAAAACCCATCTTGTTCCAATGATGCTTTTATTCTTCGGCTTGAGAACTAAGGTCCAGACGTCGTTTTTGGTAAATTGGTTCAATTCTTCTTCCATGGCTAAGATCTAGTCATCGTCTGTCAGGGCTTCGTCTATCGTTTTTGACTCTATTTCTGAGACAAAAGCATAAGATGCTTGATCTCTAAAGGATGATCTGGTCTTTACGCCTTCTTTCTGATCTCCTATGATCTAATCTTGTGGTTGATAGGTTACGAATTTCCAGTCCCTTGTCTATGGTTGAGAGTCAGACGCTCCTTCAATCTGGGGAAGAATTTCCTGAGGAGGTTGAATTTTGTCTGACTTTGGTGCTACAGACGGACCTATCTGCATATCTGCAAAATCATCCTCAAGATCTGATAGTCTCCTATCAGACGTTAAATTTAAATAGAAATATCTAAGAGTCTCTTGACATAAAAAACCAATGATTATAAAAATAAAGTAAAATAAAATTAATTACCTAAATGGATTTGTCCTAGTATAGTTACATGTGCAATGGATGAATATAAATATATATTAGCGTGATATAAATAGAATATATTATTGCTTAAAAAATATAATTTTTTATACTTTCATATTAAAAAAAAGAAGGATGTTTTAATATAAAAAGAAATATAAACATCATTCATATAAAAGTTGTATTTAATTTAAATTTAAATATCTAAGAGTCTCATAACATAAAAAAAAAAAACCAATGATTAAAAAAAAAAGAAGTTAATCATCCCAATGGATTTGCCTTGTATGGTTATCCGTGTGACAGATGGTTATAAAGATGGATTTCCGCAACATAAATAAAATATATAATTGTATAAAAAATATAATTTTTAATACTTCTAGATTAAAAAATTAAGGATTTTTTATATAAAAAGAAATATAAGCATCATTTATATAAAAGTTGTATACATTAAATTTAAATATAAATATATAAGGGGGGCGTTTGTTTCACGGAATCATTTTACATTCCTGGGAATATGAATGTGGGAATATTTATTCCCATATTTGTTAGGAGGTTATTAGAAAATATTCTCAGGTATATTTTATTCCCAGAAAAGTTGCATTCCCATGTCTATACAACTTTTATTCCCATGCTAATGAGAAGGGAAAGATTACATTCCCATGGGAATGTGAGAAGTTATTTTCTAACTATACTATAATTTCCATTTTTACTTTTATTTTTCATTTATTATTTTAAAACTTTAAAAATATTCCTAGGAACGTTAAAAGTTAACCAAACACATTTTTATATATGCCAAGGAATAACATTCCTAGCTACAGTATTCTTGGGTATGTGATTCCCAGGAATGCAAGATGATTCTGTGAAACAAACGCCCCCTAAGAGTCTCTTGACATAAAAAAACCAATAGTTATAAAAAATGATTATTTTTTAGGCTTGTGAATTTTAAATAAATAAATTCTTCAGGATAATTCTTTTTCATAATAGATATAATGGATATTACAGGTAAACTTGTTCTAGCAAATACTATTAAGAATGCCTCTTGTGACTATATGCTCCTAGCATATATACACGTAAATATATCCAGTGATTGTGCACTGATTTCTAATTGATATATAATGTTTATATTTAATTAAATAAATGAGTAATTACTACAAATTAATTACATCGGACAAATTAATTACATCGGATAACTAATTAAATGGGTAATTACTATAAATTAATTATATTTACCTAAAATAAGTGAGGTAGAAGATCTTTATATAATTAACAAAATGACTAATATTTTTTTTATATATAAAGCTAGGAATAAAACAACATCACTCAAGGCTCCTGAATCCCAACTAGGTTGACACCCAAGAGGCTTAAGATCCCATGCCATTAATCCCCAAATTTATTAATGATAAAACAACCAAGAGGGAACATACAAACAGAGTATAAGAGCTCCATAGTTTAATAGAACCTATAATAAGGTAAACCCACCTTATTTCTATAATAATCACCCTTAATAAAACTAGGTAATTCATCCCACCACAATAGTCCCTGGATGGACAAACCAAAATTAGCCATTTTGTCCGCACAGGTATTGCCTTCTCTGAATATATGAGAAACTCTAAACATCCTTGACCGCAATTTCCAAAGACAATTGGACCACTTATTTCTCAATTGCCAAGGCACCAAAATAACGTTCTTGAATGCTGTAACAGTAAGCATAGACTCTGTCTCTATCCAAAGAGGGAAGAAATTATTGTTCTCTGCAAAACTAATATAATTAGTCTTTTAGTCTTAAAAAGAGCGGAAAAATTAAAATACAAAATTACTCATGACAACTACTTTTATATATATAAAGATAAAGATTATTATTATTATTATTATTATTATTCTTATAGTACTATAATACACGAAATTCAAGAAAATACTAATATCTTAATATATCTAAATATATTAATGTTAAGGCTTAATTACCAAATTGGTCCCCAAATTATTTAAAATACTTCAATTTGGTCCCCAAATTTTAAAACGCGTCAATTTGGTCCTCAAATTTTTAAAAATGCATCAATTTGGTCCTTTCCGTCCAATTGAAGTTGACACTGTTAATAATGCAATTCTAAAACGCGTCAATTTGGTTCCAAATTATTAACGGCGCCGACTCCAATTGGATTAAAAGGACCAAATTGATGCATCTTTAAAATTTGGGAACCAAATTGACTCGTTTTAAAATTTGGGGACCAAATTGAAGTATTTTAAATAATTTGGGGACCAATTTGGTAATTAAGCCTAATATTAAAGGTAAATTAATTAGTTTATGTTTATCTTTATTATCTTTATATTAAAAGTAACATGTTTAGCATTATTAAAATTATCAACAACAATTTCAATTTATATATTGGATTTAAGATTTTGTGGGTACCTTGTAAAAAAAAAAAGATTTTGTAGGTACCTAATAAACAAAATTAAAAGAAATCAAAGATAATTTCAATTTAAATATTCTAAAGGATAATAAATATAAATTTAATCTATATGTAATTCAAGTAAATCTTAATATTTTAATATCGTAAAAATTTGGAATATAAATTATTATTATTATTATTTTAAAAAAAATTAATTTTGAAATTTGACTTTCATATAAAGTTTTTAGGTTACCAAATATATGGGATATTTTAATATTAAAGATAACTTATTCAGTGCTAATTATATTTTCTTTATATATTTTTCTTATATTTAACATAACTTGTTGGGTATTATTTTAAAGTTATTTTAATATATAATTTAATTTAAAATTGAATGTTTGCATTATCTACTTTTCGTTAATTCTGTGAATTAGTTGTTTCAATCTTTCCCAAAATTAAGTCTTGTTGTATACATTATTGAAATCCCTAATTTTTGGGCGAAAAATATTGATAAATATTAAAGTTCATGTTTACATTTATTTCTTTGAGGTAAATTAAAAAATGGCATCGTTATTATAATTATATTATTATATCATAAGAATTAAAATTAGAATTATAGTTTGAATTAAAATAATTTATTGAAAGTAGTAATTCATAATTATTATAGTTAAAATTAAAAATAATTAATTGAATTAAAGTTGGCAATTTTCCTCAAAAAAAAAATGGCAATTATTGTTAAATATCAAACTTCATGTGTACATTTATACAATTACTATTTAGGAATAAAAAATAGTATTTGTCTTCATTATTATAATTGTAATTGTAATAATTATAATTATAATAATTTATTAACATTATATAATTATAATGAGATTGGAAAAGGGAAACAATTAAATTATTTAAGGATAGATAATAACGGATTTAAATAAATGTTTTTATATGTCTTTTAATATATTTCTATGTTTATTAGTAGCTGAAAAGATGCATCCATTTAAAAATAAAATCTTGCGTAAAGGTTTATGGTTCAGCCTATTGCAAGGGTAAAAAAAATTAGTCAAAGAGACTAACCAAATTAACAAAGATGAATAATGATATAATGAAATTGGTAAACAAAATGAACTCCAAAATATGTAATATTTAAACATTCAATAAAAATTAACATCACTTGAAACGTAAAACAAACTCTCTGTTTAAAACATTACACTATTATAACAGAAACAATATAATTTGGAATTGTTTTTACCAGATTTTGTAAGTATTTCGGTGTGATGGCTCTGTCAGGATCTCCTTCGTGTACGGTGGGGGTGTACCTGCAAAGACACTCCAACGCTCAAGTTAGAGGCGCAGAGGTAGGAGACAGGTATCACTAATGGGTGTAGAATTTTGTACCTTGATTGGAATGAGAGTACCTTCATATTTATAGAGTGTAAAAAGATAGATTTGATAGGGTTATTTTTTTTTATCGAATCTTATTGAATCTCGTTAATTATGATAGAGATAGGCTTATCTTCTATCATGATCTTGTACCTTAATCTTCATATATCTTATCTTTTAGCAAGATATACTTTCCGTTATATCCGTCGTGGTCCGAGTAGGCTTCTCCTACTCAGCCAAGCTCTCTACTCGGTGGAGTGCCGAGTCCGAGTAGTAGACATGCCCCTAAGCTCTGAAGCTATGTAAGAGCTTAAGTGGTGATCTCGCCGAATTTGAATTTTCATTTGGCCGAGTCAGCATTGTGTCTTACTTGTCTTGTTCAGTCGAATGTGGATTCGGCTCCGTCACTAAAGCGTCATGTCGCTAGGGATGGTCACGTCGCTTCAGACCTATTAAAGTCTTAACATTTCCCAAGGGCGACGGCAATGGTTATTTTTGAATTTTGAAACATTCTCAGGATACCCAAAGGTCTCAAGCCTCCCCAGCTGTTGATTTGTTTGGTGAAGGGTCTTGATCCAACGACCCGAGTTGCTTCGTCTTTTCGCATTCGAAGCTCTTGGACATCTATATAAAGGTCACTGTGCTCACCAGACCTTTACTTCTTCTTCTTCCTTTTCCTTCTCCGACAAGTTTTCCTTTGTATTTTCGGCGACTCTAGTTCTCCCTTCTTCTTCCTCTTTTTGTGCTCAGGTACGCCCCACCCTTTTTCCCCTCTTCTTACTTCAGTCATGTCTTCTTTGAGTAGGGGTTCAGGGCATTCTGGCAGCAGCAAAATGTTGCCATTGGAGGTTCACTTGATTGGAGAAGATTCTGATGGTGGCCATTCCTTGCGCCGTTCTAACTCCGATGGGGTTAGCGATGGCGTGTCGACAGCAAACGCCATTGCTGCGGATGTAGGGGTGGTTCGCCCCTCTGCTGATTTCGCGCAGGTGCCTCTGGCCATCCCTATCAAAGGGGTTGTAGTCTTAGATGATTCTGAGGCTACTGAGGTGTGTCCTTTAGTTACTCAGCGCACCCGGCCTCCTCCCCTTCCTCCCTCTTTCCCCCAACCCAATGAGTCTAAGGGTTCAAAGAAATCTTATCCCCTGTTACTATTCCGGGTTATTTCTGGGTTAATGGTGAGGTAGGGGCTTACTTCTCTCGGTATCAGACCGAGGAGTCTTTAACTTCTCTCCTACAGGAAATTGATTTATGTCACTCGGAGAGGCCGGTATGGTTCATGCTGATCCTTGTGGGCCTAACAAGTATGTTTTCCTTTCGGCTCTTCTATGTCAGTCTCATTTCATATATGTGTATGAGGCTTTGTTCTTGGTTCTCGGCATCATAGTGCCTTTTGATAAGTTCAAGGCTGATATTCTCCGGGAGCTGAATGTTACTCCTACTCAGTTGCATCCTAATGCCTGGGCTTCCCTTTAGGCATTCCGGGTGCTCTGCAGTAAATTCTATATCACTCCAACCACTCCCAAGTTTCTTTACCATTATTCGGTTAAGGAAAGTAAAAAAGGTGGTTGGGTTTCTTTGACCGAGATCCCAGGTCGATCAATCTTAGGTCCCTATACCTTATCTTGGAAAAACTTCAAGAGTGGGTTCTTCCGAGTTCGGTCAAGTCCAGAAGGGGAGATTGATTTTCTTGATGGGCGTGGTAGGCTGAGGTTCCCTCTTTATTGGACCCGAGTCTCGAATAAGCGATCATCTTGGCAGGTTGTGGACATGTCTACTGAAGATCAGGATGACATGGTTACTTTGTGCAAGTTGTCGCGTCTGTTGCATTGTAAAACCATTGTGGGGATCCCCATTTCTCGGACTCAGAGAGAAGATAGGGACAGTGAGTGCTTTTTACTTGGATTTATTTCTTTTGTACTTGTTTTCTTTTGCTAATTATTTTTCCTCCTTTTTTGCAGTTGTAATGGGGAAGTACGATTATAAGAATGCTAAGAAGCTTCGGCTTGAGAAGCTGAAGAGCAAGGATGCTGCCGCCGAGGGGGGTCCAAGATGCTTCTCCATTTCCATCTCCTCCTCCTCCTCCCCCTCCTTCATCGAAGAGGAAAAAAGTTGTTCAAGGGGAAGACGACCCTTCAAAGAGGGGCGAAGCCGAGTCCGCCTCCTGCTCAAATTATGGCTTCCCCTGTTGAGAGGCATCCAACCTTTCTTTCTATGAAGGACGGGTGAGCTTCTCTTTGGGGTAAAGATTTCAACCCTCAGGCCCTCATCATTACCGAGAATCTAGGTCAAACTGACCATGATATGTTGAGGTATGTCGGGCCCCCTACTTTCTATGGAGGCAATCTCCCGCTTCCAGGCTCGTTCTTGGCCATTGCCCAATTTTAGGCTGAAGAGTTTGACTGCGGTCATCGCGAGCTTGCCATGGCCAAGGAGACTGCTTCAAAGGCTGAGCAGGCCTTGGTGGATGCTACTCGGGCTAACGACTCTACTTCAATCAGCTGAGGAGTCTTGTAAGTCCCTTAAGGTAGCAGAAGCAAAGTTGACGTCCGAGAGGATGCTTTGAAGCTCTCCTTGACTCAGGTCGAGAAGTCATCTGAGGATCTCCAGGCCGAGGTGGAGTGTCTGAACCAGGAGTTGGAGCGGGTCAAGCTAGATGCTGCTAACTCTAAGGCCAAGCTGAAAGTCGACCTGAGTGAAGCTGTGGACGAGGTCATCTCTACTCATAAGGCCAGGTTTAAGAAGGCGATTCGCCAAGTCCGGTTCTTCTTTAAGGATGTTGACACCTCTGTTTTTGATATCGATAAGGATGTCAACAAACAGGGAGAGTTGGTGGATGAGTCGGCCATCTCTGATGAGAAGGCTCCTGGAGACTCGGCCCTACCTGACCTGCCTGTAGCTTAGCTTTTAGGAGTTTTTTTATTTATTTTTGTAGAAGGCTCGCACTCGGCCCATCTAATAGGGTGCATTTTTCTTAATGAAATTTGATTTTCTCTTAAGTTATTGCACTCGCTTTTCCGTATGGTGGTTAGGATTCTATCCGGTTAAGGTCTACGCTATCATTTCAACTCATTTTTCGTATCCTGTAAAGGTCTACACGGTTAGCTTATTTTCATAACTTAGTCCTTTGAGAACTAGTTATTGAAGTTTTCAGTCATTCTCCTTTCGGGATGCCGAAATGTCGCTCACTAAGTGGCTTTTTGTGCTGAGTATCCGGTTGGTCTACTCGATCTTATGCGAATTAAGATAATTTAATGGAAAAAGAACTTTATTAATAATAAAAGTCGGGTGTGCCTCATTAAAACCTCTTAGACAAAAAACCTCTTGGGAAAATATGTCAAAGTAGGAAAAATAGTACATCACCACTTAAAATGTTATAACTATAGTAAGACTTCAGATGAGTAGCATTCCAAGTGCGAGGGATGGCCTTGCCGGATGGATGCTCTAGTCGGTAGGCTACATTTCCCAGTGTTTCAGCTACTTTGAAGGGGCCTTCCCAGTTAGCTGCTAACTTGCCCTCTCCGATTGCTTTTCTTGCTTCTCTGCACTTTCTCCAAACCAGATCACCGACTTTGAAGTTTCTTGGCTTGATCTTGCTATTGTATCTCTTCGCGACTCTTCTTTTGCAGGCCTATGCTCTAATTTGAACTTTTTTTAGGGTTTCTTCGATCATGTCGAGTGCATGCCTTAGTGACTGGTCATTGTTCTCTTGAACAAAGTTCGCTCTTCGCAAAGAGAGTTCTCCAACTTCTACCGGTATCATGGCATCTGATCCATATGAGAGTCGGAAAGGTGTTTTGCCAGTTGTAGATTGTGGCATGCAGCAATATGCCAAAAGGATTGCTGGAAGCTCCTCGGCCCAGATTCCTTTGGCGTCGCCGACTCGCTTTTTTAGTTCTTCCAGTATGACCTTGTTAGCTGCTTTAGTTTGCCCATTGGTTTGAGGATGCTCTACTGAAGTCACTCGATTCCAAATCCTGAGGTTCTCAAAGAACACTTCCAGGTTCTTTTCAATTAACTATTTTTCGTTGTCGGAGACTATTGAGTGTGGGATGCCGAATCAACAAATGATGTTTCTCCATATGAATTTTTGTACGTTGTTGGCCGTGATGGTGGCCAAGGGTTCGGCTTCGATCCACTTTGTGAAGTAGTCGATTCTGACCAAGAGAAATTTGACCTGTTCTTTGGCAAGTGGGAAGGGTCCCAAGATATCTACTCCCCACATGGCAAAGGGCCATGGTGCCATGATGTTGTGAAGTTCCTCCACTGGTAGGTGGGATATATTGCCATATTTTTGGCATTCTTCACATCTTTTCACATACTTGGCTCAGTCTTGACGCATTGTCAGCCAGTAGTATCCGGCTCGTAACACTCGAGCGACCATGCCTTTTCCTCCTGAGTGCATTCCACATATTCCTCTATGCATCTCGTTTACCACGTACTCGACTTGTGCCTTCGTAATGCACTTTAGCAATGGTGCAGTGAAGCCACTTTTGTAAAGGTCTTCTCCTTATATTACATAGTAACTTGCCCTTCTTTTGATCTTCCTAGCTTCCTCTCGATTTTCAGGGAAGATTCCTTCTTTCAAGAAGTTCCACACTTCGGTCATCCACTCTCGGTCTGCCGAGTTGACATTGGAAACTTCTCTGTCGATACTTGGAGCGGATATCATCTCCTGTATGATAGTTCTGTGTTGGCCTTTCTTCTTGGTACCTGCCAATTTTGATAGCAGGTCGGCCCTTTCGTTTTGTTCTCTTAGGATGTGGTTGAGTTCGAACTTGGTGAATTCATTCTTCAACTTAGAAGCTAGGTGGTAGTATCTTGTCATGTGGGGCTCCTTTGTTTGATAGGATCTGTTCATCTGCTTCATGACTAGTTTTGAGTCGCTCCAGCACCTGAGGTGCTTCGCTCCTACTTGTTTAGCGAGTTTTAGCCCGGCTAACAGGGCTTCATACTTGGCTTGGTTGTTAGATGCATCGAAATCGAACCCGAGTGACTGTTCTAAAACAATCCCTTCAGGACTTTCGATTATGACGCCTGCTCCGCTGCCTTTGGTGTTTGAGGAGCCATCCACATAGAGGGTCCACCATGGTGAGGGTACCTCTTCTACTGGTGCTAGTTCTGCTACGAAGTCGGCTAAGTATTGGGCCTTGATAGGTCCTTTCGGTTCGTACTTGATGCTGAACTTTGATAGTTCTACTGACCAAGCTATCATTCTTCCAACGAGTTCTGGCTTCCTCAACACTTGTCGTATTGGGTGGTCAGTTCATACCACCACTTGGTGGCTCTGAAAGTACGGTCATAGTCGTCGTGCTGAAGTGACGAAGGCTAGTGCTAGCTTTTCGATCATCTGGTACCTTGTTTCAGCCTCTTTCAGCACTCGGCTTACATAATAGACTGGTGTTTGCATCTATTTTTCTTCTTGGATGATGACCGAGCTGATTGCCTCTCCCGAGATTGCTAGGTATAGTACCAAGTCTTTGTCGGGTTCAGGTCAGGTTAGGACTGGTGGTGAGGTGAGTAGCGTTTTCAACTTTAGGAAGTTCGCTTCGCACTTTTCACTCCAGTTAAACGTTCGTTGCTTTTTGAGGAGTTGGAAAAAAAGTCTGGCCACCTCTACCGCTCTCGGTAGAAAACAGGTTAGGGACGCCAGTCTTCCAGTTAGCCTTTGTACTTCCTTCATGTTACTCGAGCTTCTCATGTTTATGATAGCTGCGTATTTCTCTAGGTTGGCCTCTATGCCTCTGTGTGTGAGCATGAAGCCTAAGAACTTTCGGCCCTGTACTCTGAATACGCACTTATCTGGATTTAGCCTCATATTGTGCTTTTTGATCTCACCAAATATTTTAGCTAAATCTCCTGAATGTGAGTCTGAGTTTCGGCTTTTGACCACCATGTCATCTACGTAGACTTCTAGATTTCGCCTAAGTTGCCCTGTGAATATCTTATCCATTAGACGCTGGTATGTTGCTCTAGCGTTATTTAGACCGAATGGCATTACTGTGTAGCAGTAGTTAGCTGTATCAGTTATGAATGCCATTTTTTCCTCATCAGGTGGGAACATGCGTATCTGGTTGTAACCGGAATACGCGTCTAGAAAACTCAAGATAGGGTACTCGGCAGTGGGTATGAGTCATTGGGGTACGCCTTGTTGAGATCTGTGTAGTCAGTACACATCCTCCATTTGTCGTTTGCCTTTTTTACCATCACAACGTTTGCAAGCCATGTGGTGTAGTGTACTTCTCTTATGAAACTAGCGTTGAGGAGCTTTTTCGTTTTCTCTCCGTCTGCTTTTCCTCTCTCGACCCCAAGTTTTCTCTTCTTTTGGGAGATTGGTTTAGCCTCTGGGCAGATGGAGAGTTTGTGACAATGGAAGCTTGGGTCGATTCCGACCATGTCAGCTACTGACCATGCAAACAGGTCGGTGTTCTTGGATAAATCCTGGGCGATTGCACTCTCGATTTCACTGGTTAGCTGAGTCCCAAGCTTTGTGCATTGACCTGCTTCTCTTCCTAATTGGAAGGACTTTACCTCCTCGGTGGGTTCTGCTCTCGGCTCACCCTCCCTGGGGTCGAGTTCGGCCTCCTCCGTTGGTTGTACCACGAACGAGGTGCATGCTACATGCTTCACTCTTGGTTCAGGAACCTTTTTGCCGCTGGCTATCTTTAGACTTTCCAAGTAGCACTCGCGGGCTATTTCTTGATCAGCCTTTACTATTACTATTTCCCCTTCCGAGTTGGGGAACTTCATCGCCAGGTGAGGGGTTGAGATCACTCCTCCTAACTCGTTGAGTGCAAGTCTGCCTATGAGAATATTATATGAAGTAAGGGCATTGACTAAGAGGTACCTGACTGTGATGGTCTTGGACCCCTTGTCCTTGTCGTCTCCAAAAGTGGTGAGGAGGTCTATATAGTCTCTGGTATCCACTTTTTTGCCTGAAAATTTGACTAGATGTTTGGTGTATGGCTGTATCTTGCTTTTGGGGATGTCCAATTGTTTGAAGGTGGACCAATACAAGATGTCAGTCGAGTTGCCCTGGACTACAAGGACCTTGCATACTAGAAAGTTGGCGACCTTAACCTTGACCACCACTGGGTCATCGTAGTTGGGTTCTATCCCTTCGAAGTCCGCATCAATGAAAGTTATGGGGGGTAGGCTTCTCGGTGCTCTCGGTCTTACAGAAGCCGAGTTGATTGACCGGATGCCGCGTAGGTGTCGCTTCCTTGCCGAGCTCGAACTCCCTCCTCCGGCGGATCCTCCTGCCATTCTGTTGATAATGCCCCGGAGCCGAGCCGAGTCTCGGGAGGGTTAGTTGGTTCCTCTTGATGGGTCTCCTCTGTTCGCTGGGATTTTCTGTTGCGATCTTCCCCCTTGCCTCGAGTTTGATCTTGCTCAGACTTTCAGCTGTCATCTTGGATAAAACATCGTAGTTTGCCTTCTTGGATAAGTTTTTCAGTCTTATCCTTTAGTGTGGTGTAGTCTTCGGTGGCATGTCCATGCACTCAATCGCATCTGCAAAATTTGGACCTATCCGCTTTTTCTGGGGACCGATTCTGAGTAAGCAGACTAATCAGTTCGGCGCTACAAGCTTCTTCTAAGACTCGACTTCTACTTTCTATCAAGGGAATGTAGTGAGTGAATCTTGCTCGAGGTAGCTTCTCAGCCCTGGATCTACTGTTAGAAGTCTGCTCTTGGCTGGTTCCTGTTTTCTCATGTTCCTCATGCTTCTTTTGGGATTCCCCTCTGATGCGTTCTTGGAACTTGGTCATCTCTTCCATCTAAATGTACCCTGCTGCTCTTGCTCTATCCATATTGTGTGGCGGCTTCTTGTAGAGGCTATCCGAGAAGGGTTCGGACTTTAGGGCCATTAGCTTGGCGGTTAGTGCGACTTGAGGATTCAGGTCTCGGATTTTGACTGAGACTTCAGCGAATCTCTCCATGAAGTCCCTAAGGGATTCATTGTCCTCTTGCCGAATGTTGGCCAAAGCCACTGCTGTTAAGTGGTGAGCCCGACTCGTGGCGTATTGGGCACCGAAACAAGCGACCAAGGTGGCGAAAGAGTCAATCGAATGTGGTGGGAGGCGCGTGTACCAATTCAAAGCTGCCCCCTTCAGTTTGGTTGGGAAAACACGACACATGATGGCGTCGTCATTTGTGTAGAGGTTGACTTGCGTGACAAACGCGTCGATGTGCTCGTCTGGGTTTGTTAGGCCATTGTAGCGGTCCATGGATAGGGCCTTCCACTCGGCCGGTAGTGGTGTTTGCATAATGCCATCTAAGAACGGGTGTCATCTTGTCTCCAGCATTGCATTCCATCTTGGGACCATGCGCATAGCGGATATGGGTCTGGATTCCATTTTTGTTATCATTCGGTCTGCCTCGCTCCAAGTAGTGTCGTCTCGTTCTGTTCAATTGGGTTGTTCGTGACCGGTCGCGTGGGCAGCCGAGTGCGCGTTTCGGTCCTCTTACAGTTTCTGGTATTGCTCTCGGAGATTAGCGTTCTCCCTGTAGAGATCTTCTATCTCCTTCATGCTATTTTGCTTCAGCGTGTTCACCTCCCTTTGTAGGGCTTGGATCAATGGGTGATTCTCAAGCGCCTAACGCGGGATGGGTGCCACATTGTGGGAGTTACCCGAATGGGTATCCCCCTGTGTCGGTGTTTCCTGAGTTACAATTTCCAGCACTTGTGGTTGCTTTTCAAGATTCGTTGTTTTGTCTTGGGTTGCTACGATTGCGATCGTTTCGCGTTGATTGGTATGGCTGGGAAAAGTTTCATAGAGCCGCACGGTGGGCGCCAAATGTTCTTACTAGAATTGGTAAGTATTCCGGTGCGGTGGCTCCGCCGGTATCTCCTTCGTGTACGGTGGGGAGTGTACCTGCAAAGACACTTCGACACTCAAGTTAGAGGCGCAGAGGTAGGAGACAGGTATCACTAATGGGTGTAGAATTTCATACCTTGATTGGAATGCGTACCTTCATATTTGTAGAGTGTAAAAAGATAGATTTGATAGGGTTATTTTCCTATCAAATCTTGTTAATTATGATAGAGATAGACTTATCTTCTATCATGATCTTGTACCTTAATCTTAGTATATCTTATCTTTTAGTAAGATATACTTTCCGTTATAACCGCCATGATCCGAGTAGGCTTCTCCTATTTGGCCAGGCTCTCTACTCGGTGGATTGCTGAGTTCGAGTAGTACAGGAACAATTTGTCCAAATAAAGTTCAAAATCTAATTGTGTTGCCTTTCCTCATACCATTAGCAACATAAAATGGAGTCCATTGCTCAATAAGAGTAGCTTTTCTATCTGATCTTCCCGAACAAACATCGTATTTGAACATCCACCATTCACCATCCACAACATTCACCACATTGTTGAAGCAAATGATTTGAACCAATTGCTAAAAACTCCATTCATACATAAGCAATCAACCTAAAAAAAGAGAAAAAAAAATTTAACCTTATATTATAATCGTTACAATTAACTTATACACGAATAATAAAAACATAAACATTATCATACCTCTCATACAATTCTTCAAATTCGTGCAAATTGTCATGAAAAATAAAAATAAAAATACATTTAGAAGATCCATTTACAATAAAAGAATAATAATAATAAACCGGTGAAGGTAAGAGAAGAAAAACAAATAGCAATTCGGTATAATTAAAAGAGAAAAACCCTACTTTTGATTAAGGACAACTTACTACCTTATTATTCAAGAGCAAAACCATAGTTTACATCAGGCTACTCATGTTTAAATAGAAAAGATGACCCATTTCAAATTTCAAAATCATCATTAATGTCAATTAATGCATTCCACTGATCATGCTTCAAACGAAA
Organism: Pueraria montana var. lobata; assembly: GCA_026413185.1. Taxonomy (NCBI): domain Eukaryota; kingdom Viridiplantae; phylum Streptophyta; class Magnoliopsida; order Fabales; family Fabaceae; genus Pueraria; species Pueraria montana. The sequence goes on from CM048648.1 coordinate 4,974,258, forward strand.
ATTATAAATTGTTAATTATTTTTATTCCATTAAATTCAAATTGCAAATTAAAATAAAAAATAAAATTACATTAATGTGCTCTATTTGGGCAGAAAAATATTTCCTTTTTAATAAAATTATGTAAAGATTTATTACATTTGTCCAATATATTAGTGTGATTTTTAATTGAATTTAATTGAAATAATATCAACACGTAAAATTCAAACAAAATCTCTTAAGTATTTTTAATTTCCTATTTTAATATCTTTATATCATAATTTATATTTAATTTAATATATATATATATATATATATATATATATATATATATATATATATATATCAATGTGATTGTGATTGTGCACCTATTTAACATAATTGTGCACTCATGTGATATAATATATATTTCACTTTTATTATTAATAACATTTATAATTATCATTATTATTATATATATATATATATATATATATATATATTTTAAAATTAAATTGAATCATAATCTTATGATATGATAATAACCAGATTTGATTAGGAACCTGATTTGAATATTAAAAATAATTGGTTATTAAATTTTGACATAGCTAATTTGCTACATTAATGGATAATTAACATAGTTTACTTTAAAATGGGTAAAAATGATTAAATATATGAGTAAAATTTTTATCATTAACGTTAAAAATTTAGTTAAAAAATATAATGTTTTTTAAATATGAAATTATTATTTATTTAATTATAATCAAGAAATGTAAAATATAAAAATATAACATTTTATATATCATGCTTATTTATTTAATTAGAAATCTTTCTAGTTAAAAGAATATATAATGTTTTTAAATATAAAATGAATGAATTAAAAATATCATTACACAATAACATTATGATATATATAAAAAAATTATAATAAAAAATTATTCAATTAAACGGGATATTAGATATCATTGGAAAATAATTAAAATTATAATTATAATATAAAAAAATATTATTCATCTATAAATAGCTGAGGTAAAAAAATCTCTCAAAAAAAAAGTGAGGTAACAAAAAAGACATCTATAATTACTCTTTTATCTTTAAAAAGAGCATGAAAGTAAAAATGACTCTTTAAGCCTTAAAATTATGAGCCGGAAAAATGATTAATAGAATTCCTCTTTTATCCTTAAAATGAGCGGGAAAATGAAAATTGAATTTATATCCAAGACTACTACTTTTATATATATAAAGATTTATTTTTTCATTTATTTTGGTAAAAAATATATGCAGCGAACCACAGAGGATTCAAATCCCACTGCAAAGATCTTTCACACGTGAATCTAACAAGCCAACATCTACATAACATTATGGTAAAACAATTATATTTATTATTATCTCTTAATCGAATTTTAAATATTTTTTTCATCCATTTTTGCACTTAAATTTTTTTATATGTTATTATATCCATTTTTTGACCCATTATTATATAAATGTTGCACTTAAATATAATTATAAATTATTTGGTAATTTTTTTTTAAAAAAAAATCTTTAGAAATTTCCAATAAAATAATTTTTTATTAACTTAATAAATTTTTAAATTATTTTTTTTAATGTATACGCTGTTTTAATTTAATTTATATTATTAAACATAGTTTATTATAATTTAGCTAGTCTTTGATTAAAATCTATTTGAGGATATTAGTTGTTATTCTTATTTCTCTCAATCCTATGCATGCGAATATGAGATTGTTTATAAAATAATCCAAGGAGGTCTATCTCAGTCGGTTGAGTATTGTATGAGTTGTAGCGAATGCCTTGGTACTCGAGTTTGATTTCTCCCTTTGAATAAAAAAACTTTGATTAATAATATCATAGTTATTAAAAAAATAAAATCAGATTTGATAATTTATATTAAATTAAATATTCAATAAAATTTTTTTGTCTAAAACCTTTGAATATTTTTTATCGCGACTCCACATTTAACGAATACGTCGATAATAGGTACGAGTATATAGGTACCTAGTGGATATGAGGATGGAGATTAAAATCATTACCTAACGAGTACGCAAAGGTGAAGATACTTTGTTTGAGACAAAGTTAAAGATACTTTGATCAAGGTAGAGTTGAAGATACTCTGACCAAAGTCGAGTTGAAGATACTCTTACGACCAAGGTCGAGTTGAAGATACTTTGACCGAGGCATAAGTAATGATATTACGGCTAAGGTTGAGGTGAATATACTCTAGCTTAGGTCAAGGTCAAATTACTTTGGCTGAGGTAGAGGTCAAATTACTATGGTTGAGGTAGAGATGAAGATACTCTGGCAAAGACAAAGTTGAAAATACTATGCTAATGCAAAGTTGAAGATATTTAGTCATGACCGAGTTAAAGATACTTTAGTATTGACCGAGTTGAAGAACCTTTACCCAAGGCAGAGGTGAAGATACTCTAGGCGAGACAGAGGTGAAAACACATTGGCACAGGCCAAGCTAAAGATACTTTGACTAAGACCAAGCGAAAGTTAGAGTATCTTTACCTCTACTCACCCAGAGATAACTAACTTCTGCCCATGCGGCATAACAAACTTCTGACCATGAAATTAATAATGCCACATGGGCAGAAATTAGTTATGTGGCATAACTAACTTCAGAAGTTAGTTATTTGTAATAACTAGCTTCTGCCCATGTGGCATAACTAACTTCAGTCCATGAAATTAATTATGCCACATGAGCATAAATTAGTTATTTGCAACAACTAACTTCTGCACATGTGGCCTATGTAACTTCTGCCCATTTAATTAATTATGCCACATGGGCATAAATCAGAAGTTAGTTATTTGCAATAACTAGCTTCTGCCCATGTGACATAACTAACTTCTATCCATTTAATTAATTATTCCACATGGGCATATGTTACTTATGTGGCATAACTAACTTTAGAAGTTAGTAACTTGCAATAACTAACATCTGCCTATGTGACATAACTAACTTATGTCCATTTAATTAATAATGCCACATCGCATAAATTAGTTATGTGGCATAACTAACTTTAGAAGTTAGTTATTTGCAATAACTAACTTCTGCCCATTTAATCAATAATGCCACATAGACATAGTTTAGTTTTGTGGCATAACTAACTTTAGAAGTTAGTAATTTGCAATAATTAACTTCTGCCCATGTGACATACCTAACTTCAGCCCATGAAATTAATTATGCCAAATGGGCATAGGTGAGTTATGTGGCATAACTAACTTTTGTCCATTTAATTAGTTATGCCACATAGGTATAACTTATTTACGTGGCATAACTAACTTCTAAAGTTAGTTATTTGCAACAATTAACTTCTGCCCATTTAATTAATTATGCCACATGGGCATAAATTAGTTATGTGGCATAACTAACTTCAAAAGTTAGTTATTTGCAACAACTAACTTCTGCCCATGTGGCATAACTAATTTCTGTCCATTTAATTAATTATGCCACATGGACAAAAGTTAGTTACGTGGCATGACAAACTTTAGAAGTTAGTTATTTGCAATAATTAACTTCTGCCCTTGTGGCATAACTAACTTCTGCCCATTTAATTAACTATGCCACATGGGCGTAAATTAGTTATGTGGCATAACAAACTCCAGAAGTTAGTTATTTGCATTAACTAACTTCTGCCCATGTGGCATAACTAATTTCTGCCCATTTAATAAATTATGCCACATGGACAAAATTTAGTTACGTGGCATAACTAACTTTAGAAGTTAGTTATTTGCAATATTAACTTTTGGCCTTATGACATAACTAAGGTTTGTCCACTTAATTAATTATGCCATATGGGCATAAGTTAGTTATGTGGCATAACTAACTCTAGAAGTTAATTATTTGCAATAGCTAACTTCTGCCCATGTGGCATAACTAACTTCTACCCATTTAATTAGTTATGCCAAATAGGTATAAGTTATTTACGTGTCATAACTAATTTAGAAGTTAGTTGTTTGCAACAATTAATTTATGCCCTTGTGGCATAACTATCTTCAGCCCATTTAATTAATTATGCCACATGGGCATAAATTAGTTATGTGGCATAACTAACTTCAAAAGTTAGTTATTTGCAATAACTAATTTCTGGCCATGTGGCATAACTAACTTCTACCAATTTAAATAATTATGCCACAAGGACAAAAATTAGTTACGTGGCATGACTAACTTTAGAAGTTAGTTATTTGCAATAATTAACTTCTGCCCTTGTGGCATAACTAACTTCTTCCCATTTAATTAATTATCTCACATGGGCATAAATTAGTTATGTGGCATAACTAACTTCAGAAGTTAGTTATTTACAATAACTAACTATTTCAGCAATGTTTAGGATAGGATAGCCAGAGTTCAGCAATGTTTAGGTTTTGGACCTGGTTCTTTGCCTTTTACTTACCTTGGTGTCCCTATTTTTATAGGTAAACCAAGGGCTCGTTTTCTGCAGCCCATTGCAGATAAAATCAAAGCCAAGCTTGTTTCTTGGAAGGGAAAGCTCTTATCTATTATGGGCAGAGCTCAATTGATAAATTCAGTCATTACAGGTATGATGTTATATACTTTTCATGTCTACTCATGGCCTGTGTCTTTGATAAAGACTATTGAGAGTTGGCTGAGGAATTTCTTATGGTCTGGTGATATAAATACTCGAAAATTGGTCACTGTTGCTTGGAGTAAAGTTTGCAAGCCTTTGGTGGAAGGAGGCCTTGGTTTGAAATCCATTGTCAAGTTGAATGAGGCAAGTATGTTAAAACTTATGTGGGATTTTGTTTATTCAGACTCACACTGGGCGGTTTTCATGAGAGCTAGATTTTTAAAACATGGCAAACCTTTATTGAGCTTTAAGTCGTCCTCTATTTGGACTTCTATGAAAAGTAAGTGGCATATGATTTTGGAAAATACTGGTTGGGTTGTAAATAGAGGTGATTGTGTCAACTTCTGGCTAGATACTTGGTGCCTTGACTCTTCTTTGGCTGATGTTTTAAATATTCCAGAGATGCATAGAAGATTTTTAAAGTCTTCAGTCAGCTGCTTTGTGCTGAATCATCATTGGAATGTGCCTGAGTCTTTGCTGCAACGTCTCCCACAGCTGCGTGCATCAATCTCTTTTATACCAGCTCCCTTGCATGATAGTCAGGAATCTGATCAACCGATCTGGCGTTCTTCTACGGATGGGCTGCTATCCTTTAAAGCTGCTTTTAATCATTTTTCCACTCCGGGACAAAGTCTCCCTTGGTCAAAGCTGTTATGGATTAACTCTGTTCCGCCTTCTAGAAGTTTTATTTTATGGCGCATTGTCATGGCAAGATGCCTACTGATGATAGGCTTCGGTCTCGGGGTTGTGTCGTTGTTTCAATGTGTGCATTATGTGGTAAAGAGTATGAAACAACTGATCATCTTTTTCTGACATGTAGTTTTGCTATTGCTTTATGGAAGTGGATGCAGTCATTTCTTCCATTCATGTTGGATTTTTCTTCCTGTATTGTTGTGCTGTTATCCGTGGATAAGCCATGCAGTACACAAGTGAAGGAAGTTCTGATTTCTGTAGTTGTGCATGTTTTTTGGGTTATTTGGTGGTGCAGGAACAACATAAGGTTCAGAGATGTTCGTATTCCTCTGCTACAAGCTTCGACTATGGTGATCTCTGCTGTCTCTCTTTCCGGTTTTCTTTCTAAGGGCCATGCATCAAATTCAATTTCAGAATTTACTTTTCTTCAGAAGTTCTTAGTCTCAGCTAAGCCTCCTAAACCTGTTCAGATTAAGCAAGTGACTTGGTTCCCCCCTGCTTGTGGATATATCAAATGTAACACTGATGGTGCATCTAGAGGATCTCCTGGGCATGCTGCGGGAGGTGGTATTTTTCGAGATAGTTTTGGGGTTTTCCGTGGCTGTTTTGCAGCTTATATTGGTATTAAATCAGCTCTGCATGCAGAGATTTTTGCTGCTATTTTAGCTATTGAATATGCTCATTCTGTTGGTTGGGATAAGCTGTGGTTGGAGTGTGACTCCAAGCTGGTGCTTGCTGCGATTGACAAGGTTGATATCGTTCCTTGGGACCTCAAAAGCCGTTGGATTCGTTGTCTTAAATTATGCTCTCAAATGCATTTCTTGTATTCTCATATTTATAGAGAAGGTAATCATTGTGCAGACAGACTAGCCAATTATGGGGTAGATCATAGGGTTGCTATAACCTGGTGGGATCATATTCCCTTGTTTATTAGGGATAGTTTTGCTTGCAATCATTGTGGATTGCCTTTTTTTCGCTTTTGTTGATTGTTCTCATGGGTTTTGGCCTAGTCCCCCCATGCTTTATGTTGGTCTTTTTTCTTTCTATTAATAAATTGTGGTTTGATGCCGATGATTAGTTGGCGTGGGGGTGCCAACGTTGTTGGGATGTCCTCGTCCAACTGTGAGGTTTGCTTTCTACATATTCATAAAAAAAAAAACTAACTATTTCCCATGTGCCATAACTAATTTCTGCCCAATTAATTAGTTATGCCACTTGGGTATAAGTTAGTTACGTGGCATAACTAACTTTAAAAGTTAGTGATTTGCAATAATTAACTTCTGCACTTATGGCATACTAACTTCTGCCCATTTAATTAATTATGCTACACGGGCATAGATTAGTTATTTGGAATAACTAACATCATCAGTTAGTTATTTGCAATTACTAACTTCTGCCCATGAGACATAACTATCTTCTTCCCATTTAATTAATTATGCCATATGGACAAAAGTTAGTTACGTGGCATAACTAAATTTAGAAGTTAGTTGTTTGCAATAAATAACTTCTGCCCTTGTGACATAACTAACTTCTGTCCATTTAATTAATTATGCCACAAGGGCATAATTTACTTATGTGGCATAACTAACTTTAGAAGTTAATTATTTGCAATAACTAACTTCTGCCCATGTGACATAACTAACTTCTGCCCATTTAATTAGTTATGCCACACAGGTATAAGTTATTTACGTGGCATAACTAACTTTAGAAGTTAGTTATTTGCAATAACTAACTTCTGCCCATGTGGCATAACTAACATCTGCCCATTTAATTAGTTATGCCACATTGGTATAAGTTAGTTATGTGGCATAACTAACTTTAGAAGTTAGTTATTCGCAATAGCTAACTTCTACCCAAGTGGCATAACTAATTTCTGTCCATTTAATTAATTATGCCACATGGACAAATGTTAATTACGTGGCATGACTAACTTTAGAAGTTAGTTATTTGCAATAATTAACTTCTGCCCTTGTGGTATAACTAACTTCTGCCCATTTAATTAATTATGCCCATGGGCGTAAATTAGTTATGTGGCATAACAAACTTCTGAAGTTAGTTATTGGCATTAACTTACTTCTACCCATGTGTCATAACTAACTTCTGCCAATTTAATTAATTATGCCACATGGACAAAAGTTAGTTATGTGGCATGACTAACTTTAGAAGTTAGTTATTTGCAATAATTAACTTCTGCCCTTGTAGCATAACTAACTTTTGCCCATTTAATTAATTATGTCACATGGGCATAAATTTGTTATGTGGCATAACTAACTTCAGAAGTTAATTATTTGCAATTACTAACTTCTGCCTATGTGGCATAACTAACTTCTGCCCATTTAATTAGTTATGCCACATAGGTATAAGTTATTTTCGTGGCATGACTAACATCATAAGTTAGTTATTCGCAATAGCTAACTTCTACCCAAGTGGCATAACTAATTTCTGTCCATTTAATTAATTATGCCACATGGATAAAAGTTAGTTGCGTGGCATAACTAAATTTAGAAGTTAGTTGTTTGCAATAAATAACTTCTTCCCTTGTGACATAACTAACTTCTGTCCATTTAATTAATTATTCCACATGGAGAAAAGTTAGTTACGTGGCATGACTAACTTTAGAAGTTAGTTATTTGCAATAATAAACTTCTATCCATGTGGCATAATGATGTAGTGCATAGTTGACCAGAGTCAACCCAAAAAGTCACCAATGTCCATTTTTTTCAAATGCACACACGTTTTCATATGTAAACAAGATTATGAGCAAAACATTCGGGAACAGCGTGATTTAAGCCAAATTCCATCGTTTAAGGGGTCAAAACGACAATTTTCTCTTTTTATCGCAATTTTAGGGGTATTTTTTGCAATTTTTTTTTAAGGATCTTTTTGGTATTTTATTATCTCTTGCCTTAGGGTTTTTGTCTATTTATATGGACCTGAGCCTCCTTGTGATGGCAGAGTATTATTGAATAAAATTTGAGGGTTTTCTCAATTTTCCAACCTCTCAGTATTCTTATGAATCAACGAGTTGTTGACGCTTGTTTTGTTCCATCACGTACCCTGCATCACATAACTAACTTTTGTCCATTTAATTAATTATGCCACATGGGCATAAGTTGGTTTTGTGGCATAACTAAGTTTAGAAGTTAATTATTTGCAATAACTAACTTCTGCCCATGTGGCATAACTAACTTCTGCCCATTTAATTAGTTGTCACATGGGTATATGTTATTTTTGTAACACCCTAAATCCGGGTTTACATATTTTCAATATATTAAGCTTATTCTAATTTAATAAGCACGTTACTTCATTTGACTTTCTTAAAGGAAGAAAAATGATCCTTGGACGTTAAGTAAATTTGGTAGAAAATTAAAACTTTTTAATTCTGATCATTAAGCCCATTATTTTTTGAGTATGCATTTAAGGTTCTTTATCCTTTTTCTGAAGCATGTTAATTAATTTAATTTTGTCAAAACTGTGAGGTTAAGAAATCATAGATTGGAATTTTTTAAAACCTTCTAATCGTTAATTATGAAAATGCAGCGTCGCTTGAAATTCTAAAAGGGAAAACTTAGCATTGTCTCAAATGTAAGACATATGTTTTAGAGTGAGTAAAGTAGAATAAACAAAGCGAGATATCTCTGGTTACAAAATGTACATATACATGAATTAGAAGTCTTCATAACCCAAATGTTTTTCGGAGTAATAGTGATATACATACTTCCCAAAATATATACAAACTACATAAGGTGATAAAGTAAGATGACTGAGTATACATTTGTCAAAATCTGAAGCCTAGGTCTACCCATATTAAATACATGAAAAGAAAAGGAGATCCTAGGACTCGGAGCAGTCATCACTAATACCCAACCTTGCATGTTAGACTAACCTCCAAAATAAAGATGACGAAATAGGATCCCTAGCAAGATCCTTGAGAAGAAATCCCTTGGCCATCATTCATCGTATTCTCCTCAAAATCCTCCTCGGGAATCCTCCTCCGAAACCTTCAACTTACCGTCCCCTAAGTTCACGACTAGCGGCGGATCCCCCTAACGGACACTCACCCAATCATGTCTCGGATTCTTGACATAAAAGGGGTCGGCGAAAGGTAGGAAGTGTCAGACCAAGCGTGGGCTCCTTGGATGGTGTGACATCGGGAATGGTAACGGTACAACTGGACCCTCCGAAGATACTTAGAAAGAGAAAGAGGATGTCGAGGGTGACGAAGGTGATGAAGACGATATTTCGATGATCTCCGCAAGTGCTGCCATTTGCTCCTAAAATAAAAATGTAAGGGTGAACTCTTTGCTTCGTCAACAGGCACACAAAAGAGACTTATAAAGTCACATGTACATTCTACTCACCATTACGATATGGTTATCTAACGATTACACTCGAAACCTATTCGTTTCCATTACTAATTCTGTAAATTCTTTCTCACTAGCCAGCTACCACTGGAACTCCCAAAACTCAATGGTCTTACACAATTAAGCTAGATGACTGTTGGGAGTACACCCTTCACATGGTACAATGGCGGGCTCTCACCAACCGATGATGACTCACATCTTTGTCGGGGTTGCCAAATCGGCTATGTGATCTATCGTCACAACTCGGCGCCAATACCCCTCAATGTCTTACAATAGTACGATCATCTCCCAGGTACCAACTATGGTCATCTACTGTTCTGAGGACTGACTCCTCAACCACTCTCCTCACAGGGATTTTATTTCTTTGTCGTCATGGGTTTCGCTGTACATGGTACTGGACGGACGAATTGACGTTGAGCCTTGGGACACCGCCTCTGCTAACAACTTAAAGGTATATGAGGACATTGCCTCCTTCACAACACCGTGGTGACTACGTCATTCACACTTCGCCTTCTGATTTAGGTATCTTACAGTCGGAGTATCCCACGTGACTTTCTTGCCATCTTGCACTTCCAGCAATCTACTGTACACTCGTATCTCCATTGCACGACTCTCAAATCAATATAAATCACAATGCGTATCAATTGTATTATGTTTTATGCATTCCTTACTCTCTCAGACTTTATAATTTTATAATTAATTACACTTACCGGTCGTTCCTCCATGCAAAGGTCCTAAGTCCTTTCTAGGTCCAATGCACAAAATAAAGAGTTAATTAATTAAATTCTATTTAATAAAATTAAATCTTGTAGCCTAATTAATTGTGCTCTCTATTAAGGTTTCATTTATCTTTAAATGGAAAAATTGCCATAATCACTAGAATAGAGTTCTAGTCTTCACAAGCGCTCACACCCGAGTCTTGTGAGCACATCAATGAGACAAACCACATTATCACAATGTTCACCCTACAGTCAAAAAGACTGTATCATAAAGGCACTCACAATCACATTTATCAAACATTAATTGTCCAAGGTTCTCATTCCCTGGGACCTTAAACAAAAACAAAACAGTGGATAAAAATATCCACTGCCTCACAAGGTCACAATTCCACTAATTAAATACAACAATTCAAATAAATACATTGCATTAAACGAGATTGATAAAATGAATAAAATTTCTCTTTGGTAGCACTGAATGTGAGCTCTAATTGAATTTAGCAAATGATTTTTGATTGACAAAATTTTTATATGTACAGAAAGCTCTTGATTTTTATTTTTTAAAATGGTACCCCAATTGTTTAGCAAAAATCTACAAAAATTCCTAAAATTTCTACAAGTTGGCAGTACCGAAATTGCTTCACAGTGAACATGTTTCAAAGAAATTTATTTTTCTAACACTTTCCAAACTTGTTTTGAGCTGGAATTTTTCCAGTAGAAAGGTAACACATTTATCTTTCTAAAAAGGTAAAACTTGCATTCTAACTCCTCCCCTATCATTCCAAGTAAAATTATTTCTTATAGCCTAAGTTTCAGACTCAAAACAGAGCTTAAAACCCTTGCCTTGTCTCACTCTAAAAAGTTAATTTAGAAATTGGAAATGATAATTTTTTTAATTTATATGGTTAAAAATCTTGTTTTTTCTTCTTCTAGTTTTTAGATGTGTAAACACGAAAAAGAAAAGATAAGTACACAAGTGTAAAATTACTAAAAACCGAGCCATGTTCATACAGGAATCAAAAACAGAACAGCCACGTTATAGGTTATGGATGAACCTCTATTTGAGGTTATCTCACCAAGGTGTCAAAATGAAAGTTGTTTCATTTTGATTTTATTTTCATTGAGGACAAATTTTACAAAAAAAAATGGTTGGATCTTTAGAAAATGTCAAAACAGTGGGGGCTGTCCAGAGCCAGGCGAGTAAACAGCCACTGCCACTTAAGTTTTGAGTTAGATTTTCTTGGTGAAAACTTATCAAACAATTTTGATAAAATTTGGGTATAGTCTCCTTTGTATTAGGAACCTTCCCAAAGAATTAAAGAGTAAAAAAGATAACAAATTTAGGTCCATGCAAGCACATTACAGTCACAGTCAAAGTGGGAAAATTACCCATTTCATCAATTTCCAATCCAAACAAAATCAACACACATTACCACAAAGCTCAATGGAGGCATACATGCATCCCTATGGTTGAATCCCCAAAGACAACCATAGCATTCAAAAAGAAAAGAGTTCACAAAGAGTCCCCCTTACCTAGTTCCGAAGCTCAGCGTCAAGAAGGGAGAGAGAAGAAGAGAAAACTAATTGTGGTGGTGAAGAAGGACTCCAAAGCCTTGCATGCAACCAGCCAAGCAACAAAAATGGCTTCCTCCTCCTTCCTTGGTGTCTCGGCCAGTAGCTCAAGAAGAGAGAGGTGATAGCTTTTTGTTTCCTTAATTGCTAAGTGTGTGTTAAGTGATGAGATGGAATGAGTGGAAAAGTTAGTGTAGGATTAGCTTTTGGGGGGGGGGGGCTGGCGGTGAGGGTTTGATGATGTGTTTAGGGGAGGGTGGTGCGTTGATTAGGGAGTGTGTTTAGGTGTAGTTTAGTGTTGCTTAGGTGTTGATCATAGTTGGATTGCATGCATGCGAGTTCAGGTAATTTAGGGGGTTTTAGGTACACTAAGTTTAGTTTACACAGTGTAATTATAATGTAATATGATTTAAAATTTTAAAACTTAATTTCAAACATCCAATTAATTTTATAAAACATCTTGTAATGAAAACTTTTCTAGTTGTTCAAATAAAATTGTCTCTGTAAAGAAATTGTTTACAGATAAACTTTATAAGAGATAACTTGATGTGCAAATTACCAAATCTTAATTTAATTAAAATAATTAAAACCAATTTGCAACCAATAAATTAATTAGTACATAGCAATAGATATTTTAAATATTTACTACTAGTAATTAATCACAGCTCAATTAATCACTAGCAGGTATTTCAGAAAATCAATCATAGACAATTTTACAGACAAACTTACAGAAAAGTAACTTCAGAGAATTAGTCCCAGAGAATTAATTACAAAGAGTTACTCACAGGGAACTTTTTATTACAAGCAATTGGTTTCATTAAATTAATCACATTGACTTTATTTACAGAGAATATTATATCTTTTGATTTTATAATTTTTTTCTACTTGACCATTATAAAGAAATACTCATATTATTTACTTTCCTTCATTTTTCTTATTTACTAAATCAATTAATTACTAAATATATTTTAATTACTCAACGTATATCTTTTTTCTTATTTAAAACAAACAATTAACTCTCATTAATTCCTAATTAAATCGTTCACGTACCTATTTACTGGGTTGTAATTTTCGGGGTGTTACAAGTTACGTGACATAACTAACTTTAGAAGTTTGTTATTTGAAATAATTAACTTCTGCCCTTTTGGCATAACAAACTTCTGCCAATTTAATTAATTATGCCACATGGGCATAAATTAGTTATGCAGCATGACTAACTTTAGAAGTTAGTTATTTGCAAAAATTAACTTCTGCCCTTGTGGCATAACTAACTTTTGCCCAATTAATTAATTATGCCACATGGGCATAAATTAGTTATGTGGCATAACTAACTTCAGAAATTGGTTATTTGCAATAACAAACTTCTGTTCATGTGGTATAATGATGTAGTGCATAGTTAACCAGAGTTGACCCAAAAAGTCAACAATGTCCATTTTTTACAAATGCACACACGTTTTCATATGTAAACGAGATTATGAGCAAAACGCATTGCAACACAATGGAGATAGGGAGATTCAAGCCAAATTCTATCATTTAAGGGGTCAAAACAACAATTTTCTCTTTTTATCGCAATTTTAAGTGAATTTTTGCAATTTTCTTTATGTAACAACCTTTTTGGTATTTTATTATCTCTTGCTTTAAGGTTTTTGTCGCATTACGCTTTTTCTATTTATATAGACCTAACCCTCCCTGTGACGGCAGATTATTATTGAATAAAATTTGAGGGTTTTCTCAATTTCTCAACCATTCGTTATTCTTAGAAATCAACGAGTTGTTGCGCTTGTTTTGTTCCATCACGTACACTACATCACATAACAAACTTTTGTCCATTTAATTAATTATGCCACATGGGGATAAGTTAGTTATGTGGCATAACTAACTTTAGAAGTTAATTACATGCAATAACTAACTTCTTATGCCACAGGGGTATAAGTTAGTTACGTTGCATAACTAACTTTAAAAGTTATTTATTTGCAATAACTAACTTTTGCCCATGTGGCATAACTAACTTCTGCCATTTAATTTGTAATGCCACATAGGTATAAGTTAGTTATGTGGCATAACTAACTTTAGAAGTTAGTTATTTGCAATAATTAACTTCTGCACTTATGGCATAACTAACTTCTGCCCATTTAATTAATTATGCCACATGGGCATAGATTAGTTATGTGGCATAACTTGTAACACCCCAATTTTATCTAGGAAAATATGTCGTATTTAATTCAACTAATTATTTGCCAAAGCTCTTTGATTTGTTTATACTTGTGAAAACGAGTGAAGTTAAAACGTAGTAGGTGGAATTTTAGTGAATTTTTTTAAAACTTTTTAATTGAACTATGCATTTCAATTTTTAAACTTTAATTCCGAAAGTTCTCATTTGTTTTAGCATTTATTAACGCGTCATTTTAATGGGAAAAGATCTTGATGTGTTTATCATTACAAAAGATCACTTTGGATTTTCAAATATGCGGAATAAATAAATAATGTAATGATTAAAGGCAGAAATGAATAACTGAAAGATACACTGCATATATATATATATATATATATATATATATATATATATATATATATAAAGAGAGTTTGATGAGCATCATGAGGTTCCCAGTAACTGTGTGTAGCAAATACCTAATGTGGTACGCAAGATGACTGAAACATATAGAACAAAACATCTGAATGCCTAGATCTACCCAACAAAATACATGATAAAGGTAAAAGAAGATCCTAACATTCAGAGCAGTCATCTACCATCTACCCCAAGAGACTCCGCCCACACCTATGGGAACTGTCGACCGACGGAGGACTAAGTGTGCGACTCACGAGAAGAGACCTCGAGGGAATCCTCTAAAAGATCCTCCTCTGGATCCTCCTCGGGGTCCTCCTCGTCCTCCACTGGCAACCAGCCAGCTCCCTCGGTAGAAGCCTCTGCCACCTCCTCTACAGCAGCTGCTGCTGACTCCTCCCCATCAACCTCCATAGCCGTTGGAGCAGCCTCGCCATCCTCCTCTACTACCTCATACTCCGGCTGGGGTATGTAGTCGGGCACCCCTGAGGAACTCCCCTCAGTAGGAGTTTCCTCGGTGTCGGAGTCATCTAACTCCTCTAACTACACCCCCAAAGAATGAGAAGCAGTCTCTGTGTGCTCGGACGAGAGAAGGGATGAGGAGATCACCACTACATCTACGGGCTCCGCATGACGGTAGTATGGCAGCGTCGATTGTGTCCACCATGCAAAATATTTCGCTACTACTGGGTACACTCCCATAGGCTCGTCAATGGGCGTTCATGTAAACCGTATGTAGCCGGTAAAGTGGTCTACGCCCGCAACCACGTCGGCTATCCATCGTCCGAAATAACAATCAACCTCCCAATGGAGGGCTGGCTCTTCATCCGCCATCCGAACCTACAGAAAATAAACACACAGAAAGGGTAAACTTTTTGCTTCATCAAGCAAATCACACATAAATGACTGTAGAAGTCACACACAATCCTATCAACCACTGCGGGGTGGTTCTCTAATGTTCACTCTCGGAACCTACTCGCTTTCATGACTAAAATCTATAAACTATAACATACTGGCTTGCTGCCACTTGGAACTCCCAGAACTTAGTGGTCTTACATATATTGAGTGGAATGACTGCTGGGAGTACACCATCACCCTGGTATAAGGATGGGCTCTCACCAACTGAGATTTTCTCAGGGTTATTGTCAGGGTCGCCAAGTCGATTTGTGTGAACGAAGTCACAACTCGACGCCTACCCTCCAAGGTCGTAATGCCTCACGATCATCTCCCAGGTACCAATCTGTGGTCATTCATACTCCAAGGACTTATTCCTCGCACACTCTATCACAAAGATTTTCTTTGCTCGTCGCCATGGGTTTCTGCTACTAGGGGTATAAGACAGATCAAAATCGACGCCAAGCTCAAGACCTTGTCTTGGCTCCACAAAATTATACCATATGAGAATATGCTCTCCATCACCTATTGGTGAACACATCATTCGATTTCTGCCAAAATCGTTGCAACTTTCACTCATCCGGAACCGTCCCACGCAACTTCCTTCATGAGTGCGTCGTACACGCGCTTTTCCTCGTTGCACGACTCTCAAGGCACATATCGCCATCACATATCAAGATTCATTATTACATTTTATTTGTGCCTTATCCTCTCAATTTCTAAAATTTTTAATAATTAATACTTACCGACGATTCCTCCACGCAAGGGTCCTAGAATATTTATCTAAGTCCAAAGCACAAATCAAAGAGTTCATTTATTATCTTATAAAATAAATAAATCTTTAAGTCTAAAATTAGTTGTTCTCACTATTGGAATTTATATTATTATTGCCAGTAAAATTTTCCCGAATTACTAGGACAATGTCCTAGTCCACATAAGCACTCGCGTTGGAGTCTTATGCTCACAGATCACAGACATCACAGAGAAATTTAAATCACACTACAGTCCACATAACTGTACCACAAAGCGTTTCAAAACACACCATCACACACACAAAGGTGCCCTAGGTTCACATCCCAAGCGTCTTACAATCACATGAGGCAAGGGTCAATTTTACCCACTGCCTTGCATGTACATATTTAAATTTAATTCACACATTCAAATATATCATAGTTCAAATCTCCCATATCAAGGCAATTTTAAAACAGAATTCCTCTCTGGCAGCACCCAATCTTTGTCAACAATTAATCTAGTAAACAATTTTCGTTTGGTAAAATTTTTATATCAACTTAAAGCCCTTAAAACCTATTTTTGAAAAAGGTAACCCACACTCTCAGATTAAATGTACAAAAATTATGAAAATTTCTAGAAGTTCGCAGGTCAGCATGCTCCTCATAGTGAGCATACCTCAAAGATGTGCAATTTTCTCAACCTTCCCAAATGAGATTTTCTCTCAAATTTTTATGGTAAAAATCTAGCATTCATACCTTTCATAAAAAGTAAAACTTGATTTCTAATTCCTCCTACATTTTTCCCAGTAATTTTTTTTCTAAGACCTATGCCTCAGGTTCAAAATTTGGGATCCATGTATGAGATCTATCTAAACCAAATTAATTAACTTAGCAATTATAGGTGAAAATTTTCGAAACTTATATAATTTTAAAGCTATGTTTGTCTAGTTTTATGATCAAAAATTATATTTCAAAAACAGTCATTAGTTTGTTTTAAAAAGGTCAAAAACCGAACCTTGCCCGAACCAGTTTTCACAAGCAGAATAGTCCCATTGAATGTCACAGATGAACCTTCATTTGAGGTCATATCACAATGGTCTTAAAAGTAAAGTTGGTTAATTTTGAGTCTAATTTAATTGAGAACAAGTTTCATCAAAATCCAACGGTTAGATTAAAAGTTATGTTCAAAAACGTAAACCTTGTGCAGGGCTTCTACGTGAAACAGCCACTGCCCAACCAGTTTCAGAAAGTAGAATGGTCCCATTGCAGGTCATGGATGAACCTTCATTTGAGGTCATCTCGCAATGGTCTCAAAAGAAAAGTTAGTGCATTTTGAGTCTACTTCTATTGGGGACAAGTTTCATTAAAATCTAACGGCTAGATAAAAGGTTATGGTCGAAAACATAACCACTGTCCAGGGCTTCTACCATGAGACAGCCACTGCCAGCATCACTTTTTTTTGAAATTTCTTGAAAGTGCATGAGTTTCTAACAAAGTTTGGGCATGGTCTCCTTTGTATTGAAGCCATCCCATGCTTTTTAGACAAGAAGAAGATGAGGAGAAAATTTTTGACATAGACACAGCCACTGCCAAAGAGAAATAAAAGAAAACAAAACCAGTCACACACATACAACTACACATTTCATGCAACCAGTTCACATGGGAGGCATTTAAGGTGAGGGTGGCTGGATCCTCCACCTCCAGCCACTCGAATCCATCAAAGAGTCCCCTTACAGTGATGAGGATCTCGCTGGACAGAGGAGAAGAAGCTGGTTAGCTTCCTTCAAAGGAGTATTGGCTGCAAGGCACTCCAACTAGAGCAAGCAAGAGGAAGAAGTTTGAAAAAATGGTGTTGGAGCTGGCTGGTGTCTAAGGAACGTACAGAGGAAGAAGAAGAGAGAGAAAGGAGAATTTGCTTTGTGTGTTGAGTGTTAGGCTGAAGTAAGTGAGTGATTCAGTGAGTGAGTGAGTTTAATTTTTGAATTGTTGATTTGAGTGATGGTTTAAGGGGAAGGGTGTGAGTGGCTGTTGGCCTTGGGCAGCAGTGAGGGTGTCCTTGCATGAGAAGCAAGTGGCCAATAGCCACATGATTTGATGGTTGAGGGTCATGTCAATTTACACAGTGTAGAAATACACTGTGTAATTTAACTCGGAACATGGTTTTAAAACGAAAACTAATTAATAACTATCTAATTTAAATTTTAGAAATTCTTTACAATTGAAAAAAAAAACTTCTTAAATTGACTTTCTTAAAATTTCTCTGTAGAGTAATCACTCACAGATAAATTTTACGAAAGATTACTTGTCTTGCAAGTCTTAATTTTTTTTAAAAAAAAACTATTCAAAACGGTTTTTTCGGTCAAATAAAATTTTAACAATATAGAGACACAACTATGAATAAACACAGTCAATTTTTTCTACTGACAGATGAATTCACATATGTTTCATTAGATATTTCAAACAGAGAAATTTATCTATTTTTCACTAATGAATTTAGACACTGAAATTTAAATTTTCATTACACCACACATCATCAACCCAAATAAAATAACACAGGTTATTTTATTTTCACCGAAACTTAAAATCAAACTAACAGTCAATTATACAGAAAAGCAACTACAAAGAATTTATTCTAGCGAATTAATTTCTGTCAGTTACTTGCAAAGATTTATATACAGACAAATATAATTATGCATACTTGTATATATATATAATTGAGTTGATATTTTCAGGGTGTTACATAACTAACTTCAAAAGTTAGTTATTTGCAATAACTAACTTTTGCCCATGTGGAATAACTAACTTCTGCCAATTTAATTAATTAAGCCACATGGACAAAAGTTAGTTACGTGTCATGACTAACTTTAGAAGTTAGGTATTTGCAATAATTAACTTTTGCCCTTGTGGCATAATTAACTTCTGCTCGTTTAATTAATTATGTCACATGGGCATAAATTAGTTATGTGGCATAACTATCTTCAGAAGTTAGTTATTTGCAATAACAAACTTCTATCCATGTGGCATAAGGATGTAGTGCATAGTTGACCATAGTCGACCGAAAAAGTCATAGATGTCCGTTGTTTACAAAAGCACACACATTTTCATATGTAAACGAGATTCTGAGCAAAACGCATTGCAACACATTGGGGACAACGTTATTTAAGCCAAATCCCATCGTTTAAGGGGTCAAAATGACAATTTTTTTCTTTTTATCGCAATTTTAGGGGTATTTTTGCAATTTTCTTTATGTAAGGACCTTTTTGTTATTTTAGTGTCTCTTGCCTTAGGGTTTTTGTCACATTACGTTTTTTCTATTTATATGGACCTGAGCCTCCTTGTGACGGCAAATTATTATTGAACAAAATTTTAGGGTTTTCTCAATTTCTCAACCTCTCGATATTCTTATGAATCAACGAGTTGCTGACACTTGTTCTATTCGATCACGTACGCTGCATCACATAACTAACTTCTGTCCGTTTAATTAACTATTTCACATAGGCATAAGTTAGTTATGTGGCATAACTAACTTTAGAAGTTAATTACATGCAATAACTAACATCTACCCATGTGGCATAACTAACTTCTGCCTATTTAATTAGTTATGCCACATGGGTATAAGTTAGTTACGTGACATAACTAACTTTAAAAGTTAGTTACTTGCATTAATTAACTTCTATCCTTGTGGCATAACTAACTTCTGCCCATTTAATTAATTATGTCATATGGGCATAAATTAGTTAAGTGGCAAAACTTACTTCAGACGTTAGTTATTTGCAATAACTAACTTTTGCCTAGGTGGCATAACTAACTTTTGCCAATTTAATTAATTATGCCACATGGACAAAAGTTAGTTATGTGGCATGACTAACTTTAGAAGTTAGTTATTTGCAATAATTAACTTTTTTCCCTTGTGGCATAACTAACTTCTATCCATTTAATTAATTATGCCACATGGACATAAATTAGTTATGTGGCATAACTAACTTAAGAAGTTAGTAATCTGCAAACATTAACTTCTGGCCATGTGGCATAACTAACTTCTTCCCATTTAATTAATTATGCCACATGGGCATAAATTAGTTATGTGGCATATCTAACTTCATATGTTAGTTATTCGCAATAACAAACTTCTATTCATGTGGCATAATGACGTAGTGTATAATTGACTAGAGTTGACCCAAAAAGTCAACGATGTTAGTTTTTTTCAAATCCACACACGTTTTCATAGTTAAACGAGCTTTTGAGCAAAACACATTGCAATCCAATGGGGGTGGCTAGATTTAAGCCAAAAGCCATCGTTTAAGGGGTCAAAACGGCAATTTTTTCTTTTTATCGCAACTTTAGGGGTAATTTTGGTAATTTTCTTTATGTGAGGACCTTTTTGGTATTTTATTATCTCTTGACTTAGGGTTTTTGTCTCATTAGGTTTTTTCTATTTATATCGATCTGAGCTTCCTTGTGACGGCAGATTATTATCGAATAAAATTTGAGGGTTTTCTCAATTTCTCAACCTCTTAATATTCTTACGAATCAACGAGTTGTTGACGCTTGTTCTGTTCCATCACGTACGTTGCATCACATAACTAACTTTTGTCAATTTAATTAATTCTGCCACATGTGCATAATAAGTTAGTTATGTGCCATAACTGACTTCAGAAGTTAATTATTTGCAATAACTAACTTCTGCCCATGTGGCATAACTAACATCTGCCCATTTAATTAGTTATGCCACAGGGGTATAAGTTAGTTACGTGTCATAGCTAACTTTAGAAGTTAGTTATTTACAATATTTAACTTCTGCCCATATGGCATAACTAACTTCTGCCCATTTAATTAATTATGCCTCATGGGCATAAATTAGTTATGCGGCATAACAAACTTCAGAAGTTAGTTATTTGCAACAACTAACTTCTGCACATGTGGCACAACTAACTTCTGCCCAATTAATTAATTATTCCACCTGGGCATAAATTAGTTATGTGACATAACTAACTTCAGAATTTAGTTATTTGAAATAATTAACTTCTGCCCTTGTGGCATAACTAACTTCTGCCCTTATAATTAATTATGCCACATAGGCGTAGATTAGTTATGTGGCATAACTAACATCAGAAGTTATTTATTTGCAATCATTTACTTCTACCCATGTGGCATAACTAACTTCTACCCTTTTAATTAATTATGCCACATGGACAAAAGTTAGTTACGTGGCATGACTAACTTTAGAAGTTAGTTATTTGCAATAATTAACTTCTGTCCTTGTGGCATAACTAACTTCTGGCAATTTAATTAATTATGCCACATGGGCATAAATTAGTTATGTGATATAAGTAACTTCAGAAGTTAGTTTTTTGCAATAACAAACTTCTATCCAAGTGGCATAATGATGTTGTGCATAGTTGACCAAAGTTGACCCAAAAAGTCAACGATGTCCCTTTTTTCCAAATGCACACACGTTTTCTTATGTAAACAATCTTCTAAGAAAAAAGCATTGCATCGCAACGGGGGTAGCAAAATTCCATCGTTTAAGGGGTCAAAACGACAATTTTCTCATTTTATCGCAATTTTAGGGTTATTTTAGCAATTTTCTTTATGTAAGGACCTTTTTGGTATTATATTATCTCTGCCTTAGGGTTTTTGTCGCATTACATTTTTTCAATTTATATGGACCTAAGCCTTCTTGTGACGACAAATTATTATTGAATAAAATTTGAGGGTTTCTTCAATTTCTTAACCTCTCGATATTCTTGAAGCTTATTTAGTTCCATCACTATGTTGTGTCACATAACTAACTTCTGTCCATTTAATTAACTATTTCACATAGGCATAAGTTAGTTGTGTGGCATAACTAACTTTAGAAGTTAATTACATGCAATAACTAACTTCTACCCATGTGGCATAACTAACTTCTGCCCATTTAGTTAGTTATGCCACATGAGTAAAAGTTAGTTATGTGGCATAATTAACTTTAGAAGTTACTTATTTATAATGATTAACTTCTTCCCATGCGGCATAGCTAACTCCAGAAGTTAGTTATTTGCAATCGTTAACTTCTGCCCTTGTGGCCTAACTAACTTCTGCCCATGTGGCATTAATAACTGTAGAAGTTAGTTATTTGCAATAACTAACTTCTGCCCATGTGGCATAAATAACTTCAGAAGTTAGTTATTTGCAATCATTAACTTCTGTCGTTGTGGCATAACTAACCTCTGCCCGTTTAATTAATTATACCACATGGGCATAAATTAGTTATGTGGCTTAACGATGTAGTGCACAGTTGACCAAAGTTGACCAGAGTTGACCCAAAAAGTCAACGATGTCCGTTTTTGTTAAATGCGTACACTGTTTCTTACAGAAACGACCTTCTGAGCAAAACACATTGCAACACAATGTGGGTAGCAAGATTTAAGGCAAATTCTTTCGTTTAAGGGATCAAAATGGAAATTTTCTATTTTTATGGCAATTTTAAGGGTATTTTTGCAATTTTCTTTGTGTAAGGACCTTTTTGGCATTTTATTATCTCTTGCCTTACGATTTTTGTCGCATTAGGTTTTTTCTTTTTATATGGACGTGAGCCTCATTGTGACGGCAGATTATTACTGAATAACATTTGAGGGTTTTCTCAATTTCTCAACCTCTTGGTATTCTTACAAACCAACAAGTTGTTGACGCTTGTTCTGTTCCATCACGTACGTTGCATCCCATAACTAACTTCTGCCAATTTAATGAATTATGCCACATGGGCATAAGTTAGTTATGTTCAATAACTAACTTTAGAAGTTAATTATTTGCAATAACTTACTTCTGCCCATATGGCGTAACTAACTTCTGCTCATTTAATTAGTTATGCCACATGGGTATAAGTTAGTTATGTGACATAACTAACTTTACAAGTTAGTTATTTGTAATAATTAACTTCTCCCCATATGGCATAACTAACTTAAGGAGTGAGTTATTTGCAATCATTAACTTCTGCCAATGTGGCATAACTTACTTCTGCCCATTTAATAAATTATGTCACGTGGGCATAAATTAGTTATGTGGCATAACTAACTTCAGAAGTTAGTTATTTACAATAACTAACTTCTGCCATGTGGCATAGCTAACTTTAGAATTTTGTTATTTGCAATCATTAACTTCTGTCGTTATGACATAACTAACCTCTACCCATTTAATTAATTATGCCACATGGGCATAAATTAGTTATGTGGCATAATTATGTAGTGCAAAGTTGACCAGAGTTGACCCAAAAGGTAAAAGATTTCTATTTTTGACAAATGCATAAACTGTTTCATACGGAAATGTCCTTATAAGAAAAACGCATTGTTGCAATGCGAGTAGCAAGATTTAAGCCAAATTTCGTCATTTAAGGGGTTAAAACAACAATTTTCTCTTTTTATTGCAATTTTAAGGGTACTTTTGCAATTTTCTTTGTGTAAGGACCTTTTTGTTATTTTATTATCTCTTGCAATAGGGTTTTTGTCGCATTAGGTTTTTTGTTTTTATATGGACCCGAGCCTCCTTGTGATAGCAGATTATTATTAAATAAAAATTGAGGGATTTCTCAATTTCTCAACCTCTCGGTATTCTTACGAATCAACGAGTTGTTGACGCTTGTTCTGTTCCATCACATACGCTGCATCACATAACTAACTTCTGTCAATTTAATGAATTATGTCACATGGGCATAAGTTAGTTATGTGCCATAACTAACTTTAGAAGTAAATTATTTGCAATAACTAACTTTTGCCCATGTGGCATAACTAACTTCTGCTCATTTAATTAGTTATGCCATATGGGTATATGTTAGTTATGTGACATAACTAACTTTAGAAGTTAGTTATTTGTAATAATTAACTTCTGCCCATGTGGTATAACTAACTTCAGGAGTGAGTTATTAGCAATCATTAACTTCTGCCCATGTGACATAACTCTGCCCATTTAATGAATTATGTCACGTGTGCATAAATTAGTTATATGGCATAACTAACATTAGAATTTAGATTTTTGCAATAACAAACTTCTGCTCATTTGGCATAACTAACTTCAGAAGTTAGTTATTTGCAATCATTAACTTCTGCCCTTGTGGCATAACTAACCTCTGCCCATTTAATTAATTATGCCACATGGCCATAAATTGGTTATGTGGCATAATGATGTAGCGCATAGTTGACCAGAGTTGACCCAAAAAGTCAACGATGCCCTTTTTGACAAATGCGTAAACTTTTTCATACGGAAACGACCTTCAGAGAAAAATGCATTGCATCGCAATGCTTGTAGGGAGATTGAAGCCAAATTCCATCGTTTAAGCAGTTAAAATGACAATTTTCTCTTTTTATCGCATTATTTAGGGTATTTTTTGCAATTTTCTTTGTGTAAGGACCTTTTTGGTATTTTATTATCTCTTGCCTTAGGGTTTTTGTTGCACTAGGTTTTTCATATTTATATGGACCTGAGCCTCCTTGTGATAGCAGATTAATATTGAATAAAATTTATTGGTTTTCTCAATTTCTCAACCTCTCGGTATTCTTACGAATCAACGAGTTGTTGACGCTTGTTATGTTCCATCACGGACGCTGCATCACATAACTAACTTATGTCCATTTAATGAATTATGCCACGTGAGCATAAATTAGTTAAGTGGCATAACTAACTTCAAAAGTTAGTTATTTGCATTAACTAATTTCTGCCCATGTAGCATAACTAGCTTCAGAAGTTAGTTATTTGCAATCATTAACTTCTGCCCTTGTGGCATAACTAACCTCTACCCATTTAATTAATTATGTCACATGGGCATAAATTAGTTATGTGGCATAATGATGTAGTGTATAGTTGACCAGAGTTGACCCAAAAAGTCAACAATGTCTGTTTTTGACAAATGCGTAAGCTTTTTCATAT
This sequence comes from Pueraria montana var. lobata, assembly GCA_026413185.1. NCBI lineage: Eukaryota > Viridiplantae > Streptophyta > Magnoliopsida > Fabales > Fabaceae > Pueraria > Pueraria montana. The sequence goes on from CM048648.1 coordinate 4,999,254, forward strand.
GGAAACGACCTTAAGAGCAAAACGCATTGCATCGCAATGCTGGTAGGGAGATTTAAGCCAAATTCCGTCGTGTAAGGGGTCAAAACGACAATTTTATCTTATTATCTCAATTTGAAGGGTATTTTTGCAATTTTCTTTGTGTAAGGACATTTTTGGTATTTTATTATCTCTTGCCTTAGGGTTTTTGTCGCATTAGGTTTTTTCTATTTAGATGGACTTGAGCCTTCTTGTGACGGCAGATTATTATTGAATAAAATTTGAGGGTTTTATCATTTTCTCAACCTCTTGGTATTCTTACGAATAAACGAGTTGTTGACTTGTTCTGTTCAATCACGTACGTTGCATCACATAACTAACTTCTGTCAATTTAATTAATTATGCCACATGTGCATAATAAGTTGGTTACGTACCATAACTAACTTTAGAAGTTAATTTTTTGCAATAACTAACTTCTGCCCATGTGGCATAACTAACTTCTTCCTATTTAATTAGTTACGCCACATGGGTATCAATTAGTTATGTGGCACAACTAACATTAGAAGTTAGTTATTTATAATAATTAACTTCTATTCATGTGGCATAACTAACTTTAGGAGTTACTTATTTGCAATCATTAACTTCTGCCCATATGGCATAACTAACTTCTGCCCTGTTAATAAATGATGCCATATGGGCATAAATTAGTTATGTGGCAAAACTAACTTCAGAAGTTAGTTATTTGCATGAACTAACTTTTGCCCATGTGGCATAACTAACTTGAGAAATTAGTTATTTGCAATCATTAACTTTTGCCCTTGTTGCATAACTAACCTCTGCCCATTTAATTAATTATGCCACATGGGCATAAATTAGTTGTGGCATAATGATGTAATGCATAGTTCATAAGAGTTGACCCAAAAAGTCAACGATGTCCATTTTTGACAAATGTGTAAACTTATTCATACGTAAATGACCTTCTAAGCAAAACGCATTGCATTGCAATGCGGGTAGGGAGATTTAAGTCAAATTATGTCGTCTAAGGGTTCAAAACAACAATTTTAGGGGTATTTTTGCAATTTTCTTTGTGTAACGACCTTTTTGGTGTTTTATTATCTGTTGCCTTAGGGTTTTTGTCGCATTAGGTTTTTCCTATTTATATGGACCTAAGCCTCCTTGTGATGGCAGATTATTATTGAATAAAATTTGAGGGTTTCCTCAATTTCTCAACCTCTCTATATTCTTACGAATCAACGAGTTATTGACGCTTGTTTTGTTGCGTCACATACTAACTAACTTTTGTCAATTTAATTAATTATGCCACATGGGCATAATAAGTTAGTTATGTGCCATAACTAACTTTAGAAGTTCATTATTTGCAATAACTAACTTATTCCCATGTGGCATAACTAACTTCTGCCCATTTAATTAGTTATACCACATGGGTATAAGTTTGTTATGTGGCATAACTAACTTTAGAAGTTAGTTATTTGTAATAATTAACTTTTGCCCATGTGGCATAACTAACTTCAGCAGTTAGTTATTTGCAATCATTTACTTCTACCCATGTGGCATAACAAACTTCTGCCCATTTAGTGAATTATGCCACGTGGGCATAAATTAGTTATGTGGCATAACTAACTTTAGAAGTTAGTTCTTTGCATTAACTAACTTTTGCCCGTGTGCATAACTAACTTCAGAAGTTAGTTATTTGCAATCATTCACTTCTGCCCTTGTGGCATAACTAACCTCTGCCCATTTAATTAATTATGCCACATGGGCATAAATTAGTTATGTGGCATAATAATGTAGTGCATAGTTGACCCAAAAAGTCAACGATGTCCGTTTTTGACAAATGCGTAAACTTTTTCATACTGAAATGACCTTCTGAGCAAAACACATTGCATCGCAATGTTGGTAGCGAGATTTAAGCCTAATTGAGTCGTTTAAGGGGTCAAAACGACAATTTTCTCTTTTAATCGCAATTTTAAGCCTATTTTTGCAATTTTCTTTGTGTGAGGACCTTTTTGGTATTTTATTATCTTTTGCCTTAGGGTTTTTATCGCATTAGGTTTTTTCTATTTATATGGACATGAGCCTCATTGTGACTGCAGATTATTGTTGAATAAAATTTGATGGTTTTCTCAATTTCTTAACCTCTTGGTATTCTTACGAATCAACGAGTTATTGATGCTTGTTTTGTCCCATCACATAAGTTGCATCACATAACTAACTTCTGTCAATTTAATTAATTATGCCACATGTGCATAATAAGTTAGTTATGTGCCATAACTAACTTTAGAAGTTAATTATTTGCAATAACTAACTTCTGCCCATGTGGCATAACTAACTTCTACCCATTTAATTAGTTATGCCACATGGGTATCAGTTAGTTATGTGGCATAAGTAACTTTAGAAGTTAGTTATTTGTAATAATTAACTTCTACTGATGTGGCATAACTAAATTCAGGAGTTACTTATTTGCAATCATTAACTTCTGCCCATGTGGCGTAACTAACTTTTGCTCATTTAATGAATTATGCCATGTAGGCATAAATTAGTTATGTGGCAAAACTAACTTCAGAAGTTAGTTATTTGCATGAACTAACTTCTGCCCATGTGGCATAACTAACTTGAGAAATTAGTTATTTGCAATCATTAACTTTTGCCCTTGTTGCATAACTAACCTCTGCCCATTCAATTAATTATGTCACATGGGCATAATTTAGTTATGTGGCATAATGATATAGTGCATAGTTGACCAGAGATGACCCAAAAAGTCAACGAAGTCCATTTTTGACAAATGCATAAACTTTTTCATACGGAAATGACCTTCTGAGCAAAACACATTGCATTGCAATGTTGGTAGGGGGATTTAAGCCAAATTCCGTCGTTTAAGGGGCCAAAATGGCAATTTTCAGTTTTGAGGGCCATGGTGCCCCGTGGTCCATTTTTTGTTCCCGTGGAGCATTTTCGACCATGGTGCAATTTTTGTGCCAAAAGTGACTTTTCGGTTATCGTGCCACTATGGCATAATTAACCTCTGCCCATTTAATTAATAATGCCACATGGGCATAAATTAGTTATGTGGCATAATGATGTAGTGCATAGTTGACCAGAGTTGACCCAAAAAGTCAACGATGTCCATTTTTGAAAAAATGCGTACACTTTTTCATAGGAAACGACCTTCTGAGCAAAACACATTGCATCATAATATGGGTAGGTAGATTTAAGCCAAATTTTGTCGTTTAAGGGTTCAAAAATGGTAATTTTCTCTTTTTATTGCAATTTTAAGGGTATTTTTACAATTATCTTTGTGTAAGGACCTTTTTGGTATTTTATTATCTCTTGCCTTAGGGTTTTTGTCGTATTAGGTTTTTTCTATTTATATGGACCTAAGCCACCTTGTGACAGCAAATTATTATTGAATAAAATTTAGGGGTTTTATCAATTTCTCAACCTCTCGGTATTCTTACGAATCAACGAGTTGTTGACGCTTGTTCTGTTCCATCACGTACGCTGCATCACATAACTAACTTCTGTCAATTTAATTAACTATGCTAGATGGGCATAATAAGTTAGTTATGTGCCATAACTCACTTTAGAAGTTCATTATTTGCAATAACTAACTTCAACCCATGTGGCATAACAAACTTATGCCCATTTAATGAATTATGCCACGTGGGCATAAATTAGTTATGTGGCATAACTAACTTTAGAAGTTAGTTATTTGCATTAACTAACTTTCGCCCATGTGGCATAACGAACTTCAGAAGTTAGTTATTTGCAACCATTAACTTCTGCCCGTGTGGCATAACTAACTTCTGCCCATTTAATTAATTTTGCCACATAGGTATAAATTAGTTATGTGGCATAACTAACTTTAGAAGTTAGTTATTTGCATTAACTAACTTTTGCCCATGTGGCATAATGAACTTCAGAAGTTAGTTATTTGCAATCATTAACTTTTGCCCGTGTGGCATGACTAACTTCTGCCCATTTAATTAATTTTGCCACATGGGCATAAATTAGTTATGTGGCATAATGATGCAGTGCATAGTTGACCAGAGTTGACCCAAAAAGTCAATGATGTTGGTTTTTAACAAATTCGTACACTTTATCATATGGAAATGATCTTCTGAGCAAAACGCATTGCGTCGTAATACGGGTAGGGAGATTTAAGCCAAATTCGGTCGTTTAAGGGGTCAAAACGACAATTTTATCTTTTTATCAAAATTTTAAGGGTATTTTTGCAATTTTCTTTGTGTAAGGACCTTTTTGGTATTTTATTATCTCTGGCCTTAGGGTTTTTGTCGCATTAGGTTTTTTCTATTTATATGGACCTGAGCTTCCTTGTGTCGACAGATTATTATTGAATAAAATTTGAAGGTTTTCTCAATTTTTCAGCCTTTTGGTATTCTTATGAATCAACGAGTTGTTGACGCTTGTTCTTTTCCATCACGTACATTGCATCAAATAACTAACTTCTATCAATTTATATAATTATGCCACATGGGCATAATAAGTTAGTTATGTGCCATAGCTAACTTTAGAAGTTCATTGCAAAAACATAACTTCTGCCCATGTTGCATAACTAACTTCTGCCAATTTAATTAGTTATGCCACATGGGTATAAGTTTGTTATGTGGCATAACTAACTTTAGAAGTTAGTTATTTGTAATAATTAACTTCTGCCCATGTGGCATAACTAACTTCAGGAGTTAGTTATTTGCAATCATTTACTTCTACCCATGTGGCATAACTAATTTATGCCCATTTAATGAATTATGCCACGTGGGCATAAATTAGTTATGTGGCATAACTAACTTCAGAAGTTAGTTATTTACATTAACTAACTTTTGGCCATGTGGCATAACGAACCTCAGAAGTTAGTGTTGACATGAAGACTATATCTCTTTAGTTTTCTATTTAGTTTTGGTTTTAATTTGATTTTAATTTCTAAAGATGCCGAACATGTAAAAATGTTGCAATGTATTGTTGGTTATAGACTTAGTGAGTGATTGACTTTTAATTATTAGTCTTGCCTAGAGTCTTAACCAAAAATCTAAGAAAGTAAATTGATTGATCCTTTTGATAAATCCACTGTAGTAATCGAATACATCATAGATGTAACTGATTACCAAGTTTTCTTCTTATATGGGAAAAGCTAAAATACTAAGAGTAATCGATTACACCTCGGGATAATCAATTACACAAGGCATTTTAGACTTTGAGTCTTGTTTATGAAAGCATTTACATTGTTTCTATTTTAATCAATTACAACACGATTTAATCAATTACTATAGATCCAAAAAGTTGTTTCAGAAGGAAGAAAGCTCGGTTTAATTGATTACATGAACATGTAACAAATTAAAACAAACCCAGATCATTTTAAGAGATCATCAAGATCAATTTAACAGGTTACACTTTGATGTAACAGGTTAAATCAATTCTTGAATAGAACCCAGGTGTGGTGAAGAATGATTTAATAGATTACGTTGTCTACGTAATAGATTAAATCAGTTATATCTTTAAAATTTTATAAATACCAGCACCTCTCTCTCTCAAAAACAATGCTTTTCGAAAATCAGTTTTAAAACATACTGAGAGAAGAGCATCAAGCATCAAGAAGGTTCTAAAGCTATTTGATCTCTTTCGTTTTCAAAATGGAAGAAGAAAAAAGGAAGATCATTTTGCTTGAAGAAACGACTGGAACTTGACGAGCTGAAACATTCTATCATTCACTAAAGGTGAAATCGTTCCATTCCCTTGATCTTTGTTTTTAAGATTGAATTCTCTGAAATAGGGTTTTTCATAAACTAATAGTAGTGTTCTATTAGGAGTTTCTTTCTTTTCTTGTAGGGTTCAAGTCTAGAAAGTGTGTATTTCATATTTCTTGTTTGTGTAGTGTGCATGTAACTCGAAATTTGAATTAGTGAAAGATCTAACAGGGTGTTAGATCAACTGGATGTAGGTCTTTATGACTGAACCAATATAAAACTCTTGAGCATTCTTTCGTTAATCTTTACTTTCTTGTCCATCCAAGATATCAAGGTAAATTGGTTAAGTTTTCCTAATCAACATCTTTTAATTGAAATATAACTCTGATTTCTTAACCTGATCCAAACTTAAAATCTCTTTTCAAATTGTTTCTTAAATCTTTCTTTTGAATAATTGGATTCTTTACAAAAAGTAGGAAGGCAAAATAGAAGATTTCGAGAAAGAAAAGAGATTTTTGAAATAAAAGTTGAAAGATCTATTCACCCCCCTCTAGATCTGCTGCTTCGATCCTACAATTGGTATCTAGAGCTGGTATCTTGTATTTTATTCAAGATTCCTTTTGAAAAATAAGGATATGGCAGCAAATCAATTGCCCCTCGCTAATGGTGCTTCAATAAATAGACCTCCAATGTTTTGTGGAGTAAACTATCCTTTTTGGAAAGTAAGGATGAAAATCTTTATGGAATCTGTTGATATAGGCATTTGGAATGTGGTAATAAAAGGTCCAACTATTCCAAAACATAATGTTGATGGAAACTTAGTTGAAAAACCATTTCATACTTGGATAGATCAAGAATCTAAGAAAGCTCAATATGATTCAAGAGCCATGAACATTATACATTCTGCTTTAAATTCTGATGAATGCTTTCATGTTTCTCAAGTACCTCTGCCAAGGAAATGTGGGATCTAATACAAGTCACCCATGAAGGCACGTCTGACGTAAGAAGAGCAAGGAAAAACACCCTCCTTCAAGAATACGAGACCTTTAAAATGTTGCCAGGCAAAACTTTGAACGATGTTCAGAAAAGGTTTACACACATTGTAAATCACCTTAAAGGCTTGGGAAAGATCTTTGAAGAGGAGGAACTGAATGTGAAGGTTCTCAAGCCTATGAATAGAACATGGCAAGCAAAGGTGACAGCAATTTCAGAGTCAAAAAATCTTGCCGAAATGACCAATGCAGAGCTGTTTGGAAAGCTGAGAGAACATGAAATGGACATGACAAGGATGGCAGAAGAAGAAGAAAAGGACAGAAAAACAAGAGGCTTAGCTCTTAAGGCAGCAACTCCATCCAGTGGTGATGATGAAGATGAAGGTTCAGATGCTGAGAACTTAACTCTCCTTGTAAGGAAATTCAGGCATTTTCTTAAGAAGAAAAACGAAAAAGGAAAAGGAACTCGGCAGAGAAATTTTTTGAAGAAAAGTGAAACCTCTTCTCCAAAATTCACATGCTTCGAATGTGGAAAAATATGACACATTAAATCGGAATGTCCTACCTATCTCAAGAAGCAACAAAATGGAGAAAAGAAGCCTAAAAGCCAAGGAAAGAAAATAAGAGCCTACATAGCTTGGGAGGACAATGCATCTAATTCCTCAAGTGAAGAAAGCAATGAAAAGGAAGCTAAACTCTGCCTCATGGCCAAAGAAGAAGAAGAAAATGAAAGCATTGTAAGTATTACTAACCTTGAAAATGATGAATCTTATGATTAATTACTTGATGTTTTCAATGAAATGCATGAGGAAGCTCAAAGGCTAGCTCTTGCTAATAATACACTAAAAGGAAAAATTAGATGGCATGTGGAAAAATTAGCTAATATAAAAAAAGAGCTGACTAATTTGAAAAGTAAAATTGAAACTCTTGAAAAAGAGAAGGAAGTCTCTCTTAGCAATATTACTAATCTTCCCATTGATTCTCCTTCCCAATGTGAAAATTGTAAGGCTATTGAACTGAAAAATGAATATTTACTGAAAACCTTATCAAAGTTTACAATGGGAAGAAATAATCTTGATGCACTCCTTGCACAACAAAAATGCATGATAGAAAGGGCTGGAATTGGCTACACTATTGGAAAAAAATAGAAAACTTATAAAAACTTTTTTAACTTTGTCAAAGCATCTAGCTTTCCATTTGTGTAATGCCATTATTGTTTGCATAAGGGACATTCTTCTAATAATTGCATGATTAAGAAATTTGGTGTTCCAAATGGGAGGTACAAATGGATCCCCAAAGGAACCAAGGACATCACTAACCCCAAAGGACCCAAATTACTTGGGTACCTAAATCCTCTGCTTAATATGTTTTGTAGGTGTGTTTAAGAGCCAAAGAGTCTCTGTGATACTTAGACAGCGGCTACTCAAGACACATGAGTGGGGATATAAATCAAGGTTTATCCGGTTGATAGCTAAACAAGGAGGATTTATGACCTATGGTGATAACAACAAAGGGAGAATTCTTGGTGTAGGAGATGTTGGTAATCCTCTTTCCACCATTATTGAAAATGTGCTGTATGTGGATGGATTAAAACATAATCTCCTTAGCATTAGCCAATTATGTGATAAAGGCTTCAAAGTATCTTTTAATGAATCATGCTGTATGATATGTGATAGCCATGATAATGTTAAGTTTGTAGGTAAAAGGGTTCAAAATATCTATATGCTGAACATTGAACATGCATCCCTACCTCATGAAACATGCTTAACTAGTAAAGATGATTTAGCTTGGCTATGGCACAGAAGAATTGCACACATACACATGTCTCATTTGAATAGGTTGATCTCTAAAGAGCTGGTTCACGGTTTACCTAAACTTAAGTTTGAGAAAGACAAAATATGTGATGCATGTCAGAAGGGAAAACAAACAAGGGTATCCTTTAAAGCAAAGAAACTTGTTTCAACTTCAAAACCCTTTGAACTTCTGCACATGGACTTATTTGGTCCCTCTAGAACTATGAGTCTAGGTGATAGCTATTATGCTTTAGTAATTGTGGATGATTTCTCAAGATATACATGGACACTGTTTTTATCTTTGAAAAGTAATGCTTTTAAAGCTTTTGCTAAATTGGCCTAAAAGATTCAAAATGAAAAAGATTTGAAAATCAAAGCCTTGAGAAGTGATCATGGAGGATAATTCCAAAATGAGGATTTTGAAAAGTTTTGTGAAGAATATAGTATAGATCACAATTTTTCTGCACCTAGAACTCCTCAACAAAATGGAGTTGTAGAAAGGAAAAATAGATCTCTTGAAGAACTAGCTAGAACAATGTTAAATGAAAATGATTTACCTAAATATTTTTGGGCTGATGCTGTAAGCACTGCATGCTATGTCTTAATAGAGTCTTAATTATACCTCTTTTGAAATTAACTCCTTATGAACTCTATAGAGGAAGAAAACCTAACATATCACACCTCAAAGTTTTTGGTTTCAAATGCTTTGTGCTGAACAATGGCAAAGAATCTCTTGGCAAATTAGATGCTAAAGCGGATGAAGCTATATTTCTTGGATATAGCTTTGTGCTGAACAATGGCAAAGAATCTCTTGGCAAATTAGATGCTAAAGTGGATGAAGCTATATTTCTTGGATATTCTCTTTCTAGTAAAGCTTATAGAATCTATAACAAAAGGACACTTACTATTGAAGAATCTATACATGTTGTTTTTGATGAATCTAACCCCCAAAAAGAGGGAAAGGTACCTTGTCATGATGATGATGCAGGTACAGCTGAAGAATCCCCTCAAGTTGAATTGAATACAAGGGAAGAATCATCAATAAGGGAAGATCAACATGAGGAACACACTCTACCTAAAGAATGGAGGATTCCTAGATATCTGTCCATGGACAACATAATTGGAAATATAGAAAAGGGAGTATCTACTAGAAACTTTTTAAATCTGTTTAGTGAACATGTTGCATTTGTTTCTCAAATAGAACCCAAAACAGTAGAAGAAGCTCTACTTGATGAATTTTGGATAATGGCTATGCATGAGGAACTAAATCAATTGAAGGGAAAAGATGTTTGGGAACTCATTCCCATGGATAAAAATCTGAACATAATAGCCACTAAATGGGTATTTAGAAACAAACTTGATGAATCCGGCTTCATAACTAAAAACAAAGCTAGACTTGTTGCTATAGGATATAATCAACAAGAAGGAATTGATTATTATGAGATTTATGCTCCTGTAGCTAGATTAGAAGCTGTGAGATTACTTCTTGCCTTTGCATGTAATATGAACTTTAAATTGTTTCAAATGGATGTGAAAAGTGCTTTTTTAAATGGCTTTATTGATGAAGAAGTTTATGTTTCTCAACCTCCTGGTTTTATAGATCATAAATTTCCAAATCATGTATACAAGCTCAAGAAGGCTTTGTATGGGCTAAAGCAAGCCCCTAGACAATGGTATGAAAGATTGAGTAACTTTCTCCTTGATCAAAAGTTTAAAAGAGGAAAAGTTGATAAAACCCTTTTTATAAAAAGATCCTCTAAGGACATTTTGTTAGTACAAGTATATGTTGATGATATAATATTTGGTGCTACTAACAATCTTCTATGTGAGGAATTTGTAAAAAGTATGCAAGGGGAGTTTGAAATGTCAATGATGGGCGAACTAAATTTCTTCTTAGGACTACAAATCATGCAATTCAAGCAAGGCACATTTCTCCATCAAACAAAGTACTGTAGAGAGTTCTTAAAGAAGTTTGATATGGAAAGTAGCTAAGAATTAGCTACTCCAATGGCTACAAATTGTTACCTTGATACTGATGTCAAAGGTAAACCTGTAGATCAAACCAAATACAGAGGTATTTCTTTACTATACTTGACTGCTAGAAGACCAGACATTATGTTTAGTGTTTGCATGTGTGCTAGATATTATTCTAATCCTAAAGAATCTCACTATACTGCTGTAAAAAGAATTATGAAATATCTAAAAGGAACTTTAGATGTGGGCCTATGGTATCCCAAGGGTGTTGAACCTACTCTAATAGGATACTCAGATTCAGACTTTGCTGGATGCAAGCTAGATAGGAAAAGTACTAGCGGAAGTTCTCATTTATTTGGCAATGGCTTAGTAACATGGCATAGTAAGAAACAAGCATGTGTTGCCTTGTCTAATGCTGAGGCTGAATACATTGCGGCTGGAAGTTGTTGTGCCCAATCCTTGTGGCTAAAACAACAATTATCTGATTTTGATCTTCACATACATCACATACCTCTTAGATGTGATAACACCAGTGCCATAAACCTCACTAAGAATCCTATATTGCATTATAGAACTAAACACATTGAAATTAGGCACCACTTCATCAGAGATCACATTCAAAAAGGTGATTGTGATATAGAGTTTGTTGAGACAAATTCTCAACTAGCTGACATTTTCACCAAACCATTAGCTAGAGATAGATTTTACCAATTAAGAAATGATCTTGGCATACTTAGTGAGTCAAATCTCACTTAAGCCAACACTAGAAATGTAAAACTCTCTCTTCTATAGCTTTTGTTTTGTTGATTGTTGTTTTGTATGTTTGATCTTTCATTTGTGTGTTGATTGTTTGTGATAATGTGTGAAAAATGCTTTTTAAAACTTGTGAAAACTCATGTTTATACATTCTTTCAAAAAGCTGTATTAGTAATCGATTACCCCTCGGGATAACCAATTACATAGTATAAAAACTTGCATTTTCATTTGAAAGAAAAATTGCATTTCCCACTGTTTTAATCGATTACCCGTCAGCATAACTGATTACACTCTTTATGTTGCATAAAATGTCTTTAAAACTGCATAAAATTATGACATAATCGATTACACCTAAAACTAACCAATTAAATTGATCTGGGATGTTACTGGTCTATTCTGGAAACTGTAATCGGTTACATTTGGGAATGTAATCGATTACACATGCTCTGAAGTGTTTTAAAACCCCAAAAGACGCAACTTTTCAAAACAAACCACTTCAAACCCATTTCTCTCCTTTAAATCCAGAACTCTCTTCAACCATTTCTCTCACAAAAACCAAACCCAAATTCCCATGGATAATTCACAAAGACCCAAAAGAATGAAGAGCATTGCTAAGAAGAATGCTACCCCTCCTTCACCTCCACCAAAAACCAAGAAGAGGAAAGCCCCTTCCAACAAAGAAGTAGGGTCTAGCAGAGGAAAAGAACCTGCTCCTCCCTCTCCACCACCTCAACCTCAATCACATTTGCATTCCTGGTTCACTAGTGAGCATCAAGAAGCCTCCTACATTCAGACATTCGTCGAAAAAGAGTTGGTGACCCCCAAGTTTCTGAACCTTGAGTGGCTGAAAAGTCAGAACTTCTCCTTCCCTTCTATTCTGGAAGAACAAGGGCTCAGCAAATTCACTCAACTACATGGCATCTACTACCTTGATTTGGTAAGGGTCTTTTATACTTGTGCCCATGTAAATGAATTTGGAGTTCTTTGCTCATATGTGAAAGGTGTTAAGATAGAGTTAACTGCTTCAGTTTTTAGCTCTATAGGCGGTATTGATATTGGCGGAACTAAGCCAAATTTAGAAGAATTCAAGAAAATAGGAATTAAGTATAGCAAGGTTACTACCTTTTTGGATTGTATGAGGAACCCAACAGAACCATTAAAGAAAAAATTTAATACTGGACCTCTTAAGGTAGATGACAGATTGCTTGCTTATGTTATTTCATGGATTCTCACACCCAGGGGGAGCAATCATGCTCAATTAACTGATGAAGATCTTATGCTCATCTTTGCTCTAAAAAATAAGATTAAAGTGAATTTGATGTTTGTGATAATTGAGAATATGCTGAAAACCAAAAGATTGGTAGACTACAAGTGCCCCTATGTTGTGTTCATCTCAAAGGTGATTGATCACTTCAAGGTGGATACATCATCTAAAACTTTTGAATTCACTAGGGACATTCATGAAGTCAAGACCAAAGCCCTAAAGAAAATGAACTTGGTTGTGACTGATCACGGCTGGTTTGCAAAGGAAGGTGCACCAGTTGATGTTGAAGACAATGAAGGACTAGAGGAACAAGCTCAGCCTGCACAAGATGAAGAGAAGCCACTAACCCTATTTGAGAAGGTTGTTTTGGCTAAATTAGATGAGTTGATAAAGGTTCACAAGGAAGACTATCAAGAACTCAAAGAGAGTTTTGAAAGCGTCTCTGCAAGGCTTGATGAATGCAATATTCCCTATCCTGAAGACTAGATCAGCAACCATTCCAAAATCAATATTTTTTTTTTGCATAACTAATCTCATATTTTGAAACCGTTTTGAACTTTGTTTTAATCTCTGCTTTTAATTTCATTTCTAGTTCAGTATTTTGGATGACTACTTAATGATATACATTAATGTTTTGAACAATTATGATTACTTAAGTACACCATTTTACTTCTATATGATCTCTATTCACTTGTTTAAATTTCATGTTATTTGATCATAGCCTTTTTGGCTTTCATTTGCCAAAAGGGGGAGTATATTTTAATGATACGTTCTATGATTGGTATCAAGTTTTACAATGTCTATATATATTTGTTTAACCAATCCCTAGACAAGTGTACATGAAAACAAAATGTACAATGCTAAGCACAATCAAAGAAGAGTTTGGCACAATTAAAACCAAAAAGGGGAGAGATTGTTGACATGATGACTAGATCTCTTTAGTTTTCTATTTAGTTTTGGTTTTGATTTGATTTTAATTTCTAAATATGCCAAACATGTAAAGATGTGGCATTGTATTGTTTGTTATAGACTTAGGCTTATGAGTGATTGACTTTTAAGTATTAGTCTTGCCTAGAGTCTTAACCAAAAATCAAAGAAAGTAAATTGATTGATCCTTTTGATAAATCCACTGTAGTAATCGATTACATCATAGATGTAATAGATTACTACGTTTTCTTCTTATCTAGGAAATGCTAAAATACTATGAGTAATCAATTACACATTGGGATAATCGATTACACAAGGCATTTTAGACTTTGAGTCTTGTTTCTGAAAGAATTTACATTGTTTCTGTTTTAATCGATTACAACATGGTTTAATTGATTACTATAGATCCAAAAAGTTTTTTAAGAAGGAAGAAAGCTGGGTTTAATCGATTACAGGAACATGTAATAGATTAAAATGAACCCAGATCATTTTAAGAGATCATCAAGATCAACTTAACAGGTTACACTTTGATGTAATAGGTTAAATCAATTCTCGAATAGAACCTAGGTGTGCTGAAGAACGATTTAACAGATTACGTTGTCTACGTAACAAATTAAATCAGTTATATCTTTAAAATTTTATAAATACCAGCACCTCTCTCTCTAAAAAACAATGCTTTTCAAAAATCAGTTTTAAAGCATACTTTGAGAGAAGAGCATCAAGAAGGTTCTAAAGCTATTTGATCTCCTTCGTTTTCAAAATGGAAGAATAAAAAAAGGAAGATCATTTTGCTTGAAGAAATGATTGGAACTTGACGAGCTGAAATGTTCTATCATTCACTAAAGGTGAAATAGTTCCATTACCTTGATCTTTGATTTTAAGATTGAATTCTCTGAAATAGGGTTTTTCAGAAACTAATAGTGGTGTTCTATTAGGAGTTTCTTTCTTTACTTGTAGAGTTCAAGTCTAGAAAGTGTGTATTTCAGATTTCTTGTTTGTGTAGTGTGCATGTAACTCGAAATTTGAATTAATGAAAGATCTAACAAGGTGTTGGATCAACTGGATGTAGGTCTTTATGAATGAACCAGTATAAAACTCTTGAGCATTCTTTCGTTAATCTTTATTTTCTTGTCCATCCAAGATATCAAGGTAAATTGGTTAAGTTTTCCTAAAGAACATCTTTTAAATGAAATATAACTCTGTTTTCTTAACCTAATCCAAACTTAAAATCTCTGTTCAAATTGTTTCTTAAATCTTTCTTTTGAATAGTTGGATTCTTTACAAAAAGAAGGAAGGTGAAATAGAAGATTTCGAGAAAGAAAAGAGATTTTTGTAAAAAAAGTTGAAAGATCTATTCACCCCCTCTAGATCTGCTGCTTTGATCCTGCAGTTAGTTATTTACCATCATTAACTTCTGCCATTGTGGCATAACTAACCTTTGCCCATTTAATTAATTATGCCACATGGGCATAAATTAGTTGTGTGGCATAATGATGTAGTGCATAGTTGACTAGAGTGGACCCAAAAAGTCAATGATGTCGGTTTTTGACAAATGCATACAATTTTTCATACGGAAACGACCTTTTGAGCAAAATGAATTGTATTGAAATGCAGGTAGGGAGATTTAAGCCAAATTCCGTCGTTTAAGGGGTCAAAATGACAATTTTCTATTTTTATTGCAATTTTAAGGGTATTTTTGCAATTTTCTTTGTGTAAGGACCTTTTTGGTATTTTATTATCTCTTGCATTAGGGTTTTTGTCGCATTAGGCTTTTTCTATTTATACAGATCTGAGCCTCATTTTGACGGCAGATTATTATTGAATATAATTTGAGAGTTTTCTCAATTTCTCAACCTCTAGGTATTGTTACGAATCAACGAGTTGTTGACGCTTGTTCTGTTCCATCATATATGTTGCAACACATAACTAGCTTCTATCAATTTAATTAATTATGCGACATGGGCATAATAAGTTAGTTATGTGCCATAACTAACTTTAGATGTTCATTATTTGCAATAAGCAACTTCTGCCAATGTGGCATAACTAACTTCTTCCCATTTAATTAGTTATGCCACATGGGTATAAGTTTGTTACGTGGCATAACTAACTTTAGAAATTCGTTATTTGAAAAAATTAACTTCTGCCCATGTGGCAATACTAACTTCAGGAGTTAGGGAGTTAGTTATTTGCAAGCATTTACTTCTACCCATGTGGCATAACTAACTTCTGCCCATTTAATGAATTATGCCACATGGGCATAAATTAGTTATGTGGCATAACTAACTTCAGAAGTTAGTTATTTTCGTTAAGTAACTTCTGCCCATTTGGCATAATGAACTTCAGAAATTAGTTATTTGCAATCATTAACTTTTGCCCTTGTGGCATAACTAACCTCTGCCCATTTAATTAATTATGCCACATGGGCATAAATTAGTTATGTGGCATAATGATGTAGTGCATATATGACCAGAGTTGACCCAAAAAGTCAACGATGTCGGTTTTTGACAAATACGTACCCCTTTTCATATGGAAATGACCTTCTGAGCAAAACGCATTACACCGTAATATAGGTAGGGAGATGTAAACCAAATTCCATCGTTTAACGGGTCAAACAGCAATTTTCTCTTTTTTTCACAATTTTAAGGGTATTTTTGCAATTTTCTTTGTGTAAGGACCTTTTTGGTATTTAATTATATCTTGCCTTAAGGTTTTTGTCGCATTAGGTTTTTTCTTATTATATGCACCTGAGCCTCCTTGTGATGGCAAATTACTATTGAATAAAATTTGAGGGTTTTCTCAATTTCAAAACCTCTCGGTATTCTTACAAATCAACGACTTGTTGACGCTTGTTTTGTTCCATCACGTACGCTACATCACATAACTAACTTTTGTAAATTTAATTAATTATGCCACATGGGCATAATAAGTTAGTTATGTGCCATAACTAACTTTAGAAGCTCATTTTTTGCAATAACTAACTTCTGTCCATGTGGCATAACTAACTTCTGCGCATTTAATTAGTTATGCCACATGGGTATAAGTTTGTTATGTGGCATAACTAGCTTTAGAAGTTAGTTATTTGTAATAATTAACTTCTGCCCATGTGGCATAACTAACTTTTAGGAGTTAGTTACTTGCAGTCATTTACTTCTGCCTATGTGACATAACTAACTTCTGTCCATTTAATGAATTATTCCACGTGGGCATAAATTAGGCATGTGGCATAACTAACTTCAGAAGTTAGTTATTTGCATTAACTAACTTCTGCCCTTGTGGCATAACGAACTTCAGAAGTTAGTTATTTGCAATCATTAACTTCTGCCACTGTGACACAACTAACCTCTACAAATTTAATTAATTATCCCACATGGGCATAAATTAGTTATGTGGCATAATGCTGTAGTGCATAGTTGACCAGAGTTGACCCAAAAAGTCAACGATGTCCGTTTTTGACAAATGCGTAAACTTTTTCATACGGAAACGACCTTCAGAGCAAAACGAATTGCATGCAATCCTGGTAGGGAGATTTAAGCCAAATTCCATCGTTTAAGGGGTCAAAACGGCAATTTTCTCTTTTTATCACAAATTTAAGGGTATTTTTGCAATTTTCTTTGTGTAAGGACCTTTTTGGTATTTTATTATCTCTTCCTTAGGGTTTTTGTCGCATTAGATTTTTCTATTTATATGGACCTGAGCCTCCTTGTGACGGTAGATTATTATTGAATAAAATTTGAGAGTTTTCTCAATTTCTCAACCTCTAGGTATTCTTACGAATCAACGAGTTGTCGACACTTGTTCTGTTCCATCACATATGCTGCATCACATAACTAACTTCTGTCGATTTAATTAATTATGCCACATAGGCATAAGTTAGTTATGTGCCATAACTAACTTTAGAAGTTCATTATTTGCAATAACTAACTTCTGCCCATGTGGCATAACTAACTTCTGCCCATTTAATTAGTTATGCCACATAGGTATAAGTTTGTTACGTGGCATAACTAACTTCAGAAGTTAGTTATTTGTAATAATTAACTTCTGTCTATGTGGTATAACTAACTTCAGGGATTAGTCATTTGCAATTATTTACTTCTGCCGATGTGGCATAACTTCTGCCCATTTAATGAATTATGCCACATGTGGCATAACTAACTTTAGAAGTTAGTTATTTTCACTAACTAACTTCTGCCCATGTGGCATAACGTGTTGACATGAAGACTAGATCTCTTAGTTTTCTATTTAGTTTTGGTTTTAATTGGTTTTAATTTCTAAATATGCCAAACATGTAAAGATGGGGGCATTGCATTGATTGTTTTAGACTTAGGCTTATGAGTGATTGATTTTAAATATTAGTCTTGGCTAGAGTCTCAACCAAAAATCTAAGAAAGTAAATTGATTGATCCTTTTGATAAATCCACTGTAGTAACCGATTACATCATGGATGTAACAGATTACCACATTTTCCTTTCATCTGGGAAAAGCTAAAATTCTAAGCGTAATCGATTACACCTCGGGATAATCGATTACACAAGGCATTTTAAACTTTGAGTCTTGTTTCTGAAAGAATTCACATTGTTTCTATTTTAATCAATTACAACACGGTTTAATCGATTACTATAGATTCAAAAGTTATTTCAGAAGGGAGAAAGCTCGGTTTAATCGATTACATGAATATGTAACAGATTAAAACGAACACATATCACTTTAAGAGATCATCAAGATCAATTTAACAGGTTACACTTTGATGTAACAAGT
The DNA here is from genome assembly GCA_026413185.1 of Pueraria montana var. lobata. NCBI lineage: Eukaryota > Viridiplantae > Streptophyta > Magnoliopsida > Fabales > Fabaceae > Pueraria > Pueraria montana. Next base: position 5,017,411 of record CM048648.1, read on the forward strand.
TAAATCATTTTTTGAATAGAACCTAGGTGTGCTGAAGAACAATTTAGCAGATTACATTGTCTACGTAATAGATTAAATCAGTTATATCTTTAAAATTTTATAAATACCAGCACTCCCTCTCTCTCAAATAATGCTTTTTCGAAAACAGTTTTAACATACTTTGAGAGAAGAGCATCAAGAAGGTTCTAAAGCTATTTGATCTCCTTCGTTTTCAAAATGGAAGAATAAAAAAGGAAGATCATTTTTGCTTGAAGAGATGATTGGAACTCAATGAGCTTAAACGTTCTATCATTCACTAAAGGTGAAATCGTTCCATAACCTTGATCTTTTTTTTTTAAGATTGAATTGTCTGAAATAGGGTTTTTTTAGAAACTAATAGTAGTATTCTATTAGAGTTTCTTTCTTTACTTGTAGGGTTCAAGTATAGAAAGTGTGTATTTTAGATTTCTTGTTTGTGTACTGTGCATGTAACTCAAAATTTGAATTAGTGAAAGATCTAACAGGGTGTTGGATCAACTGGATGTAGGTCTTTATGACTGAACCAATATAAAACTCTTGAGCATTCTTTCTTTAACTTTCACTTTCTTGTCCATCCAAGAAATCAAGGTTAATTGGTTAAGTTTTCCTAATCAACATTCTTTAATTGAAATGTAACTCTGATTTCTTAACCTGATTTGATCTTAAATTCTCTGTTCAAATAGTTTCATAAATCTTTCTCTGAATAATTGGAATCTTTACAAAAAGAAGGATGGTGAAATAGAAGATTTTGAAATTGGAAAGAGATTTTAATAATAAAAGTTGAAAGATCTATTCACCCCCTTTTAGATTTGCTGCTTTGATCCTACATAACGAACTTCAGAAATTAGTTATTTGCAATCATTAACTTCTGGCCTTGTGGCATAACTAACCTCTAGCAATTTAATTAATTATGCCACATGGGCATAAGTTAGTTATGTGGCATAATGATGTAGTGCATAGTTGACCAGAGTTGACCCAAAAAGTCAACGATGCCCGATTTTGACAAATGCATACACTTTTTCATACTTAAATGACCTTCTGAGCAAGACACATTGTATCGCAATTTCAAGGGTATTTTTGCATTTTTTTTTTGTGTAAGGACCTTTTTGGTATTTTATTATCTCTTGCCTTAGGGTTTTGATGGCATTAGGTTTTTTCTATTTATGTGGAACTGATCCTCCATGTGACGACAGATTATTATTGAATAAAATTTGAGGGTTTTCTTAATTTCTCAACCTCTCGATATTCTTACGCATCAACTACTTGTTGACGCTTGTTTTGTTCCATCACGTACGCTGCATCACACAACTAACTTCTGTCAATTTAATTAATTATGCCACAAGGACATAAGTTAGTTATGGCCATAACTAACTTTAGAAGTTAATTATTTGCAATAACTAACTTCTGCCCATGTGGCATAAATAACTTCTGCCTATTTAATGAATTATGCCACATGGGCATAAATTAGTTATGTGGCATAACTAACTTCAGAAGTTAGTTATTTGCATTGACTAACTTCTGCCCATGTGGCATAAATAACATCAGAAGTTAGTTATTTGTAATCATTAACTTCTGCCCTTGTAGCATATCTATCCTCTGCCATTTAATTAATTATGCCACATGGGTATAAATTAGTTATGTGGCATAATGATGTAGTGCATAGTTGACCAGAGTTGACCCAAAAAGTCAACGATGTCCATTTTTAACAAATGCGTACACTTTTTCATACGAAAATGACCTTATGAGCAAAACGCATTCCATCGCAATGCGGGTAGAGAGATTTAAGCCACATTTCGTCGTTTAAGGTGTCAAAATGGCAATTTTCTCTTTTTATCACAATTTTAAGGCTATTTTTGCAATTTTCTTTGTGTAAGGACCTTTTAGGTTTTCTATTATTTCTTGCCTTAGGGTTTTTGTTGCAATAGGTTTGTTCTCTTTGTGTGAACCTGAGCCTCCTTGTGACGGCAGATTATTATTGAATAAAATTTTAGGGTTTTCTCAATTTCTCAACCTCTGGGTATTCTTACACATCAACGACTTGTTGACGCTTGTTTTGTTCCATCACGTACGCTGCATCACACAACTAACTTCTGTCAATTTAATTAATTATGTTATATGGGCATAAATTAGTTTCATGCCATAACTAACTTTATAAGTTAGTTATTTGCAACAACAAACTTCTGCCCATGCGGCATAACTAACTTCTGCCCATTTAATGAATTATGCCACGTGGGCATAATTTAGTTATGTGGCATAACTAACTTCAGAAGTTAGTTATTTGCATTAACTAACTTCTGCCCATGTGGCGTAACTAACTTCAGAAGTTAGTTATTTGCAATCATTAACTTCTGCCCAGTGGCATAACTAACCTCTGCCCATTTAATTAATTATGCCACATGGGCATAAATTAGTTATGTGGCATATTGATGTAGTGCATAGTTGACCCAAAATGTCAACGATGTTCGTTTTTGAAAAATGTGTACACCTTTTCATACAGAAATGACCTTCTGATCAAAACACATTGTATCGCAATGCGGGTAGGGAGATTTAAGCCATATTCCGTCGTTTAAGGGGTCAAAACGGTAATGCTATCTTTTTATTGCAATTTTAAGGGTATTTTTGCAATTTTCTTTGTGTAAGGACCTTTTTGGTACTTTATTATTTCTTGGCTTAGGGTTTTTGTCGCATTAGGTTTTTCCTATTTATATGGACCTGAGCCTCCTTGTGACGGCAGATTATTACTGAATAAAATTTGATGGTTTTCTCAATTTCTCAACCTCTCGATATTCTTATGTATCAACGAGTTGTTCACGCTTGTTCTGTTCAATTACGTATGCTGCATCACATAACTAATATCTGTCAATTTAATTAATTATGCCACAACTAATGATTAGCAATAACTAACTTCTGCCCATGTGGCATAACTAACTTCTGCCCATTTAATTAGTTATGCCACATGGGTATAAGTTAGTTATGTGACATAACTAACTTTAGAAGCTAGTTATTTGTAATAACTAACTGCTGCTCATGTGGCATAACTAACTTCAAGAGTTAGTTATTTGCAATCATTAACTTCTGCCCATGTGGCATAACTAACTTTTGCTCATTTAATGAATTATGCCATGTAGGCATAAATTAGTTTTGTGGCATAACTAACTTCAGAAGTTAGTTATTTGCATTAACTAACTTCTACCCATGTGGCATAACTAACTTCATAAGTTAGTTATTTGCAATCATTAACTTCTGCCCTTGTGGTATAACTAACCTCTGCCCATTTAATTAATTATGCCACATGGGCATAAATTAGTTATGTGGCATAATGATGTAGTGCATAGTTGACCCAAGAAGTCAACGATGTCCATTTTTGACAAATGTGTACACCTTTTAATACGGAAACGACCTTCTGAGCAAAATGCATTGTATCGCAATGCGGGAAGGAGTTTTAAGCCAAATTCCATCGTTTAAGGGGACAAAACGGAAATTTTCTCTTTTTATTGAAATTTATGGGTATTTTTGGAATTTTTTTGTGTAAGGAACTTTTTGGTACTTTATTATCTCTTGCCTTAGGGTTTTTGTCGCTTTAGGTTTTTCCTATTTATATGGATCTGAGCCTCCTTGTGACGACAGATTATTATTGAGTAAAATTTGAGGGTTTTCTCAAATTTTCAACCTCTCGGTATTCTTATGTATCAACGAGTTGTTCACGCTTGTTCTGTTCAATCACGTACGTTGCATCACATAACTAACTTCTGTTAATTTAATTAATTATGCCACATGGGCATAATAAGTTAGTTATGTGCCATAACTAACTTTAGAAGTTAATTATTAGCAACAACTAACTTCTGCCCATGTCGCATAACTAACTTCTGCCCATTTAATTAGTTATGCCACATGGGTATAAGTTAGTTATGTGGCATAACTAACTTTAGAAGTTAGTTATTTGTAATAATTAACTTCTGCTCATGTGGCATAACTAACTTCAGGAGTTAGTTATTTGCAATCATTAACTTCTGCCCATGTAACATAACTAACTTCTACTCATTTAATGAATTATGCCATGTGGGCATAAATTAGTTATGTGGCATAACTAACTTTAGAAGTTAGTTATTTCCATTAACTAACTTCTGCCCATGTGGAAAAACTAACTTCATAAGTTAGTTATTCGCAATCACTAACTTCTGCCCTTGTGGCATAAGTAACCTCTGCCCATTTAATTAATTATGCCACATGGGCATAAATTAGTTATGTAGCAAAAAGATGTAGTGCATAGTTGACCAGAGTTCACATAAAAAGTGAACGATGTCCGTTTTTGACAAATGCGTACAATTTTTCATACGGAAATGACCTTCTGAGCAAAACGCATTGCAATGCAATACGGGTAGGGAGATTTAAGCCAAATTCCGTCATTCAAGGGGTCAAAACGGCAACTTTCTCTTTTTATCGCAATTTTAAGGGTATTTTAGCAATTTTGTTTGTGTAAGGACCTTTTTGGTATTTTATTATCTCTTGCCTTAGGTTTATGTCACATTAGGTTTTTCCCATTTATATGAACCTGAGCCTCCTTGTGACGACAAATTATTATTGAGTAAAATTTGAGGGTTTTCTCAATTTCTCAACCTCTCGGTATTCTTACAAATCAGCTAGTTGTTGACGCTTGTTCTATTCCATCATATACGCTGCATCACATAACTAACTTCTGTCAATTTAATTAATTATGCAACATGGGCATAAGTTAGTTATGTGTCATAACTAACTTTAGAAGTTAATTATTTGCAATAACTAACTGCTGCCCATGTAGCATAACTAACTTCTGCCCATTTAATTAGTTATGCCACATGTGTATAAGTTAGTTATGTAGCATAACTAACTTTAGAAGTTAGTTATTTGTAATAATTAACTTCTGCCTATTTGGCATAACTAACTTCAGGAGTTAGTTATTTGTAATCATTAACTTCTGCCCATGTGGCATAACTAACTTCTGCCCATTTAATGAATTATTCCACATGGGTATAAATTAGTAATGTGGCATAACTAACTTTAGAAGTTAGTTATTTGCATGAACTAACTTCAGAAGTTAGTTATTTGCATTAACTAACTTCTGCCCATGCGGCATAACTAACTTCTAAAGTTAGTTATTTGCAATCATTAACTTCTGCCCTTGTGGTATAACTACCCTCTGCCCATTTAATTAATTATGCCATATGGGCATAAATTAGTTATGTTGTATAATGATGTAGTGCATAGTTGACCAGAGTTGACCCAAAAAGTCAACGATGTCCATTTTTGACAAATCCGTACACCTTTTCATATGGAAACGACTTTCTGAGCAAAACGCATTGCATCACAATGCGGGTAAGGAGATTTAAGCCAAAATTTGTCGTTTAAGCGGTCAAAATAGGAATTTTCTCTTTTCATCGCAATTTTAAGGGTATTGTTGCAATTTTCTTTGTGTAAGGACCTTTTTGGTATTTTATTATTTCTTGCCTTAGGGTTTTTGTCGCATTAGGCTTTTTCTATTTTTATGGACCTGAGGCTCCTTGTGACGACAAATTATTATTGAATAAAATTTGAGGTTTTTTCAATTTCTTAACCTCTCGGTATTCTTACAAATCATCAAGTTGTTGACGCTTGTTCTGTTCAATCACGTACTCTGCATCTCATAATTACTGTCAACTTAATTAATTATGCTACATGGGCATAAGTTAGTTATGTGCCATAACTAACTTTAGAAGTTAATTATTTGCAATAACTAACTTCTGCCCATGTGGCATAACTAACTTCTGCCCATTTAATTAGTTATGCCACCTAGGTATAAGTTAGTTATGTGGCATAACTAACTTTAGAAGTTAGTTATTTGTAATAATTAACTTCTGCAAATAAAATTTCATCTGTAAAGAAATTATTTACAGGCAAAAATTTAAAAGAGGTAACTTAACAAGAAAGAATTAAAATTTGAAATAATTAAAAAAAACATTGCAGAAAATTAATTAATAAAAACACTGTAATAAATATTTAAATAAACTACTACTAGTAATTGAGCACAGGCAGATTAATTACTAGCAGACATTCCAGGCAATCAATCACCGACAAACATTAGAATTTAAATTTAAATACATACAACACTGCAAGTCAGATAATTAAATAAAGTTCTATAGACAATTCGACCACATGCAACCTTACAGACAATTTAGCTACAGAGAAGTAACTGCGGAGAATTAATTATAGAGAATTTTATTATAGAGAACATTATACATTTGATTTTATAAATCTTTCTACTTGACCATTATAGAGAAATTCTCATATTATTTTATTTCCCATCGTTTTTCTTATTTACTCATTTAATCACTAACTATATTTAATTACTAGAAACACATCTTTTTCTTATATAAAACAAACAAATAAATCTCAATTAATTCCTAATTAAATCACTCACGTATCTACTTACTAGGTTGTAATTTTTGGCGTGTTACAATACTCCCACCCTTTTAGGGATTTCGTCCCCGAAATTCACTGAGTGTAAGGTAAGCTAAGCTAGGGCTATAGTCCTCTTTGTCTACTCTCAGGCTAATCTATCATTATATAGCTAGTCTTTGACGTCTCCCATAAGAAGTGTTTCTATTAGTGAAGCTCATTCCTAACTTACTTTCCTCTTTGACGTAAAGTCATAGGTGAGATTTGTCCCCCAAGGGTATATACTAGTTTTACCTAAGTAGATTCACTCCCAAGTTAAAAGTTTGCTAACATAGCATGATTCCGATAAAATTCTATCTTAAGCTACTAGGTAGGCTATAGACAATATAGCTACCTTCCATACTAGACTTAAAACCACTCAATAGGGAGGGTTTAGACTTATTATACCCTACATGAGTTATAGGTACACTCTTAGGCAAGTCTCTAGGCCAAGAACATGTTGTTTACCTAAGGATTTCCTTGTCACAGTAGATATTTCAAACATGACTTAAGTTTCTAACTTACAGCGACATCCTATTACCATACTTTCAACCAAGTCACCATTAGAATGACTTCTAAATTGCCTCAAACCATTTTAATCTACTATCACCATATTAATCACTTATTGAATTCAACTTCTAACATCCAATTGCACCCTTAAGTCTTTCAATCGCCTACTTTCCATCTTAAACTCTCTGCTAATGTCCTGGCATCTGTATCTTATACCAACCATTAAGTCATGACCTAATTGGCAAGAACCATCGCACTTCCACATTATGCTTCTGCTGCGAACTCTGTTACAAGTCTTAAAGCCTCACTTACCCCATGGAAACGAATCCAATTTGCTAAACTCGCAAGCCAATCTCCCGCACTAGGAAAGTACATTATGTTGTTTCCAAGACGCGCTCCCAACATACAATTTCAAATCTTAATGGTTAAAGTGTCGATCCTATGATAACTCTAAGCCACAAAACATAGTTTCAACCTTCCAAAATACTTGAACACACTCATCTATTCCATACAGTAGTAACTATATCTCTAACATCTTATTGTACTTCCAAACATCAAGACGCCTTAAAAACTTCTTTTCCTTCCCTTCTTTTAAACTCCACTTCAAAGTACAAACTCGGACTTCCAAACCCCTATTCTCCTTCAACTTCAAGGACACAAACTCATAACCTCCCCATCTGGAGAACAAGGATGGACACAACCACTTGAACAATATTAGTGGTATCAGAGTAGTTCGTCCTACCAAGACTGGGGTGTGGACTTAACCATTGCTTGTGCTGTGTGTGAGTGGTTGACTGTCGCTTGACGACAATATAGATGAATTGTTTGATGTTGTGTGATTTCACATTGACTTTTCTTTAATGGCAATGTAGGATGAATTGGTTGAATTGTTTGTTCTTACATTATCTATGAAAGACAATGATGTGAAGTGAGAATTGTTTGTGCTGGTTGTTTTCATATCTACCCTTGGCGAAGGCAGCTATGAATTGGAAAATTGTATGTGGTGTGATCTTGAATCGACTATGAGTGGGTAGTGTTGCAAGGTGTAAAATTGTTTGTAACAATGTTTTCTTGCATTGACTACTATGGTAGCAATGTAGGATTAGTTAGATGATATATGGAATAGTTTGATACGATGTCGTGAGGAGAAATGCCAACACCTTGAGGGTATGTTAGTATTCCTTTGGATTGCCAATAGAATTGTGAAATTAGCTAGATAGCGTGAAGCTAAGAGACAAGGTTATTTCCTTAGACCATGCCTTATCTTAAGGAATCCTTAGGATCTTGCCATCTATAGTGGGATAATGGGTTGAGTGTCATAGGGGAATTCACATCTTATGAATGAGTTGTCTCTCTTTGTTATAAAGTTGTTTTGATTCCTTATGGGTAATTGCCTTGTGCATTCTACTCTTTCAAGTCGTGCAGTGATGTTGGATACTTCCTATTATCTTTTGAGAAAATAAGTCAATTGGACATGTTCTAGGTAGCTTACTTTTAGTAGCCTACCGCTCTTGTAAATAATTTCTCTTCATTCTCATGAGGGTCTTTTGATTTCATGTAAGTGCCTTATAAATGCTATTATTTTCCAAATCATAGTGGTGAGAAATTCTTTTCAAGACTACACCTTTTGTGGCACTGAGTTGATTGAATGTATTTTGAATAGCTGTTGTCTTGCGAATAAAATTGTCTTCAACCCCGGTATGAGTCATTTGATCCATGTGGATGAGTTGTTTCTTCTATCATTTTTGCTTTTGAGCAAGGTGAATGTTTCAAAGGAAGAAAGAAAATCTTGATAGAGTTGTCAGGGTGCACACTCAGGACTCGATCAAGACGACTTTCTCTCCAAATGGTAAATTTCTAGAAATATTGTTCATGTTGTTTTATTTGTCTTTGTGCTCCACATCAAGAGATTATGAGTTTGTATCCTTGAGTTGGTTGAGGATAGTGGTTTGGAAGTTTGAGTTTGTGAATTGGAGTTGAGTTTAAGAGAAGGGGAAGAAAAATGAGTTTTGAAGGTGTCTTGATGTTTGTAGATACAATGAGATGTTAGAGATATAGTATTACTGTATGGTATAGATGAGTGTTTTCAAGTTGTTAGATTGAGGGGAGTAGAGAAAATGAGGATAGAAAGAAGTCTAAAGATGTTTTGATGATTGGGAAGGCAAGAAGAGGCTAGAGATGTAATTGCTACCCTATAGTGTTGACGGTTGTTTTCCCTGTGGCTGGAAGGGTGAAGTTAGGTATTGTAGCTTGGCATTATCGTAGGATTGATACCTTAACCACTAAGATTTGAAATTGTGTGTTGGGAGTGTGTCTTGGAAACGAAATAGTATACTTTTCTAGTACGGAGGTTTGACCTGCGAGTTTAGCAAGTTAGATTTGTTTCCATGGGGTAAGTGAGGCTTTAGGACTTGTAACAGAGTTCGTAGTGAAAACATAGTGTGGAAGTGCGATGGTCCTTGATGGTTAGGCCATGGATTGATGGGTGGAATAAGATACGAATGTTAGGACAGTAGCAGAGAGTTTAAGGTGGGAAGTAGATGTTTGGAAGATGTAGGAATGTGATTTGATGTTAAAAGTTAAGCCTAAGAAGAAATTGGATTGGTAGTAGTGGATTGAAATGTTTTGAGATAATTTAGAAGTAAGTTTAATGGTGAAATAGTTGAGTCAGGATACTAAGATGCAATTGGGAGTTAGAGACTTACGTAAGAATTTATCTACCACTCATATAGAGTATAATAAATCTGAACCCTCACTCACGGTCAAAATTTTGTTCAAGGACTAAAACCGAATTTTTAAAAAGTTTAGGGACCTTGACCAGTCAAACTAAAGTTTAGGGACTAAAAACCGAATTTTGAAAAAGTTTAAGGACTAAAAACTTAGTTAGCCTTTTTTTTATTATTAGAACACGTTACGGGTTAAATTACACAGTGTATTTCTACACTGTGTAACTTGACATGACCCTAACCCATCTAATCAAGTGACCATTGGCCACTAAAAATCCATGCAAAACACTCCCTCACATACTCCAACTCACGGCCACTCACACTCACTCTCACAAACCATCACTCAAATCACAACTAAGCCTAACACTCACCTCACTCACTCACTTAAGTCAGCCACATTTCAGCCCAAGGGAAATCAAATTGCTCCTCCCTCTCTCTTCCTTCCCCCTGGCCGAGACACTCACTCCCTCCCTCACATCACCATTCTTCAACTTTTTTTCTCACTTGCATGTCATACTAGAGGGACCGGAAGCCAACCCTCCTTTGGAAGAAAGTGATAAGCTCTTCCTCCTAATTCCCACGAGCTCACAATTGAGTAAGGGGACTCTTTTGTGAATTCAAAGTGGCTGGAGGTGGAGGATCCAACCACTCTTGTCTAAAATGCCTCTCTTGTTGACTGAATTTGTGAAAAGTGTACTTGCAAGTGTGTGATTGAGTTTGTGTTTTGAAATCCCCTTTGGCAGTGGCTATGTTCAAACTTTCTCCTCATCTTCTTCCTTTTCTGAAATTCATGGGATGTCTCCAACATAAAGGAGACCATGCCCAATTTTTGTTAGAACTCATTTCTAAATCGTCATGCATTTTCAAAACTCGAAAATTGGTGTTGGCAATGGCTGTCTCACATAGAAGCCCTGGACAGTGCTTACGTTTTTGTGTATAACTTTTGATCTACCGATTGGATTTTGATGAAACTTGTCCAAAGTTAAAGTAGACTCAAAATGAACCAACTTTTCTTTTGAGACCATTGCGAGATAACCTCAAATGAAGGTTCATCCGTGACATGCAATGGGGTTGTTCTGCTGGCGAAAACTGATTCGGACAAGGTTCGGTTTTTGAACTTATTTTGTGCATAACTTTTGATCTAGCTGTTGGATTTTGATGAAACTTATCCTCGGTTAAAGTAGACTCAAAATTCAGCAACTTTGATTTTGAGACCATTGCGAGATAACCTCAAATGAAGGTTCATCCGTGATATGCAATGGGGCTATTCTGCTTGTGGAAACTAGTTTGTGCAAGGTTTGGTTTTTGAGCTTTTTAAACCAAAGTAATCACCATTTTTGAAATCTAATTTTTGTTCCTAAAACTAGAGAAATAGAACTTTAAAATGATATAAGTTTCGAAAATTTTCATCCACAATTACTAATTTAACGAATATGGTTTAAACAGAACTCATGCATGGATCCTAGATTTCGAACCTATGACATAGGTCTTAGAAAAGAAATTACCGGGAAAATCTAAGAAGAATTAGGATTCAAGTTTTACCTTTTTTGAAAGATATGAATGTTAGATTTTTACCATAAAAATTTGAGTTAAAATATCATTTGGTAAGTTTGAGAAAATTACACATCTTTGAGGTATGCTCACTGTGAAGGACATACTGACCTACGAACTTCTAGGAATTTTAATAATTTTTGTAGATTTAATCTGAGAGTTTGGATTACAATTTTGAAAAATAGGTTTTAAGGGCTTTGATTTGATATAAGAATTTCATAGAACAAAAATCGTTTACTAAATTAATTTTGAACAGAGATTAGGTGCTGCCAAAAAGGAATTCTATCTTAAATTCCCTTGGAAATATGATATTTGGATTGGGATATATTTGAATGTTTAAATTAATTATAATTTTGTGCATGTAAGGCAGTAGGTAAATTTTACCCTTGCCTTAAATGATTGTAAGACCCTTGGAATGTGAACCTAGGGCATCTCTGTGCATGTGATTTGTGCGTTTTGAAACGCTTTGTGGTACAGTCACGTGGACTATAGTATGAATTGTATTTCTCTGTGATGTCTGTGTTCTGTGAGCATAAGACTCGAACGCGAGTGCTTATATGGATTAAGACTCTGTTCTAGTAATCGAGCAATTTTACCGGTAATAATAATAATATAAATTCCAACAGTGAGAACAATTAATTTAGACTTAAGAATTTATTTATTTTATAAGCTTAATAAATGAACTCTTTAATTTGTGCTTTGGACTTAGATAAATATTCTAGGACCTTGCATGGAGGAATTATCGGTAAGTATTAATTATTAAAAACTTTAGAAATTGAGAGGGTAAGGCACAAATAAAGTGTAATAAAGAATCTTGATACGCGATGGCGATATGCGCCTTGAGAGTTGTGCAACGAGGAAAGATGTAAAGATGTTGGCGGAGATCAAACGACGTGGTCACCAATAGGTGATGGAGGGCATATTCTCGTATGGTATAATTTTTGTTGGAGCCAGGACAAGGCCTTGAGCTTGACGTCGATTCGACCCATCTTGTACCACCAGCAGCGGAAACCCACGGTCACGAGCAAAGAAAATCTCCGTGAGAGAGTGTGTGAGGAGTAAGTCCTCGGAGTATGAATGACCACATATTGGTACCTGGGAGATGATCATGAGGTATTACGACCTTGGAGGGTAGGTGCCAAGTTGTGACTGCGTTCACACAAACCAACCTGGCGACCCTGACAATAACCATGAAAAAATCTCAAATGGTGAGAGCCCACCTTATACCAGGGTGATGGTGTACTCCAAGCAGTCATTCCACTCAATATATGTAAGACCACTAAGTTCTAGGAGTTCCAGTGGTAGCTGACCAGTGTGTTACAATTTACAGATAAAGGTCATGGAAACGAGAAGGTTCTGAGTGTGAACGTTAGAGAACCACCATGCAGTGGTTAGCAGGATTGTGTGTGACATTTTAAAGTCGTCTCTCTGTGATTTGTTTGATATAGCGAAGAGTTCACCCTTAAGTTTTTGTTTTAGGAGTCGATGGCAATACTTGTGGAGATCATAAAGGGGCTATCCTCATCAGTTTCGTCGCTCTCATCATCATCTGTCTCTTCGGAGTGTCCTTGAAGAGTTCATCGATACTCGCTACTATTTCTGATGCCACACCATTCTCATAACATTCTCATTAAGGTAAATATTTCAATAAATAAAATTAACAACACCATGCATTCAATAGATATCACAAACACAACTTAGTGATTCTCAGAATCATTAGACTAGACTCTTTGGTTCCCGGAACCAGTGTGGATTTCAGACTCGTAAAAGGTCTATGAGCTCATATCCATGCAATGGCATCCCACTGCCTTCCCCATCATAGATGGAGGTATCCCGAATCTCTTCCCCATCCTAGATGGAGGTATCTCAAATCTCATCCCCATCCCAGATGGAGGTATCTATCATCGTATTCCCATAATAGGATATACACCATTATCCCTTCCCATAAGGTAATAACCAACTCACACATAATTGCAAAATATAATTTCAGATAATTATCAAATAAATTCCATAATTTCGTGCACCCAATAATAATTTACAAGACTATACCATAGCTCATATAAATTCATATTAGTTTTTCAAGCATTACGTGAATTTAACATAACCATTCTTGCTGGAACTTAATAATACACATGTATCATATATCCACAATATACTTGCATATATATATATATATATATATATATATATATATATATATATATATATATATATATATTAGTCACATGACACAAACACTTTAGATTCATGAATTCCCAAATTAATTTCAATATATATATAGACATATACAATTGACGAAGTTCCTGTCCAGACCAATGACAGCCACACAAAACCATTCTTTATCATTTATAAGCAAGGAAAATCCCATATTAGGTGTGCAAGAAATAGCGAAGACCGTCATAACAATTCACGTAATAAGCCAAAAATTAAAATACAATTTGATCATACCATACTATACATATAAATAAGATAAGTCAACCATCAAAATTATGCACAATATTCATTAGCGATGAAATCCAAAGATAAATACAATACATCTCAATATACATTCTTCAAGAAATATACCATGGAGGTTTTTAAAGATAAATGTTTTACTCACCTCTTGAAGCAAAGTAATTCACACTCTTCATTTATTCTTCATCTTCTCTATCTACTACGTCAACAAGATCCACTCCATGTCTTCTTCTCCTCGGTCCTCAAACTATCTACTAATTTTCTATTCCCTAGGATACTAATTATGTAATTCTAGGAAAGGAAACCACCTATCCTTATATAAGTGGAGGAGTATGTGATTTAAGATTGGATAACATCAGGTAGATTTGGCTTGCCAAATCTTTCTTTATCTTTTTCTACTTTATTATCTTGATTTATCTCATTATTAGTATTATCTATTATTTTCTTTCCTTTCAAGATATATTAAGATAAAACATGATAAGATTTCTACCAAATAGAATAATATCATAACCAATCAATCCAAATAATATAATATAAAATATTCTATCAGCTCACATTCAATAATTTAATTACGTTATTGAATTATTCCAATAGTAATATATATTACTTCAATTATTTCAATTTAATTTAATATTAATACGAATATTCCAAATAATATATCTTATCATAATTCAATCATTTTAATTCAAATATATTCTTTTAGTAATAATTTTTATACTATCTTAATATTTTAAATAACAATAATTATATTAAAATTTTAGGATGTTACACCCTCCGCTATCCCATTTCTTTGGATTAGTCTAACATGCAGGACTTTTCTTTTTCATGTATTTTGATATGGGTAGACCTAGGCTTCAGACTTTTGGAATATGTACATTTTAGTCAATACTTCCTCTTATTATCTGTATCTTGTTCATATTCGGGGCTGTATATGTCTTTATTATCTATGGGAATACATGTACCTTATTACTCTTATGTATATATATGTATATTTTATAGCCAGAGCTATTTACTTTATTTATTTTGTTTTACTCGCTTTTAAATGTATACTTATAATTGAGCTGACGATACGCTTCTTTCTCGAAAATTTAAATGATACGTTTTATTTACTAAGTGATACGCAACTTTCAAAATTAATTAATCAAAAGTTTTAAAAATTTAGTAAAATTCCAATCTATGTTTTCTTAACTTCACAGTTCTTGGAAAAATTAAAATTAGTTAATATGCTTTGAAAATAATTAAAGGATCTTTTCCCTACCTTTTCCGAAGATCGAATAAAGTAACACATTTATTAAATTAAAATAAGTCTAAAATAACACTCGGACCACGGTGCACCAAAAACCAAATGTCACTTCTTGCACAAAAATTGCACCAAGGGCACCAAAAATGAACCACGGGGCACCACGGGCATCAAAACCAAAAATGGCTCTAAGCATTATGGTTTTCCAAGCAAAAGGATGCATCAAGGATCACGTGGAACCAAAAACCAAAAGTCACTATTGGCACGAAAATTGAACAATTGGCACCACGGCGCACCACCAGAACAAAAAATGGACCAAAAATGGATCACGGGGCACCACGGGCCTCGAAACCAAAAACGGCTCCGAGCCTTATGGTTTTCCAAGCATCAGGAGGCACCAAGGACTACGTGGCACCAAAAACCAAAAGTCACTATTGACAAGAAAATTGCATAAATGGCACCACAACGCACCATCGGCACCAAAAACGGACCACGAGGCACCACGGGCCTCAAAACCAAAAACGGCTTCGAGCATTATTGTTTTCCAAGCATAAGAATGCATCAAGGATCATGGGTTACCAAAAACCAAAAGTCACTATTGGCAAGAAAATTGCACTATCGGCACCACGACGCACCACCGACACAAAAAATGGATAACGAGGCCACGGGCCTCAAAACCAAAAACGGCTCTGAGCATTATGATTTTCCAAGCATAAGGATGCACCAAGGATCACGTGGCCTGAAAAATCAAAAGTCACTATTGGCACAAAAATTTGCACAATTGGCACCACGGCGCATCATCGACACCAAAAATGGACCACGGGACACCACGACCCTAAAAATTAAAAATGGCTTTGAGCATTATTGTTTTCCAAGCATAAGGATGCACCAAGGATCACGTGGATCCAAAAACCATAATTCACTATTGGCACGAAAATTGCACAATTGGCACCACGGCGCACCATCGGCACTAAAAATGGACAACGGGGCACCACCGGCCTAAAAACCAAAAATGGCTCCATGCATTATGGTTTTCCAAGCATAAGAATGCATCAAGGATCACATGGCACCAAAAACCAATAGTCACTATTGGCACGAAAATTGCGCAATTGACACCACGACGCACCATCGGCACTAAAAATGGACCACGAGGCACCACAAGCCTAAAAACCAAAAATTGTCCGGCCATTATGGTTTTCCAAGCATAAGAATGCATCAAGGATCACATGGCACCAAAAATCAAAAGTCAGTATTGGCACAAAAATTGCACAATTGGCACCATGGTGCATCACCGGCACAAAAAATGGAGCAAAAATGGATCACGGGGCACCACGGGCCTCAAAACCAAAACGGCTCTGAGCATTATGGTTTTCCAAGCATAAGGATGCATCAAGGATCACATGGCACCAAAAACTAAAAGTCACTATAGGCACGAAAATTGCACAATTGGCACCATGGTACACCACTGGCACAAAAAATGGACCAAAAATGGATCACTGGGCACCACGGGCCTCAAAACCAAAAATGGCTCCGGGCATTATGGTCTTCCAAGCATAAGGATGCACCAAGGATCACGTGGCACCAAAAACCAAAAGTCACTATTGGCACGAAAATTGCACAATTAGCACCATGATGCACCATTGGCACCAAAAATGGACCACGGGGCACCACGGGCCTCCAAACCAAAAACGGCTTCGAGCATTATTGTTTTCCAAGCATAAGGATGTACCAAGGATCACGTGGCACCAAAAACCAAAAGTTACTATTGGCACGAAAATTGCACAATTGGCACCACAGCGCACCACGGGCACCAAAAAAGGATCACGGGGCACGATGGACCTCAAAACCAAAAACGGCTCCGGCATTATGGTTTTCCAAGCACACATCGTTACCCCAACGCACGGGGCACCACGGACCTCAAAACTAAAAAGTGATCCAAGCATTATGGTTTTTTATGCATAAGGATGCCGCAAGGATCACGGGGCACCAAAACCCAAAAGTCATATTTTGGCACGAAAATTGCACCTTGGGCCGAAAATGCACCACCGGCACAAAAAATGGACCACAGGACAATTATGTGACTTTGGGAACCAAAGTATATTATTATTATGAGGAATCCTTCAAAAAATTGCATCAAAATTCGATCTCTAGGTCCAAATATGGCCTTATGTCTCCTCACAAAAAAGTAAAGTTACTTGGACAAAACCCAAAATGGCACAAAAGCCTATTATATAGGGGGGTACACCTCAAAAAAAATTTCGACCACCTTGGCTGGTTTTGCTAGACTTTGTGGCATGCTTTTTGTGTGGTAGCAACACATCATTGGCCATGTATGGCATATAAGTATGCGGTATTTGGAGCGTGGCCTCATCACGACCCATCCAATAACACATTAAATGGCCTACAACGTATAAGGGTACGTTCACTTGAGGGCTTGGTTTGGTCACAAACCAAATCAATAACGCATCATTGCCCTATGGCATATAGGAATGCGGTATTGTGGGCGGAGCGGACATTGTTCTTGAACAAGAGGACATGGTTTTCTTCTTTGGGGGTCACATGGGCTCAAAAATTTTGACTCCTTCGCTGAACGCTTTCGTCCTCTTCATTCAAGTTGTGGGAAAAATGTGTTGTGTGCATGCGTGTAGGTAACCTGACCACAACCAAGATATTTGGCTACTTATTCTGTGCCTAGCGATGCGGATGAGGCATCACCTTGAGCTTTCCACTTGCTCGCATGCCCTTGTGGCGTTGCGGGGTGTGGTTCGTTTGGTGGTGTCAAGTCTAGCGAACGTGAGGGCGCAAGAGTGGTAATTGGGATGTTTTTGTTGCACAGCTCCATGCTTATGCATGAAATGGTCGACATGCATCCTCTTCAATGTCACCTCTAGCCTCCGTGGCTTAGGTGTTCATGATCGGTTCCTGTGCAGTCTACCTACGAAATGGTATTCGTGTGGCTAGTTAGACTCGTTCCGTCCAGGCCTCCCTTTGGGGGATTATAGAGGATTTTAAAGTGCCACAGTGGTCCATGTTAGCCAGCCGTCTATTGTAGCGGCTTCTTCCATGGCATATGTGCAGAGACTGTTCTCTCGGATGCGGTGCATGCAACGAACGTCGTGGGTCTAGTGCCCATCCACCTTGATCCTTAAAATCAATCGCCTTGAAAGACACATAATCTGGTGCTTGCCTTGTTCGACATCATCACCGGTGTTGGTAACGCTCGCTCCGGGTGCACAGTTATTGACGGATGCTACTTGGTTGATCCTGCCAATAGTCATATGCTTGTCTCAAAGATTAAGGCATGCATGTGTAAGTATGAACTAATTCAGACTGTGAAACTACTAGTGGCTCACTAAATTAGTTATAGTTTGTTTGATGGTATCTACTACTCGGATAACCGTAGTAATTAGCTAATACATGCAACGAACCCCGACTTCTGGAAGGGAAGCATTTATTAGATAAAAAGTCAACGTAGGCACTGCCTATTGCTTTGATGATTCATGATAACTCATCGGATCGCACGACCCTTGTGTCGGCGACGCATCATTCGAATTTTTGCCCTATCAACTTTCGATGGTAGGATAGTGGCCTACCATGGTGGTGATTGGTGACGTAGAATTAGGGTTCGATTCTAGAGAGGGAGCCAGAGAAACGACTACCACATCCAAGGAATGTAGCAAGCGTGCAAATTACCTAATCCTGACATAGGGAGGTAGTAACAATAAATAACAATACCGGGCTCATTGAGTCTGGTAATTGGAATGAGTACAATCTAAATCCCTTAACGAGGATCCATTGGAGGGCAAGCATGGTGCCAGTAGCTACGGTAATTCCAGCTCTAATAGCGTATATTTAAGTTGTTGCAGTTAAAAAGCTCATAGTTGGACCTTGGGTTGGGTCAATCGGTCCTCTAGTGTGCACCTGTTGGCTCATCCCTTCTACTGGCAATGCGCTCCTGGCCTTAACTGGCCGGGTTATGCCTCTGGTGCTGTTACTTTGAAGAAATTAGAGTGCTCAAAGCAAGCCTACGCTCTGGATACATTAGCATGGGATAACACCACATGATTTTTATCCTATTATGTTGGGGCCTTCTAGATCGGAGTAATGATTAATAGGGACAGTCGGGGGAATTCGTATTTCATAGTAAGAGGTGAAGTTCTTGGATTTATGAAAGACGAACAACGCGAAATGATTTGCCAAGGATGTTTGCATTAATCAAGAATGAAAGTTGGGTGCTCGAAGAAGATCAGATACCATCCTAGTCCCAACCATAAACAATGCCGACTAGGGATCAGCAGATGTTGCTTTTAGGACTCCGCTAGCACCTTATGAGAAAGCAAAGTCTTTCGGTTCCGGGGGGAGTATGGTCGCAAGGTTGAAACTTAATGGAATTGACGGAAGGGCACCACCAAGAATGGAGCTTGTGGCTTAATTTGACTCAACACAGGGAAACTTACCAGGTCCAGACATAGTAAGGATTGACAAATTGAGAGCTCTTTCTTGATTCTATGGGTGGTGGTGCATGGCCGTTCTTAGTTGGTGGAGCAATTTGTCTGGTTAATTCCATTAACGAACAAGACCTCAGCCTGCTAAATAGCTATGTGGAGGTAACCCTCCATGGCCAGCTTATTAGAGGGACTATGGCCGCTTAGGCCACGAAAGTTTGAGGCCACAATAGGTCGTGATGCCCTTAGATGTTTTGGGCTGCACGCGCGCTACACTGATGTATTCAATGAGTCTATATCCTTGGCCGACAGGCCTGGGTAATCTTTGAAATTTCATCGTGATGGGGATAGATCATTGTAATTATTGGTCTTCAACAAGGAATTCCTAGTAAGCGCGAGTCATCAGCTTGCGTTGACTATGTCTATGCCCTTTGTACACACCGCCTGTCTCTCCTACCGATTGAATGGTCCGGTGAAGTGTTCGGTTAGCGGCAACGTGTGCGGTCCGCTGCCCACAACATTGTGAGAAGTCCACTGAACCTTATCATTTAGAGGAAGGAGAAGTCGTAACAAGGTTTCCGTAGGTGAACCTGCGAAAGGATCATTGTCGGTGCCTCAGAATCAGATTGATCGGTGAATTTGTTTATCCATCTACCAACAGGCAAACGAGGGGTGGGTTGGCCACATCTTGGGGTGTTCACATGCACCATGTATGTCATGCCCCTCCTCCCCTTGCTTTGCCTTTTGCGTTGGGAGGGAGGGGACCCAAATCTTCTTCGTCCCGACAGACACAAACCCTGGCGCTTCGTGCGCCAAGGAACTCCAATCTGTTAAGTGCAATTCCCAATGGCCCAGACACGGTGCTCCGCGGGCGTCGTCACGACACACATTATATACAAAATGACTCTCGACAATAGATATCCTGGCTCTTGCATCGATGAAGAACGTAGCGAAATGCAATACTTGGTGTGAATTGAAGAATCCCGTGAACCATCGAGTCTTTCAACGCAAGTTGTGCCTGAAGCCATTAGGTTGAGGGACGCCTACCTGTGTGTCACACATCATTACCCCAATGCAAATAAATGTCTCCCACGACAGTCGTTGCGTAGTGAGGTGCACAATGGCCTCCCGTGAGCATCTTCTCCTGGTTGGTTGAAAATCGAGTTCGTGGCGGGGTATGCCGTGATAAAATAGTGGATGAGTAACACTTGAGACCAATGACGCGCTGCGACCCGGTCAGTTCCAGACTCCCTCACGATCCTCTACGTCTCTTCTCAAGAGACACTCTCAACAAGACCTTAGGTCAGGCGAGGCTACGCGTTGAGTTTAAGCATATCAGTACGTGGAGGAAAGGAAATTAACAAGGATTCTCCTAGTAACGGCGAGTGAACCGGGAAGAGCCCACCATGAGAATCGGTCGCCCTCGACGTTCGAATTACAGTGTAGAGAAGCGTCCTCAGTGGCGGACTGGGCCCAAGTCCCCTGGAAAGGGGCACCAGAGAGGGTGAGAGCCCCGTCGTGCCCGAACCCTGTCGCACCACGAGGCGCTGTCGGCGAGTCGGGTTGTTTGGGAATGCAGCCCCAATCGGGCGGTAAATTTCGTCCAAGGATAAATACTGACGAGAGACTGATAGCGAATAAGTACCACGAGGGAAAGATGAAAAGGACTTTGAAAAGAGAGTCAAAGAGTGCTTGAAATTGTCGAAAGGGAAGCGGATGGGGCTGGTGATGTGCCCCGATCGGATGTGGAACGGTGTGAGCCGATCCGTCGATCTACTCGGGGCATTGACTGACGCGAATTGTGATGGTGGTCCAAGCCCGGGCTGTCGAAATGCTCGTCGAGACGTCATCATCACGATTGTGGATGGCAGCACCCGCCTTTGGCGTGCTCCAGGCGTCGACCTGTGGGATCCCTATTTGGGCCGTCTTGAAACACAGACCAAGGAGTCTGACATGTGTGCGAGTCAACGGGTGAGTAAACCCGTAAGGTGCAAGGAAGCTGATTGGTGGGATCCCCTCGTGGGTTGCACCACTGACCAACCCTGATCTTCTATGAAGGGTTCGAGTGAGAGCATACCTGTCAGGATCCGAAAGATGGTGAACTATGCCTGAGCGGGGCGAAGCTAGAGGAAACTCTGGTGGAGGCCTGTAGCGATACTAACAGGCAAATCGTTCATCTGACTTGTGTAACACTCCAATTTACTATTAAGGAATTTCTACTTATTTTTATTAATCGTGAAAATGATGCAATTACAATTTATAAAATATCCTTCACTAAATACATGGAAAATTTGTTCTCTTTTTTTTCTTCTTTTTACCTTAAAAACTTAATACTTTTAATTCTAAAAGAGGATCGTCCTTATTAACTTATCATTCATTTAAAAGCTTCCTTGGATGAAATATCTTCTTAGTAAAACAAACTCCATTTCTAAAACATTAGATCCACAATGAACCATTCAAAACACAATAAAACTTTATTTACACATCCTCGATTCCATCACTAACCAATTTTATTACACAAATATGAATGCAATTTTACATCCTTGAAAATAATTACACTTTACATCTGAGTCACATACAAGAGGATGATACATCATAAAATTAAAGACTAGTCTACCCTCTTTTATACAAGAAAAGACTGAAACTCAGAGTAGTGACTCAAAAAGAAATTCGGCCCTTATATACTCCCTTTAACGCATGAGACATCCTTAGGGAAATCTTCCGTTTCCTTGAACCAGTCCATCCACATCCTCAACACTTGTTGTAGTCATCTCATTCCATCTCTGACAATCGCGTAGAATCATTTGTCTCTATCAGAAAAAAAAATAAGGTGTATGGAGTGAGTCTCCCACCTCCAAGCCACAAACAAATGATCTCACAATCACATACACATAACCGAACCACACAATAGAGTTCTCTCACGGTCTCACTCGTGACCCTAATCACGCTTGTTGACTAATTCTTAATTCATCAATGTCGGGCCGCTGCCACTGGAACTCCCAGAAATCAGTGGTCTTACATATTTAGGTTGGATGGCTATTGGGAGTACACCCTAGTCATGGTATGATAATGGGGCTCTCACCAACATGATAATGGCTCACATTTAGTCGAGGTTGCTAAGTCAGTTATGTAACCCAACGTCACAACTCGCCCTTACCCCCAAGGTCGGTCACGCCTGCGATCATTTCCCAGGTACCACTTTATGGTCATCCAATCTCTGAGGACTGACTCCTCAACGACTCTCCCCATTGGGATTATCCTTACAGGTTTGTGTGGACTCCTCTATTAAAGGTACCAGATGGCGATCAATTTAATATCATGAGCTCATCCTGTATCACACAGAGATCCCATCCTTCACAAACAACACAAGTCATAGTCGGAGCTCCCTACACAACCTCTCCAAGTTTGCTTCCACAGCTAACCATCATG
Source organism: Pueraria montana var. lobata (assembly GCA_026413185.1). Lineage (NCBI taxonomy): Eukaryota > Viridiplantae > Streptophyta > Magnoliopsida > Fabales > Fabaceae > Pueraria > Pueraria montana. The sequence goes on from CM048648.1 coordinate 5,040,234, forward strand.
GAGAATCACATTCCATGAACATCGCATCGTCTATATCACCATTACATCGTACTAAACGACCTCACCACGTTGGGAGTGGAAAAGGTTCCTCCTTCTCCTCCCATTCACATCGCAAACAAACAAACATACAAGAGTAGATGCACTATGCACTACTAATCCCATCATGAACCCATTCACGATTCCAAACATTTTTTATTAAATGTTATGTAAATTCTTACCCTCTCTCAAGTATTATGCTAAATTTTATTCTTTAGTCCACGACTCCAAGCAAAGGTCTTAGTTTATTTTCTAAGTCCAAGTTTAAGAATTGATGCCCACATGTCAAGGTTCCTAAAATTTACTAAGTCCAAATAATTATAATTATTCACACTCTTTTTCTTTAAAAGTTTATTTATTGTTTTAACAATAAATCAAAGTTAAGTGCTAGAATCCATTTTCTAGCCTACAAATGCACTCTCACATAGAGTCCATTTGTCCTCTTTCCACAATCACATATCATTCAATACACACAATACATCATGCACAATCAAATTCCAGCACACAAATTGCCTGAGGGTCACATTCCTCCCGGTCTCCAATCAAGTCAAGTAAATACAATGAATAAAGCAAGAATAAAAATTAAATTCACAAGTAATCAAATATATAATGATAAAGTGCAGAGGTCTTCCCTTTGGGGTAAAACCACTCATTCATAGTCCAAAACAATTAAATGGCATACTTAAAACAATTAATTTAACCAAACTCTAATATTCTACATAGACCAATTTCTACACTCTAAGAATTATTTGACATATCATTTCAATTAAGAATAGTATAGAAATTTGCAGAGACATTATTCATCATGCAAATAGTCACAAAAAAATTTAGATACTCAAATTTCACTCCACAAATATGATTTTTAATTTATTTTCCAAATCTGACTACACACTGAAAAACAGAGTATAGGAAATTTAGAAAATAGTAAAACTTATTATTGATTAGTGGAAATTTACAGGGACTATCTAAAACAAGTAAATTACAATATATATTTTCCCCAGAATTTAATTCCGATTCCAAATATCACCTTTCCATTTATTTTCCCCTGTTGTCAGAAATCCATTTTTGCAGTAATAAATCATCTATAAATAGTTAAAACACTTCATAAATTCCACTAAAATTATATTATAATCTAAAGAGGTAAATTATCATCATATATTTTTCCTACAATAAATTTCTCACTAAAAATAATTTTTCCCTATTTAAACGTGACCATACCGATTTTCTAGAAACAAAAAGAGAATTTATTTATAAATACTAAATCTACCCAGTAAAATCTGAAAAAATTCAGGAACACCACACATACCTATTTATAAATATTAAAATAAATTCCAAACAGTCAGCAGCCACCATAAACAAAATGGTGCATTTAATCAAAGTTTAAGGGGGAAACTCCTCCATACCTCAATGTAGCTCAAGAAAATGGATTAGATGAAGAGAATGAGCCTTAAGAGAGTCCTTAAGTCCCTAAGTATCAAAATTAAAATTTTAAACCATACACTTGTAGAGCTTGAAATTATAAACACTTGTATGGAATCAAAATTAAATTTTGATAAAAATTACCTAAGCTTTGGAGGTGAGGAACAATGGAGAGCAAGGGAGAAAATGAGAGAAAATCTTCTTCTCCCCTTGAGAGTTTCAGCCAGCAGAAGAGTGAGGGAGAGTGAGTAATTTTTTTTAATACACTAATAGAAAATATACATTCTACATCGTCCACTTAACATCGGTTATGTGAGAAATGAAGTTAAAAAATGTGCGGTGGCATTTTTGTAAATAAATGATTGTCGTTAACATCGGTTATTAGATAACCGATGTTATAAATCATTATTAACATCGATTATATTTAATGACCGATGTTGTCAATGCTTGTTGACATCGGTTATTTATGACAACCGATGTTGTCAATGTTTAGGGCTTTTTTTTTCAAAGCCTTATAAATCACTTTGGTTCTCACTCTTTCGCACCCTCACTTTCTTTCGTCTCTGCCATCCCTCGTGCTCTTACTCTCGTCCAACCCTTCAACCTGTGTTGTTGTCACCGACACTGTCGCCCTATGTCGCCATCATCGTCACCCCCTTGTCTTCTATTTGTCCCGTTGTCTTCACAAACCCTACCCTTGCCTTCTCCCTCGCCCTGACAAACCACCATTGTTCATTCTCTTCCTGACAAACACCACCTCCATCGCACTACACTGCTCCATCACCATCATTACTCTTGACAATGAAGAACTTGCGCCATTGTTGAAAGGGTCAGCGTTATTGTTGTCGCGACTTACGACTTCTCTTCCTCCTTGTGACTATGACTTGCGCTATTGGTCCCTCACCAGGTACCCTCTTCGCTATCTTCTTTGCCTCTTGCTGTTGTTTTTTGTCTTCCATTGATTTTCTTCTTTCACCACTGATTCTTCCCGCACTTTGTTCGCACCCATTACAAGGAACCATTTTGCCATTAGACTCACCTCTATTGGCCAGTGCATGACCTCTAACCTAGTCAGGTAATAGCTCGCCTTTTCTTTGATGCTTCTTGCCTTTTCGATTAAATGCCCAAATGAGTAATGGGAATCTGGTTTTTGTAGACTATGTACTGGTTTATGCAGGTTGGGTAGTAGTGCAAGTTGGGTAATGGTTGCAGGTTGGGTATTCGTGCAGGTTAGGTATTGGCGCAAGTTGGGTAACCAATATCGGGAATTTGGTTTATGCATATCTGGTTTGTGTTTAATATTTTTATTAATTTCAGTGTTTCGAACAAATTATTGTAGATTATGGGCTTTACTTGATCATATTGGCTTAAGATTAAATTCAGTAAGGTGCTTGGGCTTGCTGCTAAATTTATATTTTCAAGTATAGGGCTATGTTTGCAACTACTGCAAAGTTTTAATAAATCTGGTAGTTCCTTGGCTGGAGTTGGGCATCAGTTTTATACTACTTGGGACTTATTTTATTTTCTGAGCTTTTGTCATTCATGTCTTAACTCTTAAGTGTGAAATCCATGCTATGGCTTGTGTTATTGATGCAACACGGAGAAGGATGAATACTTATAGTTAAAACAAGAATGAAACAATGTTTTAAAGCAGAGGACATAGGAAATCCTATAAGGACACTTCTAGATATCCAATGGTAATAATAGTCTTATTTAAATATGCCTCTGGCCATTAAAAGAGCCTTCCCATTAATTTATGTTTGTTTGACGTGATTGAAAATTCTAGAGATTTTAAAAGTTTAAATTGATTTTTTTTTCATTTGTGAAATCTCTTATTTGGGTAAACCATAAAAATTTATAAATTATTCTCTTGTTGACTTGCAAACCTTCCATTGTTTCTTTACTTGACTGATAAAAGACATAAATTGGTTAGTTTCTTTACTACTATCACATGTTTATTCACTTGTTGCATGTACATGTAGCCCTCAAAAGATTAAATTAAAAAATTAAAAAGGAAAAGGGTTGTTCTGACAGTAGAAAGTTAATAAGTAATAGTCTAATATTCATATTTCCTCTGTTTAGGCTGAGACTGAAGAACTGGCACAGAAAATTGAGATGTTAACTGCTGAGAATATGTCACTGAAGTCATAAATAACTCAATTGACTGAAAGTTTTGAGCAGATGAGGATGGAAAATTCTACATTAAGGGTACTATTCCTATAATATTCCTTTATATTGTGACATTTCATAGGTATTCTGTGATATTGAGTACTTGATTGTTTTTTATTCAGGAAAAATTGAGAAATACTCAACTGGGACAAAGGGAAGAGATAATTTTGACCAACATTGACAGCTAGAGGGCTACTCCTATAAGTACAGAAAACTTGCTATCAAGAGTTAATAATTTCTAATGATAGAACTACAGAGAATGAGAATGATTTCTATTGTGCCTTTCTTTTATCTTTCCTTTCAATGCGTCAAGTTTCTATTTATCTATTTATTTTGGCAATACAAATAAAAATTGAACATCAAGACTTCTACCTTAATTCTACCCAATTTCCACTGCTTGATCAGTTATGCTAAGTGGCACATTGATCTATAAATTTACATTGAAAGTAAACTTATTTCTTAAAATAAACTAGAAGCTGCTCTAATAATTGTTTAAGTGCAAGGGACTCTTTGTTTGAATTTACCTATTCTTCTCATTTGAATATTTTTCCTAGGGAAATAATTCGATTATTATGAATTTTAGTTCTTGGTAGGAGTGGCATTCTATATAGGTGTATATTAAGGATGTAATTATAGTACTCTAACGTCCATAGTAAAAACAAGGGATATATTTTAAAGTGTTAGCAACTCTGGGAAAAGACTAAAATATTTTAAAAGTCTTACGTTGAGATTGGATTTGGTAACATGGAAGCTACGCACTAATGTTTGTTTAGAACTTTGTTGTTACTCTTTGTTAGCTACTTAGCATTTTTTTTTTCTTTTCCTTTATATTTTATACTTTACTAAAAGGAAATACTGAGATTGATGTTTGTTATTTTCTTATCATTTCTTCCTTAGTTTTAGGCATTATTACTTAAGAATTTATTTTAGAATATAACACCATAAATGGCCATATATTCTCTGTTATTATCAATTTCCAGCACTTCGATTTATCTTTGTTATTATGTTTAGTATCACTTATAAACTCATATTTGTATATAAGAATGTGTACTTTGATTGATTCTATTATAACTTTACTAAGCAACAACACGTCAACCTCTTAAGGAGTTTAAAAAAAACTAATACAACCTGAAGCATATTTAAAGCCTAAATCATTCAGTGACAATAGGACTTGCAAGCACATAGTTTTCTTTTTATTATATCTAATGTATTCAGATTTTTACTACAAACTAACCATACAAAGCCCCCTCCCCCCCTAAAATACATATGTATTAATGTTATTTTAATTTGAATTGCTTGATAATTGCTTCATGGACATAAACTTGGTGCTTTTTAATTGTGTATCTTAGAAACTAGCAGAAAAAAAGGCTGATTATTTTAAATGACTTACACTCTTAGGAATAGGAATAGGAGGTAACTAAGAAAGCTAGTTAGTTGCTATCAGTTAGGCAGTTAAATGACTCGGTTAGTTACAGGAGGTTGGGCAGTTAAAGAGGGGACACACTGTACTTGGATTCGTTCTCTGATAATTGAATTACAGAACCCTTGGGGAGACTCTCCCTTTTTGCAAAATTCTCTCTTCTTTCTATCAATTCTCCATTCTCTTACTGTAATAGCTTTTCATATCTGGGACCTTAATAGTGTGGCACGGGTGAGCATGACACATGAAATGGAATGCATATGTATCTATGTGGCAAGAAAGTCAGTTTAGAAATACAGATAATCCATTCTATTGCAAAGTATAATATATTGTAGTTCACAGAGATTTCAGCTTTGCCCATTACGAATTTGCTTACTTCATATGCAATTTAACATTTTTCTACATTAGTTGATGTTATTCATCTTTTCCATTCCAGACGAGTGACATTGTGAATGAACAGTGGATTTAAGTTTAGCATCTTTAGTAGGCTCTTCACATTACCAAAGTATATAAAGTTTATATATTTTTGTAAACCTTAACATGATTACATCATTTTGTTTAGGTTTCATGTGTTTTTTTAGCTTCTCATTTATTTTCTATTTGCACACTTGTGTATGTGCAAAGATGAGGACTCTAAAGGCTCAAACACTACTACAAAAGAAACTGATAAGGTTGGGTTCTTCTCGTACAAATCCCATTCCTCTTTACTTCATATGTTTAATTACTCTTTTAAGCCTCCTCATATATCCTTTCTCCATTAATTATGCAAACTACAAAGCATATAGTTTGAATTATTTTGTTACATTGTAATTTACTAATTTTGGATCCCCCGGACACTGATTAATTTATATTGGGGCAGTGGAGGTGTCCCGTATTGTTTTCCACAGTTTGGTCCTGGTCCAATTCAGTAGGTATCTATCTTCCTTTAGTCTACAATGCTATTTTCTGCACTTCATCTTGTTCTTTTCTTATATATATTTTATTTTTGGTGTTATATCTGTTAAATTAAAATACAAAAATCTACAGGAAGTAGAGGTGATATGAGGGCAAAGATTAATCTAAAAGATTGTGTTGATACTGGTGGGCAAGTGAATGATCATTTGTATTTTCAATTTGATGGGTTTTGAAATTTTTATGAGTACTTAACTGAGAAAATTAATGCTTAGATCATGTGAACACACAATGCATGCATTTTGCTAAGGAGAAGAAAATATGTGAATTTCTAAACTATGATATGTGTTGTGTTTCTAGTGTAAGTCAGAAAATTTAGTAGTGGTTTTTGAAGTTTTCAAGGAAAAGTTGTAAAATACAAGAGCAGCTAACCTTAACTACTTGTGCTAGGAACTAAATTTACTGTGGCTTAATAGAGAAAATATTCAAAGGGTAGTGGTCTGATAACAAAGGTAATATGGAGAAAATAAAAAAACTGAGAATGAATGAAAACAAAATAGAGAAGGAAAACTTCTCTGCCCTGTGGCAGGAGCCACCCACAACTACCCAAATGATTGGCTACCTCTCATTTCTCCCATTTTTTCTTATATCCCATGCAGCCTCTAACTTCACAGCCATGCTTCCCACACTTGTTGCCATGTATGAAAGTTTGTATAGCTTGCATAATCCCTCTTTTACATTTACACATATAGGAGTGTTTAACAGTTTGACTTGAGTATCTGAGGTGTTGTTGAGTTTTTATTAGGTGAGTTTAATTACAAGTAATAAATGAAATTTGGCCTCTTAAATTTACCCACTTTGTAGCTTTAATAGATTGTCACAGTTAAATTTATCTCTTAAAAGAATTTGATTTTCTTTTAAAATTAATATAATATATGTAGTATAAAGTTTAAATCTAATGAAGGAGAAGCAAGTTGAAACAACACCAACTAGTAAATGGAGTTGTTTATATATGTTATAAGATAAATTCATAAGATAACAACTAGACCGAAACTGTCTCAGCCATCATGCTCTATCAAGGGTTTGCAGCTGAAGCAGCATTATGCATGTAGTTTTTTGTTGACAAAACTTGAGTAAATGCACCTGCATCATATCTCTCAAGTGCATGCTCCCTAGCAAGTTCTGCTCTTGCTGTTCTGGTTGCCATCTTCACTTGATGAACCAACCCCTTTGGGGAACAATGTTCAGGTTGCTCATAAATTTCTTCTACAAATCAATTTTTAGTTTATACCTAACTTTTAAATTCTGTACAAATAATCCCCTTAACTTCTTCAACCTGCTCTTTTACCTCAAAATTAAACTTTTTTCTTCTTAGAAACTCTCATTTATTCTATTTCACTAATTTTGTATGAAAAGAAGAGAAAGTGGATGAACATAAATATTATATGTTAATAAAATAAACAAAAATAATACACAATTTTTCACTCAAAAACTGACAGAGTGATGATTTTTGAGGTATACTATTTGTTGTTGTGTCTTATGTTAGAACTTAGAAGCTAGAGCTCTGGTTTAAACTTGTTTACTTTAACCGGTTTCATTAATATGGTTAACTTATATATGTATATTATATGATGTAGACGTTTAAGGATTCCCAACCATTGGAGCCAAGGAGAATTGAAGATATTTGCATTGAGTGGGCATGATACTTTTTAAGAGTTGGAAACCAAGCATTGAATGGATTGGTATAACTTATTATTAGATTTTATTTGTAAACATTACATTTGTAAATTGAGTTTATAGCTTGATGTTTATGATACATTAGTATTTTATTTATAATAATATAAAGCTTAATATCATTGAATATTTTATCATTTGCCTAGGTTTGGATTTTGTTTTTAAATTACAGGTTTGGTTCATTCTGAAACATAAAGAACATAAAAAAAAATTGCACAATTCTACATCGGTTGTGGCAAAAACCGATGTAGAATGTGCACAAACAACATCGGTTATTGCACAATCGTTGTTGTTTGTCAACATTCAACATTGGTTTTTCACACAATCGATGTTGAATTTAACACATAAATTGACTTTTGGGCATTCTTCAGCATCGGTTGTGCACCCAACCGATGTTGTAATTATGTATTTAACATCGGTTCAAGAACAGATGTTGAAAGTTGCCTACTTTCAACGTCGTTTGATACAACATCAGTTCATAACTGATGTTAAAAGCCCAAAATAACCGATGTTGAATGTCTTTTTTGTAGTAGTGATAAAAGATGGGTTAGAAGGGGTTTTAGGAACCAATGGTTAATGGGGTTTCTTAGTCTCCTTGATTTAAGGCTTTGTGGCACACATCATATGAGTGTAATGGAAGTAATTTGAGGGTAACAGCTCCTCCTAAGCTGGCCGGCCATTCCATGCCCCAAAATGGGTGATTTCACTTTTTTTGAATTTTAACCAAAATTGGCTAAAGTGAGATTAAGCAAAAATGGTAATTTTACTTTTACCAAAAGAAGTTAATTTCTAGCTATAATTAACAGAGTATTGTGCTAATTACCTAGAACATTGTGTAATTCAAATTAATCGTACTCAGTATTAATTTACAGTGTACATTTATACAGTCTAATTTCGCACAGTGTAAACATTATATTTTAATTAATTTCTAATTTCACTAAATTCTATCACATGAAATAACATACATATAATCTAATTTTTCTTAATCAATTAAATTAAATTTCACTTACGAATAATTATGTTATGGAAATATGTAATTGATTTTATCTCTACACAGTGCAATCACGCACAATATAATTAAATTTTGGTTTACTTAGAATTTTATCGAAATTTGCTACATAAAATCATACAAAGCTTTTAGATCTTTCTTAATTAGCTAAATTAAATTTTCAATTGGTATTAATCTCAATATCTATTTAGTTATTATAATATACATGCTAACACAGTATCTACTATATCCTTAGTTGCAAATTTTTAGGGTGTTACAACTTGGGTATAGGGGCGAAAGACTAATTGAACAGTCTAGTAGCTGGTTCCCTCCGAAGTTTCCCTCAGGATAGCTAGAGCCCGCGGGCGAGTTCTATAGGGTAAAGCAAATGATTAGAGGCATCGAGGCGTAACACCCCTGACCTATTCTCAAACTTTAAATAGGTAGGATGGCGCAACTGCTCTAATGAGTTGCGCCATGGAATCGAGAGCTCCAAGTGGGCCATTTTTGGTAAGCAGAATTGGCGATGCAGGATGAACTGAAAGTTGGGTTACGGTGCTCAACTACGCGGTAACCTACACCCCACAAAGGGTGTTGGTCGATTAAGACAATAGGACGGTGGTCTTGGAAGTCAAAATCCGCTAAGGAGTATGTAACATCTCACCTGCTAAATCAACTAGCCCCAAAAATGGATGGCGCTAAAGTGCGCGACCTATACCCGGCTGTCGGGGCAAGGACCAGACCCCGATGAGTAGGAGGGCGTGGCAGTCGCTACAAAACCTAGGGCCCGAGCCCGGGCTGATTGGTCATCGGTGCAGATCTTAGTGGTAGTAGAAAATATTCAAATGAGAACTTTGAAGGCAAAAAAGGGGAAAGGTTCCATGTGAATGACAATTGCGCATGGGTTAGTCGATCCTAAGGGATGGGGAAAGCCCGTTTCATAGCACTCTGAGCGCATACACCGAAAGGGAATCGGGTTAAAATTCCTGAATCAGGACGTGGTGGCTGATGTCAACATTAGGGAGTCTGGAGATGTCGGCAAGGGCCCTTGGAAGAGTTATCTTTTCTGTTTAACAGCCTGCCTACCCTGGAAACGGCTCAGCCGGAGGTAGGGTCTAGCGGCTGGAAGAGCACCGCACGTCGTATGGTGTCCGGTGTGCCCCCGGTGGCCCTTGAAAATCTAGAGGATGCTTGATCGTACTCATAACTGCATCAGGTCTCCAAGGTGAACAGCCTCTAGTCGATGGAACAATGTAGGCAAGGGAATCGGCAAAATGGATCCGTAACCTCGGGAAAAGGATTGATTCTGATGGCTAGACACGGGGGTCCCAGTTGTTAGAATCTAAGGCTTTGGACGATGTCCAACCACTCAGACTTCGATTTTGATGATAACAAATGAGGTTAAATTTTGAAGTATCTAATGATCTATGTTTGAGTATTATAGATACTACATTGTCCAATGCCTCAATGGTATTGTATTTCTTAATCTCAAACAAGATAGTTCTATGTGTACAATGCGTCCAATGAGTAACTGGAAACTTATTTTTCTAAGTATAAAACCCAGTGTCCAATATGCTGTTATAAAACAAGCGTCCAATGCATTGTGAAAACCAGTGTGTAAACACTGCGTGCATTCGAGGAAGCGTCCAGTGCCTATATAACTTACATCACCTTTTATATCAAACAGTTATATAATGCGTCCATGATTGAGTAGAAGTACACTTATACTTTTCGATGATGATTCTCTGAAATGTTTTGTTATTCCCTTTCTTTTCTAATATGACATTTCGTTTGAGAATTCAAAAAGTGTACCACAGGGACAGAAAAGCTTCTCTATGCAGGAACCGTACAAGTAGTGGAGGCGCTGCATGTACTGTTGTCTCCTCTATCTCTCCACCCCAAGCTGACACGTAGCAATGGTCATATGATTGTGAGAGAATGGTTATTGGCAAAGGCACAGATCCCATAACAGATATCTTTACCAAGCTGCCTATAATTAGAGGAACAAGCTCACGAATTCAACAATGAAGCATTCAGATTTTTCTAAGAGCTGTAACTCTGTAAAATCGATTAGACGACCTACACTTGTGCAAAAAGAGCAATCTACTTAGCCTTGCTAAGTTATTCTATGTATTGAAGTTATATTGTAATATCCTCTCTGTGAGAGTTATCTCTTTAACTTGTACTCAAACAATTTCTGTTTAGAAAGCCAGGAGTGGCTTAGTGACAAAGAATACTTGGGTGTTCTTTAATCTCAGGGGGAGATTAAAGGTGTGCCAGAAGTGGCCTAGAGAATACTTGTAGTTAGGAGTGGTAGGGTATATAAAATACTTGTTTGTAATCAACATTTGATTAGTGGAACCCTTCAAAGGTTTTTGAAGGAGAACTGGACGTAGCTCAGGTTGAGTGAACCAGTATAAACTAAGTGTTTTTACTCTATCGCTTTCAAGCTTACTTGCTATTCTCTTGAGTTATTTCTTCACATATTGCGCACAAGTTTCTTTATATCTTATTTACGAAAACCTTTTTATTTGCGCCTGGACATTAACAAGAAAATGCAGTTTCACTAAATTGTCATTTTAATGATTGGACGATACCTGTGATCTTTTGTTTTACAAGTCCCTTGTGAAACTTAAGTTAGTTTATCTCCATCTTTGCGAAAAGTTTTTAAAGCTTATAACTAACACACTATTCAACCCCCCTTCTAGTGTGAATCTCTACATTTCAGTTGGCATCAGAGCTCGACCTCTCGGGTTGAGTACTTAGCAGTACAGAGGAAACTAGATCCTGAGAAAGATGGAAAACGAGGGACAAGCTGTGAACAGACCACCGCTCTTCAAGGGTGTCAAGTATGATTACTGGAAGCAAAGAATGATAGCATTCTTTGAGTCCTATCATATAGACATGTGGGACGTTGTGGAGATGGGTGACTACATTCCATTCGATGAGAATCTCAACGAGATCCCAAAGGCTAGATGGACGGAGGAGCAAAAACAAAGATTTCATCTCAACTCCAAAGCCAGAAAAATCATCATGTGTGCACTATCCGAACAAGAATACAACAAAGTGCACGGTTTCAAAAGTGCGAAACAAATGTGGGACACTCTTGCGTTAACCTATAAGGGTTCCACCCAGGTAAAACACAACAAACTCAGTCTTCTTACTCATCAATATGAACTATATAGTATGGAGGAAAACGAGGACATACAAAGTATGTTTGGACGGTTTCAAACCATACTAAATGAGCTTAGAGCACATGGTAAAGATTACAGTAACTATGAACATATTGAAAAAATTTCGAGGAGTTTGCCTAGGCAACGGAGACCACATGTTACAACTTTGAGAGCAACCAAAGGACTGGATGACATGTCCTTAGAAGAGCTTGTAGGAATCCTTAAAGTGCATGAGCTGGAACTGCAACAAGATGGTGATGGCAAGAAAAGCAAGTCTCTGGTACTCAGTGTCCAGAAGCCAAAGAAAGCACCATCATCCAAAGCCATGCAAGTTGAAGCATCATCAGACGAACAATCTGAAGGTGATGACTCAGCAAGGGTGATGTGTTATCCTTCATATCCAAGAGAATCCACTCTATGTGGAAGAAGAAAGGTGGATCCAGATGGAGAAACCTAAACAAGAATGGTCTCAAGGAAAAGAAGGAGAAAAGTCCAATCGTATGCTATGAATGCAAGAAGCCCAGATGCTTCAAATCAGAATGCCCAGACCTTGACAAGCTCAAGGACAAGAAGAAGAAAGTTTTCAACAAAAAGAAGGGCAAAAAGGTTCTGATGTCCACATGGGAAGATCTGGACGATGACTCATCATCAGATGATGAAGAAGAAGAGGAAGCACATATATATCTGATGGCAGACACTACATCAGATTCTTCCGAACCAGAAGAGGAAGATGAGGTAAACTTTAATGATTTAAAGTCACTTCAAGAAGCGTATCATGATTTACTTTCAAACTCTTCTATTCTGTAAAGGCCTACAAAACTTTGAAGAAATCGTCCAAGTCACTTTCAAAAGAAAAGGAAGTTTTAGAAAACAGTCTCAAACAACTTGAAAGTGAAAAGGAAGATTTATAGAAAAAGTTAACAGAGCTCTCAAAGGAACATAAACCCTTAAATGAGGATAGGTGAACTCTCTGGAATGATACTGCTCAAGCCTATAAATCCTATGAGGATTCAAGGACTAGAGAAATGAATCTTTCCATAGAGATTCGAACTCTCAAAGCAGAAAACAAAAGGCTAGTTGAGAAGCTTCTGAAAGTTGAAGTAGATACTTCTTTAAGAGGCCAACCACATGATGTTGTAAAACTTCATGAAGAGATTGACAGCCTAAAGAAGGATCTGTCAAACTTTGTCAAGGGATCTGACAACCTTAAAATGCTTTTAAAATATGAAGGTTGTAAGAGACCAAATGACAGGTCAAGGCATGGATATAAGGGAAAGAAATATATTCATGACGAGGAAGTAGATGTGTGTTACTTCTGTGGGAAACCTGGACATATAACATCCAAATCCAGACACCTGCCTAAGAGGGGGCGTCTAGTGCCCTTCAAACTAACAAGAAAGGACCTAAGTCAATCTGGGTACCTAAGGATAAAATTGTTCCTGTTGCAGACATGCTTAACAGTAGGAAAGAAACTCCAGTCATGGTACCTGGACATTGGGTGCTTGCATCACATGACAGGAGAAAGGTGTATGTTCCAAAGCCTCCAACCCAAGACTGGTGGGACAGTCACTTTTGGAGGGAATAAGAAAGCGATGATAGCTGGTGTGGGTAAGATTGGTATACCACCCTATCCATGTATTGATAATGTTTTTTATGTTAAAGGTCACAAGCACAATCTACTTAGCATAAGTCAATTATGTGATAGTGGATATGATGTTGCCTTTAACAAAGGTGAATGTATAGTCAAGAACTCTGATGGATCCCTTCTCTTTACTGCAAAGAGGCAAGGTAATCTGTGTACAACATTAAACTTGGGGAACTCTCAAGTCAAAATGTATCATGCTTAGTTTCAGTTAAAGAAAATCATTGGCTATGGCATAAAAGACTTGGGCATACCAGCTTGAGATTAATCTCAAAGCTTAATAGGCACAACCTCGTAAGAGGATTACCAAGTATGTCATATAAAGATGATCTTCTTTGTGAAGCCTGTCAGAAGGGGAAACAAGTGAAAAGATATTTTCAAAGTAAAAATATTGTTTCCACTTCTAGACCTCTTGAGCTATTACATATTGACCTGTTTGGACCCACAAGAACAGCCTCAGTAAGTGGTAAGAGATACAGATTGGTTGTAGTGGACGACTATACAAGATGGACATGGGTCATGTTCCTATCTCACAAAGATGAGTCCTTTAAGGTCTTCTATAACTTCTGTAAAAGAGTTCAAAATGAAAAAGGAGTATGCATTACTTCGATATGAAGTGATCACGGGGGAGAATTCGAAAATGAAAGTTTTCAAAGGTTCTGTGAGGATAATGGTATCCTTCACAACTTCTCAACACCCAGAACACCACAACAAAATGGTGTTGTTGAGAGGAAGAATAGGTCACTCCAAGAGATGGCCAGAACCATGTTGAATGATAATTCAACCCCGAAACATTTCTGGGCTGAAGCAGTGAATACTGCCTGTTATTTACACAACAGAATCTATATTAGACCTATCATGAAAAAGACTCCATATGAATTGTGGAAAGGGAGAAGACCCAGCATATCCTACTTCCATCCATTTGGATGTCAACGTTTCATTCTGAACACTAAGGGCAACTTGGGAAAATTTGACTCTAAGTGTGATGAAGGAATATTGCTTGGATATTCTGAAACCTCAAAGGCATATAGAGTTTATAATTCTAGAACCTTAGTTGTTGAAGAAGCCATCCATGTGAAGTTCAATGACACCAAGCCTGATAAGAAATTATCAGAGCTGGATGAATCATTTGTAGATCTCAGGTTGGACGATGCAAAGAAGTCATCAGACGCGTCCAACAATGATGTCTTAGTTGAAGAGTCCAATGCACCCCTGGACGGTTCAATAGAAGAACAAAGGGAACCAACTGGATGCAACTGGCAAATGAAGAAGGATCATCCAAAAGATCAAATCATTGGTGATCCAAAGGATAAAGTTAGAACCAAATCCTCGCTTCAACAAGGTCACACAGCATTCATATCATAGATAGAACCTAAGACTGTGGACGATGCCCTGGAAGATGAAAGCTGGGTCAAAGCAATGCAAGAAGAACTTGACCAGTTTCAAAAGAACAATGTCTGGAAGCTTGTAAAACTCCCAGATGACAAATAAGCTATAGGAGCTAAGTGGGTGTTCAGAAACAAGCTGGACGAAACAGGTAATGTTGTGAGAAACAAAGCCAAGCTGGTAGCCAAAGGTTACTCACAACAAGAAGGTATAGATTATACTGAAACTTATGCACCTATTGCACGTCTAGAGGCAATTCGTATTTTACTACATTTGCAGCTCATAGAAATATGAAGCTATATCAAATGGATGTAAAAAGTGCATTCCTCAATGGATTAATAAAAGAAGAAGTCTATGTGGAACAATCCCCCGGGTTTGAGAGTCATGCTTTTCCTAATCATGTTTCCAAACTTAACAAAGCTTTATATGGGTTGAAACAAGCACCAAGAGCTTGGTATGAAAAACTCAACTCATTTATTTCAGAAAATGGTTTTTCAAGAGGAAAAGTAGACACTACACTATTTCGCAAAGATTATTCTTCTAATTTTATTATTGCTCAAATATATGTTGATGATATCATATTTGGTGCTACTAATGAATCTCTTTGTGAGGAGTTTGCTAAGTTAATGTAGACAGAATTTGAGATGAGCATGATGAGAGAACTAAAATTCTTCCTTGGACTGCAAATCAAGCAAACTGATAAAGGCATATACATACATCAAACCAAGTATGTTAAAGAGCTTCTGAAAAAGTTCAAAATGGATGATGCAAAACAAATGAAAACTCCTATGCATCCAACAACAGTACTTGGACTGGACGATAGTTCAAAGAAGGTGGACAACAACTTATACAGAGGAATGATAGGACCACTTCTATACCTCACAGCATCCAGACCTGACATCATGTTCAGTGTATGCTTATGTGGCAGATTCCAATCTAACCCAAGGGAAGTTCACTTAACTGTTGTTAAAAGAATCTTTCGATACCTTGTTGGAACAACTAATCTTGGTCTATATTTCAAAAGGCAAAAAGATTTCAGATTAGTTGGATATAGTGATGCTGACTATGCTGGAGACAGAATTGAAAGAAAAAGCACTAGTGGAGGATGTCACTTCATTGGTGGAAATTTAGTCTCCTGGATATGCAAGAAGCAAGGACCAATTGCACTATCCACTGCTGAAGCAGAGTATATTTCAGCTGCTAAGTGCTGCTCTCAAATCTTGTGGATCAAGCATCGACTTGAGGACTACAGCATATATAAGAGTAACATTCCTATCTTCTGTGATAGCAAAGCTGCAATTGATCTTTCTAAAAACCCTATATTGCATTCAAGGGCAAAACATATAGAAATTATACATCACTTTATAAGAGATCATGTTCAGAAAGGTACTGTGGAATTCTATTTTGTAATCACAAATAATCAGCTAGCTGATATATTTACAAAACCCCTTACTGAAGACAAGCTAGTACTTCTAAGGAATAGACTTGACATGGATCTTATAAAGGAATGATTAATGTCTGCATGTAGCGTCCAATGTGACTACAACGTCCAATGGACATGTCTTCCAAAGGTCACATAGTCATGCATGTGCACTGCATATGTTACACTTAAGTCTAATTACTGGACGATGTTTTTCTATTATGGTTTTTTCATTTAACATTTTTTTTTGCCAAAATGGTTTCATTTTGAGTAAGTGTGAGTAAATGCTCTATGCTAAGTCACTTAGCTGTTGGTAACCGTACACAGTTACCCATATCCTCAGCATGCCTCATCATGGCGGGTCTTATGGCATAACCTCCATTTCAAATATTCATAAAAGCCCAAAATCGTTTCATGTTCTCCAAACAGAGCCTATACTTAAACTGTCAAATCCACTCAGAAAATTACTTTACCAATTTCCCTACTATGAGATTATCTACTACCTTAAGCATTCTCTCTCTCACACACACTCTCTCTCAGAAATCCTAAACCCTCTCTACAAAACCTAAAAATCCAATCTTTATCATCATGTCGAACTCTGCTAACTCAAGGGCCTCCGAACTTGATATTCAAACCTACCCTGAAACCACTATTGTGTCTCAAGGTGCTACTACTGTCCATGTTGAGCATTTCTTCGACATTGAACAACTTGAAAAGTTAGGTCTCACCATTGAAGAAAGTCTCCTAAAATGTGGGATCAGAGGATACTTCAATGACAACCAAAAGATATTCCCAAAGCTGATCAGGATGTTCTGGAGGAATGCAAGGTTCCAGAATTCAAGGGAACTTGTGGCCACTATTATTGGACAAGAAGTGACTCTGTCCACTGAATCTATAGCCAAAGCCACTGGCTGTATCAAGGAACAAAATCAGTACAACTCAGAGTGGGCCAAGAAATACGGAAACCATGTTGGGAAGGTACTTTGAAAGAAAGACTTTACAGACTCATCCAAGATTGAGTATAAGAATTTATGTGAGGAAGCAAAGATATGGCAGCAAGTGCGCAACAAGAGCATTCTGCACAAAGCTGGGTCTAAGGACTTAGTCACGGACTTACACAAGTTTGTGAAATTTCATCTGATGGAAGGTATCCCATTCAACCTACCTCACACCATTTACATCAATATTTTGTGAATGATGAAGACTATTGGTGGAAATGATGACATCTTCTACACCGCACTACTAAATAAGATCCTTTGGGATCAAAAAGTATACCAATGCTTCTTTGATGAGTTGGATGAAGCTGATCATAAAGATATTGTGAGAAAAGGAGGAATGGTTGCAACACAGCAGAAATTCGATGAATCAAACATCAAGCCGATGAAGATAAAGCTTACAGCAAAGGTCCTGAGGGATTTGGACGAGGAAAGCATAAATAAAAAACATCATGAGCAAAGCAGACTCATTCAAAATGATGATGAAGAAGACATTGATCTTCTTGGCCTTGGGAAAAAGATCAAACGATTGATGAAGGAACAAGAAAGCAGGAAAATAACAAGACACATGTCTCAACAACATGAAGAAGATGTAGAAAAAGAAAGAAGAACCAAGAAAAGAGATGCTGCTCCTGCACCATCCAATCCACCTGCTGAGAAGCGTCTAATGACTGCTCTGTCCAAGCCTGAACAAGATGAGCAGCGTCCAAAGACTGCTTTAGTGAAGCCTACACCAGAAAAGCCCAGAGTTCACAAGCTAAAAATGCTAGATGACTCTGATGATGAGGATCAAATGCCAATTGGGAAAATCAAAAGAAAAGCTGAAGAGATGGAGTCTACACAACAGAAGAAACAGAAAGTATCTACAACGCCCAAAGTAGGTATTTTAATTCTTCCTGCTAAAATACCAAAGAGAGTAAAGACTTAGGTAGCCAGGCTAAGGAAACTTCTAATTCAAGCCCCCACCTCTCAAGACATTGAGAGTGAATCTACAAGTCCTCCACAACCTGCTCCAATAGTTGCTTCAACATCTACAACAACACAGCGTCCACCTCTCCAGTTAGATATGTCTAAATTTGTGCATCCAAAGGATGCTTGGAGAGATGCAAGGCCTCAATGGACGATTTCACCAAGAGCGAAGACACAAGAAGAATCAGACAAAGCAAAGTTCCCAGTTGCATTCTTCACAAGGAATGAACAGAACAATTGCAAAAAGAAAGATATTATATGGAGATCTCAATAGGAACCACTGGAGAGAAGTCTTATTCCAGTATCTGCACCTGAATGGACAAAGTATGACTATGTCCATCCTCAGTCTACTAAATTTGCTTCATTACCAGAAGGGACTATAATTAGCAATCCTCCACCAACTTGGATGAGAGAATCTTATCCAAACCTGGTTAGGATGGAGCACCCTTATACATGTCCAACTGGTACACAACAAAGGGGTGTGTCCAGCTGAAGAAGAACTTCCTGTGCCAGAAGTTAAAGTTGCATCTAAATTAGCCAAAACTGTGGTAAAGCAGAAGGGAAAGGATCAAAGAAAAAGGAAACTAGCAGCAAAGAAGCCCCCTTCTAGCAACAAAGATGAATTGGTTGCCGAATTGAAAATAGCCATAAAGGAAAGTCTGGACCCATCCAAGTCAAGACAGCGTCCAGAGGTGAAATGGGTTAAAAATATCCACCTTTGGACCCTCATCACTAAGTTCCTTCCACTTCCACTAGGAACTCTAGTACTTAACTTTCAGCCAATCGATTATGATAATCTTGGCAAGCTGCTCTAACAGATGTACATTCAGGATCAAGTTGTTGCCTATCCACCTAACCTCCATTCAGACGCTCCACTGATATCAAGTTTGTACTTGATAAGGTATGTCCTAGACTACCTTTATATGATGCTGGTAGGAAGAAAGGGTTCAAGTTCTATAGCACTAAGATGATGGACAGGGAAGAGAAAGTTCAACTGATGTCTTCATCGCAAACTTGGAATCATCTTTTTGACAAAATTGGAAAGTTGACAAGCCCCTTGGCACATTTGACACCATAACATTCTGGCGTCAAATTGTGTGGAAAGATACACAAAAGGCCTCAAGTTTTGGATGCTCCAAAATAGATTTCATTCATCCTCTAGAAGGTCTTGAAGTACTGCGTCCAGTCAAGACTCATCACTTCTCTGACATCTTCGCTTGCTTCCTGGCTGGTGATGATGATTATATCGATCTATTGAAGAAACTACCAATCATCAGAAGCAACAAGGTATATGACCTCAGACGTCTTGACCCCGCTGAATTTGCATGAGAAGTTCACATGCTTCATGACCTCCAAAAAGCTGAAGAAGAAAGAGCATTGCAAGAGCAAGCTGAAAGGGAAAAAGCTGAACAAGTTCGCTTGGATCAAGAACAAGCAGAATGAGCTGAACAAGCTCGACTGATGCAAATCGAAAATGAAAAAGCTGAGATTGCTGCTAAAGAAGAAACTGAGCAAGCTGCCAAACCAAAAGTTACACAAGCAGAATTGGATGAAGCTCTGCAAAGGTGACTAATATGCTCATTCATTTGGACTTAGAGACTGAGGTACAGGTGGACGTGGAACACTTTGTCACCTCCCATGAGGAACAAACCGTCCAATCTGAAGCGTCCAAAGATGAAGAAATGCAACATGTGGCTGAGACCGAAGCACCACAACCAAAGGAGTCCACTATTGAAAAGCCTACTCCTGAGGTTGATACAAGCCAACCAGTTATCGATTCGTCCACTGAAGCACACTCTAGAACAAGACAGGTAGTTCCCGCATGTTCGTCAAGTCCAAGGGCTATTGTTCCCTTGCACTTTGTTGAACTTCAAGGAGTCTCTGAAGACAGAGTTACTGAGATTGTTCAACAGGCTCTACGACAACAACTAGAAACCGAAGCTGCTCTTCGTGCCTTCCAGGAAAGGCAACAAGCAGAAGCTGCGCAACACCGATTAATGTTGCAGAATGCAATTGCTGATCAATTCATGAGTCTTTCACAGATGCTGGTGAGTCAAATTCAATCCACAACTGCTAATCTAATTGGCATTGTTGCTCACTCAGTCCTTCCTGTTCAACCGGTACGTCCACTACAACCAGTGTAACCACCAATTGACCACCCTGCACCACCAGAGCAACCACCACCACCACAAGATCTACCTCAACAGCCTTAGGTGACCATGATGGTCAAGTCATTTTTCCATCTTTCAAACCCAATTTTTTTTGTTGATGACAAAGGGGGAGAAATTGGAATTCTGATGTCATAGAGTATTTTCTTTAGTAACACTTACTTTGTAAAACTCTTTTGGCTGTTCATTTAACAATACATATGAGGTGTTTTTGATCATAAGTTTCGCATCCATATCTATGATATGCTTTTCACTCTGATATCTATTGTCTCTGATACATTCTTATCATGCAGTGTTATCCATTATATATTTTTATCAGATACATAAGAAATGTTGAACTCAGGGGGAGTACTTCATTTCATTTTTTTCACCCTGTCAACATACACTGGCATAACATAATCATTTATACATCTACTCCAATATTAATTTATATGATTATGTATTTGCTCACATCAAAATTTAGTATTATTTATCATCATCAAAAAGGGGGAGATTGTTATAATCTAAGGTTTTAGACGATGTCCAACCCCTCAAACTTCGATTTTGATGATAACAAATGAGGTTAATTTTGAAGTATCTAACGATCTATGTTTGAGTATTATAGGTACTACACAGTCCAATGCCTCAATCGTATTGTATTTCTTAATCTCAAACAAGATAGTTCTATGTGTACAATGCGTCCAATGAGTAACTGGAAACTTTATTTTCCAAGTATAAA